>OY764961.1:103142253-103729753 GCA_963668005.1 Melieria crassipennis
TTTACTTTAAAAACATGGACAATATTTGAATTAATAAACATTTTTTGAAGAACCCAACATTTTGTATACATTTACAGAAAATCGCTGGCAACATTTCCACTCATTTCCTCTCTCATACTCGAATTTGTAAACCAAAAAATAAGAAATATAAAAATGATCAACAAAATTTGAACGGAAGTGTTAAATATTTAACACAATTGGAAAAGAACCACATGCACCTTAGAATTTTTATTGCTTCTTACTTTTTGCTTATGAATTTTGGAAATTTACGTGCATAAATATTCAAATGCAATTTGCTTAAGTTTTTTCTTTCAAGTATTCATACGAACAAGCAAATTGTGTGATGTCTACATTCGACTGATTCTTAAACAACGACAAACGTGTCGTGTGCTGCCTCTCAGGTTGCTGATTGAGTTGACAACACTGACAACACTGTAATGCGGCGTCAGAAGCCGACCGACAATGTAACAAACGTTGAGGCAATGACAAGCAACAAGCTTGTCTGACAGCTGTGGCTGTGGCATGTGAAGTGGTGACACTTTAAAATGTGCGCCAACATTGCGGAATGTGAAAGCGAAAATGTTTTAACACTTCTGTTACCTTAGGGTCATTTTCGAGTCAAATTTGACTTTAAAGAGCCGTAACTTTCTTATTTCTGGTAAAGAATTGTTTTCCTTTGGACTCAGTGACTAATTTTATGCCATTTGAATATACGCTAAATTTCATTTTATTTGCAACACTGGTTTTCGTGCAAATGAGCAACTATACAAATTTGACCTTAGGGTCATTTTATGACCCATAGTACTGAACGCAAGAAATTGGTCTATGCGATGTGAATTTTATTAGATTTGGTTTCAAAGTGTCGTTGATAAATGTTTCTGGCATTTTTGTTTTGTTTTGTGTTGGTAAGAGGGCGTGGCACTAGCTATACCACCCTTTCTACTATGGAGTAAAATCGAAATTATGAGTCATACAGCATTGCAATTTCGTGCAGTGTCCCCATGTAGACATATTGTTCCACTGGAAATATTTCATGGGCGTGGCACTTTTTTTAACGATCCAAATTTTGTATTTAACTTTGGAACTATAAGTCGCACATCAATGACACTCAGATCGAACTTACTATTGGGTCATGTTTTTCGACAGGGGAAAAGGGAGGAAGGAGAAAAGGGCATTTAATAAAGGGCGTAGCTTCGCCCACACATCGCAATGAGCACTACAAAAGCTTTTAAGTTTCAAGGGATCGAAACCCAATAGTACGAAAACTTTATGTTTGCTGGTATGAAATCTTGATTGAAGCTTTCAATATAAATAGTACATATAACTAGTACGAATTCTAGCAAGTAATAAATTTCTAAAAAATTCCAAAAGGAGTGTGAACAAGCTAGATTAAATTTCTGGAACATATTCGTGTCAGCGACAAACACACAATTTACTCGTGGCTGCAACTCTATTATTCCTTGCGGCATCATTGCATTTGTGAAGTGAAATTCATCCCTGGAATGATAACGTAACGCCGCTTATTCTATAAAGAATTGGAAAACTTACTTCCTGGGCTTCAATTTTGCGAAAAGAAAGGAAGCCAATAATATAATCGTGTGAGTTATCCTCAGCAGTACCTTCACTAAAGAAGAAGATACTCAGTGAAAGGAAACGATGGGGCGCAATCTGGGTCAGCCGAATATATTCATTTTTTTCTTCGGGAAATCGAATAATCTTAATTAATATATATTATAATTTGTATTGGTTCATTGGTGTCAATATCTAGTATGAGTTTAATATTTTGGCATACTTTTATAAATTAAACTTCTAAACTGAGTAATTTTTGGTGGGCCACGGGAACAGGCTTTCTTGCGAAATCATTTATTTTAAGGCGATTAACAATTAATGATTATTATCTTTTATGGATAATATAATTGTCCAAAAATTAGTTGCGATATAGTTTTAACTTCTGAAGAAATCGCAAGAATTAAAGTGCCCGAGAAGAATATCAAAAACCTGGACATGGTCTCCATGTTGAACATATTTGACTCCAGTAAGGCCAAATAGTCGCTTTTCAATAATAAAAGTAATAACTAGTTAATTGTTAAAATCACATTGTCTTAACTTTTTTGAACAAAATACAAAGAAATAAATCGGGGTCATTTTATGACCCAAGGGTCAAATGTGCGAGTTTTTCCTAGGGTAACAGAGGGGTTAATTCATTTTTAGGCATATTCAAGAATTTATGAAGCACAAAAGAAATTTATTGCAGAGAATTTTAAACTAAACAATGACACATAAACATTTTGAAAAAACAATTTGAATATAAAATAAATAATAATAATACAAATAAATAAAATTCGAATTTGAAATTAAACGACTTAATAAAAATGTTCCCAAAAAATAATAAATGTCGCACAGAAAAAGCACAAAGAGAAGAAAAATGACAGCTGTAGCAGCTGAAAAAAACTGGCTGCAGCAACAACAACTCTATACAAACACATAGACATGTGTGTGTCTGTGCATGTGTGGTCATGAGTGCAAGAGTGTGGGTGCAGACACAATCATTAAAACGAAAATGGGTTCAAGCTATTGCGATGAGGCAGCACAATGCAACCAAAAAAAATATAAAAATAAATTCAACAAAATCGCTGTTCTACAATACAAACTTTAGTGAAAACAGGCGCAAAAAGCACCAAAGGAAACCACAACAATTGAAATTAATATTTTTATTTTGTATGAGGAAAGCAAAAGATTAAGAAGATTTTTGTGTGATTCAAAATAGACAGAAGAAACTAACAAAAATATGAAAACATATATATTTCTTATAAGTTTGTGTGTAGTAAATAAGGAAAAAGTGAGATGTCAGAGGAAAGCATTAACAAAACAACTCAATGAGGGGACAAATGGTGAGATGAAAACACTTCATATATATATTTGTGTAGGGAAGAAGGGAGTCTATTTGATAGGGAAAAGTTGAAAGGCGGGCAGCTCACTAATGCCATAGAGGGCCAGGAGGGAAGATAAGTAAGATAGATAAGTATGTATGTAAGAATGACTGCTCCAAGTGGAAGCTCACTAAGGCCATAGAGGCCCATTGTGATGAAAACATTATTTGAATTTGTTTACCACAACTTACAGAATGACTTACTTACAGCTTGAGTTTGTAACTAGATTTCAAAAAGGTTTGTTGAGAAAAATGTCAGGTTTCAGTAGCGCACGTAGGATTTGGTTAGGTTAAGGTGGCTGCCTGAACATGGGACTTGAAGAAAGGCACACTTAGGCCTCGAAATGGGTAAAATTTGAATGAATCTGGCTCACTGCAAGTCAGAGAGACTTCAGAGCCTAGAAAGTCTTTGATGTAGACTGAACTGAGGCTATTCAAGCTGTCGAAGAAGGGGAATCCTAGTAACGGATTGTTAAGGTCAATTTAAGAAAAAAATAAGAAGATTGTACAAGTACAGAGGATATATGTCAGAAGAAAAATTTCAAGCATTGACACAACCAGCCGTTTTCCAACTTACTCAGTTTGTGCTGAAAAACTGGAAAAAAAAATCAACTGCAGCATTGCTACTACACAGCCACACAAATCCACACGCACACACACACATGCACTCAAGTACAAAAATATCACCTCCACCCACACATTAAAATACATACAAGCAGAAGCAATTGAATTGCACTTTGCGTTGTAGGATTTGAGTCGCTTTGGGTAAATGTATGACAAACAGCAACAACTGCAAACGTCAAAAAAAGCACAACAGCCAACAAATTAAATTCATATTTAAGGCCAACTGATATAAAAAATAAATACAAAAAAATTACAAAAAAAAATAAAATACAAGTATGTACAAAAGAGAAAATTAAATAAACGGCCAAACAGCTGCTGCTGCCAGACAAACACACACACACATATGAACACATGCCGACTTAACTCTACGTGCACTCGTATGTTTCGAAAAATAAAATTTGTATTTTTAAAACATTAAGAATAGACGCTGTCAACGTATATATGTATATTGTTGTATAAAATACAACAACAACAAAATATGATTTTGTTGGTTCTTTTGCTTTTCAGCTTGGCGACATTTTTGAAATGAAAGCAAAGCGCTCAACAGAGACAGTTGAATAGCAAGAACAACAACAACCACGCAGAACCACTTGTTCAGTGTTGGGTACGTTGGTGTGTTGGTGTGTCGTTCTGTTGAATGACGCCAGGGTGTTCCGGCAAACGCATCAATCAGTGTCAGCGCATAAATCCAATGCTCTAACAACGACACAATCAGTAATACTAATATAAAAATAATTTTATTAGTCAAGTACAAACAACAAATTTAATAATAATAAAATCAATTTAAATGAATTTTGGCATTAAGAAAAAAAATTTCATGATTTATAGCAAAACAATATTTTCATTAAAAATTACATTGAAATTGAATTATCAGATTTGTGTATCTAAAAAAATAAAATCAAATATTTAACTGTGTTTTACAGGCAATTACAAGTAAGAAAAAATATTGTTTAAATTTATTTTATTAAAAAAATTCCTAATAGTTTTTAACTGATTTTTGTTTGATTTTTTTTTTAATTTATGGCAATAATTTAATTAAATTAAAGTAAATATTATTAGCTAATTATTCAATAATTGTATTTTCGTTACTTATTTTAGTATGAAAAGTGAAAGTTGACTTTCTAATGCGCCTTAAAGTGTGCTAAAATATATGAACATTTCTTCAAATTAAACTTTTACGCCATTTTTTTAAACGATAACTAAACGAAGTGAAGACAAATTTGCCTTAAATATAAGCAAAAAGTATTTAAAAAATTGTTTTCTTTCTTCTTTCTGTCTTTCCATGTTTCTTAAATATAACCAAAAATTATTTAAGAAACATTTTTCTTTCGATTAAAAAAGTTGTTATTAAACAAAACAAGAAAATAATTCAAGCATTTGAGGCTTGGATTCCCGGCTTGCATCTAGAAAAATTAGTTTCAGAATATTAAATAGAATGCTTGGACCCTTCGACCCCTTCAGCGGCTCGTCCGAGCCGTCTCAATGTTTTTAATTTTAGGGGGGAAGGGAGAGTGATGATTTCTGAACTGTTATTTCCAAAATGTTCATTCCAATTGATATTAAAAATAATATTGAAACATTTTTTATATTACCCATTAAAAATGTTTCAAATGTATGATTTAAAGTCCCAAAAAATTAAAAAAAAAAATCAAAAATTATAAATTATATATTCTCAACCAGAACGTCAAATTCCAAAACACTTTAATCAAGTAAGCACTTAAAATTTATATTGCCAGCCGTTTTTTTTAATAAATGTCAATGTGTTGTTGCTGTTGCCGTTGTTGTTTTTGTCGTTATTTGTTTTTTATAATTTTCATTGTTTTTATTATTTTTATTTTTGTTACTAGCTGCCTGTTATTAGTAATTCATAGAACAAAATCTATTTGCGCAGACGAAAAATGTATTTGTATTAATTTTATTTCTATTTAGATTTCATTAAACAGCTGCACGTTTCTCTTGCATAATTTTAACAATAAATACATTTTATTTTATTTATATTTTGCATACATAAATTCAATTGGCAGGGATTTGTGTGTGTTATGGATTTTTTTGTTGTTGTGATTGTTGTTTGTTTGTTTGTTTTTTTGCTGTTCTGTATGCAATTCAACCCAAATTATGTTATTCTATTTAAATTATAATTTAATTCCAATTTTAATCGCTTTACATTAAAACGCTTGCAATGCGGTCATGTTTATGTGGCTGTTGTTGTTGTTGTTATTAGTGTGGATTTTGGTGTTGCTGAAAGTTAATTTATATAAATTTTCATGTGCCATAATTCCGATTTACGCTGCGGGCATGCAGCGCTGATTCGTTGATTGTTTGTGTGTGTGTGTGTGTAAGTGGGTTTGTTGCGTAAATATGGCCAATTAATTGCTATCGTTTTTATAAAAAATTAAAAACACACTCATACGAAAATGAGTTGTCTAGCGGCGTTGGGTCATGTTGCAGACATTCAATTGTCTCTTAGTTTATAACGTTTGCAATGCGAATTTTATTGCAGTTGCTTGATTTCGCATTTAAATAGTCAATTGATATTAAATTAAATATCAATTGATATTTAAATATTCTTTTGATTATTGTATTAAATGTCCTTCGCATTAAGATTTAAGTTTAACTTGCATGATCAGTGTTTTTGTTGAAAGACGCACAAAACATGACAGGGAACTTAATGAAGCAACAATTAATCAGCGCCTGAACTGAGCAGGAATTTCCCTCAGAAGTGGAATGAAACAAGGCTGAAGTTCCAGTTTGAAGCACTGCCTACCACTGTAAGTGCTTCAAATCAGAAAAGATTGAAGCAAAACTGTGCAGCTGAAGTGGGTTTAAGGCATAGAAGCCGATTTTTTCAGGCCTGCAAGCAAAAATTATTCACATGAAATGTAGATCTGTGAGAGCTAAGGAATGTTTCTCCATCTGTATAGTGTTGCAGTGGAGATACACTTACAGTCTGCTCAGTTTAAATAGAAGCAAAGTTATCACTAATCACTGCAGCCTGGACACTCATGCTAAATGAAAGGCTTCGGTCTTTTAACAAATGAGTTTTATAGATATTGAAGGCACAGAGAAAAAATGGAGTCCATGCTGCACCTAACATATTGATTTCTTCTACTCAGAGAACCTCTTTGATATGGAAAATAACGGTATTGGTAAGTTTCATAGGGTGTTCCAATAAAAGTCCATTTAGCCAGCTATAAACTTCTTCGTACATTCTCAATTCTCATGCAATGGACTTGGAAAATTAGAGCTCCAGAAGATCTAAGGATCAGTCATAAGTGATCTTTAAACCAAGAAATTTACATTGGTTCACCCAATACTGAGAAATATTATATGTTAAAATTTTTATCAACCTAGTTTCTTTGTTATTCTGGCCCGTTTTCAAAGTGTCAAGTTCCCTCGTATCGAACATTCAACTGCAGATTTTCATTTTCACAGCAGCAACTTTAATGATTAACTTTTGAAAAGGTCAAATGTTCAAATTTAGAATTTAGCTGGAGATTTTTTAAACATAAAAAAAAAAATGTATCACAACAAACATAAACAAATGATTTATCAAATAAATTTGCTATAACATTAAAAATAAACAAAAGTTATTTCCAATTAAATTAAAACAATTTCATTAAAAAAAAACTAGTCATTTCTAATTCAATTTAAAAAATTTCCTAAAAAGTTTTGTGAATCACCTTTTTGTGTGTAAACATTGTGAAATTGAAAAAAAAAAACCAGAATTAAATAAATAAAAAAAATTTAAAAAAAAAGTTAAAAATGACCTGAAAAGTTTTCTGAATCAACTTTTTGTGAGTAATGACTATGAAATTTAAAGGAAATTGAAAATTAAATCCAAAAAATAAACAAAAGTTATTTCCAATTAAATTAAAACAATTTCATTAAAAAAAAACTAAAGTCATTTCTAATTCAATTTAAAAAATTTCCTAAAAAGTTTTGTGAATCACCTTTATGTGTGTAAACATTGTGAAATTGAAAAAAAACCAGAATTAAATAAATAAAAAAAATTAAAAAAAAAAGTTAAAAATGACCTGAAAAGTTTTCTGAATCAACTTTTTGTGAGTAATGACTATGAAATTGAAAGGAAATTGAAAATTAAATCCAAAAAATAAACAAAAGTTATTTCCAATTAAATTAAAACAATTTCATTAAAAAAAAACTAGTCATTTCTAATTCAATTTAAAAAATTTCTTAAAAAGTTTTGTGAATCACCTTTTTGTGTGTAAACATTGTGAAATTGAAAAAAAAACCAGAATTAATTAAATAAAAAAAATTAAAAAAAAAATTAAAAATGACCTGAAAAGTTTTCTGAATCAACTTTTTGTGAGTAATGACTATGAAATTGAAAGGAAATTGAAAATTAAATCCAAAGCGATTTCAAAAAATTTCTGTTCCTGAAATTGAAAGGAAAACAAAAATTCAATTCAATTTGATTTTAAAAATTTCTTGTCAAGTTTTGTAAAACAACTTTTTGTAAGTTGACACTGCGAAATTCAAAAGAAAAAGAAAATTACATCCAATCAGATTTCAAAAAATTTCTATTCTGAGATTGAAAGGAAAACTAAAATTATTCTGAGATTGAAAGGAAAACTAAAATTATTCTGAGATTGAAAGGCTGAAGACTAAAATGAAATCCAATCGGATTTTAAAACTTTCCTGTCAAGTTTTGTAAAACAACTTTTTGTGAGTTGACATTGTGAAATTGAAAGGAAAACGAAAATTCAATCCAAACAGTTTTGAAAAATTTTCTATCAAGTTTTGTAAAAAAAAATTGTTGTGAGTTGACACTGTGAAATTAAAAGGAAAACGAAAATTCAATCCAAACAGTTTTAAAAAATTTTCTATCATGTTTTGTAAAACAATTTTTTGTGAGTTGACACTGTGAAATTTAACATTTTTGACAGGCACTTTACTACCCAAACTCAGTAAAAGTAAACCTTTCGTTAACTTTTCACTGTAAAAACGGTCCTCAAAATGATAAAAATTCATATTTTCCCAACATTTTTAGCACTCAAATGCCAGTAAGACTGCCAACACAGTTCCATCCATTCATTCAAGCATTCACTCAATCATTTCTCACCATAAATTTCAGACTTGAGCCACCACACTACAATTACACTTCGTTCAACAATTCTCACACAAATGACTTCAATTAATTAAAAATCAATTAATTAACTAATGTTTTCTAATAAATTCAACACTTACAGCCATTTCTGCCTGTTTCTAGTTGTCTGTTTTACTTAATTAAATCTACAAAAAAATATTTTATTGACTAAATGGAATTTAGCAAAAATCACACTCGAGACTCTTTGCGACTGCGGCCTGTCTAAAGCGATCGAAGCGAAATTTTCAACTGACGCCAGTGGTCAATGCAAATTTCCAATTTTCCCCCAAAAACCAAAAAAGCCGCCACGGCTGACACGTTCACAAGCTGGCAAAAACACTAGAAAACAAGAAGCAAACGGCGCAAGCATTTGAAAATTTCCACAAAAAGAAACATAAAACAACGCAGACGCCCAAAAAAATACAGCGAGCCGATCGTCAAATGAAAACGGCCAACATCAACACCGAACAGTGACGTCAGCGACAACGCAGAAAATTCACGAACCAATTCGAAATGTGTGGGTGTGTGCATGTAGAATAAAATCACAAAGCGACGTTGTAAAGAAGCAAAACAAATGCGGCAGGAAATACAAAATTTCCACCGATTTCAACCGACTCGGGGCGGCGAAGGTGACGGCGCGACGTTCGAGGTGAAGGTGTTTGCGGCAATGGCATTAGGGCGCCCACACGATCGGCCAAGGCGTTTTTTGTTGGTTTTGTTGTTGTAGGTGTAGTGGCTCTCGCTGTCCCATTTATTTACATTACAGCTGGCCGCCAATCGGAAGCAAGTGGGCCTCGGAGTGCGGCGCGCGCGCCGACACTTTCCACAGCCTCACGCAAATTGTGCGTGAAAGCGAATGCAAGGCGGCAGCCAGTCAGCTAATTTACAGCTCCATTTGGCAGTGGTTCGGTAGTAATTCTTGAATTCTTGAGGTAATTTTTGAATTTGTAGAAGTAATTCAGTAAACAAATTTGGTTAACAATTAGTGAAAAAATTATTTTCCCACAAATTTTTGCAGAGAACACTTTTGTTTTTAAAAACATTATACACACAGATATTTGTTAATAAAATAAAAATTGTTGGAAACCATTATTTTTTACTTATTCTTCAAAATATTTCGTGATTTCCAACTTAAAAAATTAGGAATATTTTTTTTTTATTTAAAAGCATTTAATATGATAGTTTCCAAAATGCTTTACAAAATATAATATTTATGAATGATATAACTATTTTTTATTTCAAACAAAAAATTTAAAATGTTTAACTTATTAATTAAAATAATAATAATAAAAAAATAATAATAATAATAAAATATTTTAGGAAAATACTAAATATTAGCATTGAATTAATAAAATATTAATAGTAATAAATTATTTTAAATTCAATTTAATTTTTTTAAATTTAATTTTTTTATTAAAAAAATTTTTTTAACCAGTTTAAAGGCAAAACGCTTTTTCATTATATGCAATTACAAAATGTCATATCTAATTAATTGATTCTTTTTGTGTTGTTATAAAATATTAATATTTAATTAATAATATAATAATATTATTAATATAATAATTTTAACAATTCATGGTTATGTATTTAATATTTCTTAATTCAAATAATATTTTAAACCACTTAAAAAGTCAAGCAAGGTTTTTTGTATTTTATGCAATAAATATTTCAAATATTTCATATTTTATTAATTTTTGAATTTTCCTGTTGTTATAAAATATTAGTATTTAGTTAATAAAATAATAAAATTAACTCACTTAAAATTTTAATATTTGTTTTTTTTTATTTTAACTTTTTAATTCCAAAGATACTTGCAACCACTTTAAAAGTCAACAAAGCTTTTTTTTCATTACTATGCAATTAAAACATTTCATGTTTTATTCACTTTTTATTTTTTTGTTATAAAATATTAATATTTAGTTTATAAAACTAATATTTAAAAATAAAAAAATTAATAAAAAAATATTAATAATTAATTAATAAAATAATAACATTAACTTACTTGAAATTTTAATATTTGGTTTTTTATTTTAACTTTTTTAATTCCAAAAATACTTAAAATCACTTTAAAAGTCCACAGACCTTTTTTCATTATTATGCAATTTAAACATTTCATATTTTATGAACTTTTTGTTTTTTGTTGTCATAAAATATTAATATTTAATTTATAAAAATATTAAATATATATATAAAAATATTGATTGTCATGCAATTCAAACATTTCATATTTGATTAGTTTTTGTATTTTTATAAAATATTAACATTCGATTAATAAAATTAATATTTAAAAATAAAATAATAAAAATAATATTAATATTTAATTTATAAAATAATAATATTAACTTATTTAAATTTTTTTTTAAATCATGATTTTTTTATTTGACTTTTTTAATTCAAAAATATTTTTAACTTTTAAAGTCAAAAATGGTTTTATCATTTAATTTTTTTATTTCTTTTTTATTTATTTATTTATTATTTATCTATTATTTAGTTATTATTATTTAGTTCTATTATTTAGTTATTTTTTATTATTTTTTATTTGTTTTTAATTATTATTTTTATTATTTATTTATTTATTTTTATTATTATTTTTATTATTTATTGATTATTATTAATTATTTTATTATTTTTTTTTATATTTTATTATTTATTTTATAAAAAAGTACTTCATATCTCTACCTTATTATAAAGCATGATTTTTTTAAATTTTTTAATTACAAACAAATTTTAATTCTCGATAAACTATAAACTAACCAAGTACAGTGATTACGTCTGTGCTCCCTGAGCTCTTGAACCAGGCTTTCTTGCACCAATACTCTAACGATATTGCATCTCTACAACTTTGAATGGAAGAGAAAATAAAGAAGAGAGAATGAAGAGAAAATGAAGATGGATGAAAAAATCGGTTAGAGTTATGCGTCTCCTTCTGATCCCAAAAGAAAGCACTGAAAGTGGTCAAGTATGCCTTCTAGTGAAAGTAGGTCCTTTTCTGTAGACGTCCTTCGACCCTAACTTATTATTTATTATTATTATATAGGCTATAGTGCACTGCGACCAACTTGATCTTTTGTGCAGCCTTTGTTTTAACCACCCAAGTTAAGGCTTTTTATAAATTTTAGCACTTTTTGGGGTTGTAGTTTCCAGATGGTTGATGGCGGTATTGACGCCTGACCAAACTGGAGAAATCTCTTTCTACTGAGCGCAGGACATTCGCATAGAATGTGGAGTGATGTCTCCTGTTCTAGCTCACATATCCTGCACACATCCGTTGAGGATATTCCCATATTTTTGAGATGGTACCTAAGCGAGCAATGCCCTGTTAGGTACCCAGTGAGGATGCGAAGGTCCTCTCGGTTTAGCTTGAGGAGTTTGTTGGATACCCCTCTGTCCGGGGCCAGGAATTGTTTTGCCTGCCGTAGTCCCGTTGTGTTGGTCCATTGGTCAGCAAATTCCTGGTCAGCCCATTTCCGTAACCACTCCTGAATGTGTCCTTAGGTAGTCCACAGAATGGTTCCGGGCCTATCAGTGGGCGTAAGGCACCCTTTTTTGCTAGGCGGTCGGCTTGTTCGTTGCCGTCATGTCCTTCGTGCCCTGGTATCCAGTGCAGTTCTACAGTGACCCTAACTTACTCCAACCTATTCGCTTTGAATAGTCTTAATTGAAAATCTATTCGCATTTGTGTTAACAACAAGTACAATTCCCTGCACAATTTCGAGCAATTAACACAAAGAATGCCCCAAAAAAATCAGAGACAATAAGACAAAAATTTCACACAACTGTCAGCGCAGTGTACGCTTTGACATGCATTTAGAACGTTTAGAAAATACATTAAAAAAATTTCAAAAATTACACAAAAACGGCACACAAAAGTTGTGTGCATTCTTCGACTTAAATGTGCTGCATCGATTCGAAATTAGACGAACACACACAAACAACGTCTGACGTCAGGTTTTAAATTTATGCAAGACTCTTGTAAGCATTTTGGTTGTTTTTTGTTTGTTTTCGACAAATTGTCAAATTTGATTCATTTAGTGCGCCGTGTCACTCTGACAACACCACAAACTAATGAATGCAACAACAAAATATTTTTAATAGTGGAAATCATTTCACAGCGTAACGAACGCACAAAGCAATGAATGGCTGCATACACTGGTACATACGTATATGAAGATATATACATACATACATTTGTAGTATATAGGTATCTACATATATGTATATACTGTCCATGTAAATATATAGTGGCAAAATATTTATATTATTGCTGATGACGTGACTTGGCCGCCGCACAGTGCGCCCACGCGCCATCCGTCGTTCGCCAACTGCCATCCGGCGTGCAATGCAAGCGACAACAAACGAACGAGACGCAACACGCTGTGTGTGCCAGCAGCGAACTTGAAAACGTCAAATTTTATGTAGCGGCCGAGCGCAAAATGCTAAAACAAATTGTTACCATCGTTGGCTGAAAGCACAACGTAAACAGCAACAAAAATGTATTCCTTCAAAATACAAAAATGTTGTTGTTTTTATAATTCAGTTTTGAAATGTGAATTGTTGCTGGTGTTTGTTTTGTGATAAACTAATAAATTTTGTATTTTTGAATTTTTGTTTTCTTTCAGTTGAGTTATTTTGTTTTTTATTGAGCGAAAATATTGGGTTTTTAAGTAGACGGAAGTCCTAAACAAATATAAAAAATGCTAATTATAAAAAAATAAGTAAAAAAACTGTCGTTTCTTAAAGAAAAGGCTGGAAATATTTGATTTTTTTATGGGCAAACGTTCGAAAAAAAATTTACCAAAATTCTCATTAATTTTTATTTGTAGATTTGAGTTGAATTATTCATTGGTAATTTGTTTTTAAATTATTAGCTAATTTTTCAGGAGGAAAGGTTGCAAATATTTGGCACAAAAGTTAAAAAAATTAAGAAATACTAACTACAATTAGTAAAAAAAGAAAAAACAAATACTTCTCATTCTTTTTCATTTGTAAGGTTGATTTGAGCAATTTTTTTTGTGGTATTGTGTTTGGATATGGTTAAATGATTTCTTTTTAAAAAAGGACGAAAATATTTAGTTTTTAGTCGAAGAACAAAATAAAAAAATACTAACTAAAAAAATTTAACCCATCAAAAAATACTAAAATACCAACGATTTTCATTATTTTTAGTTTGTGGGTTTCAGCAATTTTTGTTTTTTTGGTAATTTGTTTAAAAGTTATTAGCTGATTATGTTTTTGGGGAAAAACAGAAATACTTGTTTTTTTTAATATTAAAAAAACAAGCATTCATAGACATTTCCAGAGATTTTAATTAGTGATTTATTTGTGTAGAAATAATAAGCTGATTTTAATTTCAAACAAAGTTTGATTGTAATTTCGAAATGTTTGATTTTTTCGTTAAGGGAAGTTTGAAAATAAATATAAAAAATACAAAAAATTTGTACTTACTAAATTTAAAAAACATTTTTAAATGTCAAAGATGCAAAATACAAAATTAAACTGAACCTAATGAACCGAATGCAGCCGCCGTGGCTCAGTTGGTTAGTGCGTTGGACCGCGAGTCGAAGGCAGCGACCCAGGTTCAAATACTGCCTGTAATAACACCTAAAAATAACGGGAAAACTCGTTTTCTCTTTCGGTGGCTGTCCTCTCAGCTGGAAATGGCAAACCTCTGAGAGTAAAAATTGCTTATGAAAGAGCTCCCAACCTGCCGTTCGGAACCGGCATAAAACTGTAGGTCCCTTCCACCCGCGTGCAAATTCACACGCACAACACGGGTGGTTGCGGGAAGCTAGGCCTTAGTCTCGCGTAAGCGGGCTGTCGTGCCAGTCAATTATTTATTATTATTATTATTATTAATGAAGCCAGGTTTGCATATTTTGTCCTTCTTTTTTTACTCCGCCGGGCATCAACTAGGCTTACAAGGTTTTCATAAAACAAATAAATCCATAAAAATTTAAAGAATAACTAATAATTATTTAGATATTGGAAAAAATTGCTCAATTATTATTTTTGAAAAAAAATACAAATTAAACCTAGCAAAACATAATGAAGTTAGTGAAGCCAGGTTTTCACAATACAAATTAATTTTTAAAAAACTATTTATATGAATAAAAACAAAATTACTAAACCTTTCCCCCAAGTTTCTATAATATTCCTCTTTTAGTTTTTTGTATTAATTTTGTTTAATGCATAATCTTACTTTTATGTAATCTATTGACCTTTTATCGCTTTCTCATCATCATTCTTTCATTAATTCTGTACAAATTGTTAGCATTGCAAACGTAAATTTTTAAACACTACTCGAACGCATTGCGAACACTGCGCCGCCACAGAAAATTTCCATAAATACAAATTAGCAAATTCTCAATGATATCATTGAAATGTGCAATATTTATAAAATATACAAAAATTAATAAATATGTAAACAAAATTTTGGTTTCACTATATTTTGAAATTGTTTTTCGCACTCAAATAACCATGAAAATGGAAAATCATTTAAATAAAAATTGTACAAATAAACGAAATAATTTTAGTCTTTTGTTAATCTTGTTGTTGTTGTTGTTATTGTTGCAACAAGAATAAGAAATTGAAAATTGGCCATCAAGAGACGCTTTGAACACTTTGCATTGGTTATGCTTTATTTCACACTTGAAGCCAATAATTGAATTTACTCAAAACACACGAAAGCAAAGATATACTCGTATAGACAAATATTTGTACATACATACATACATATATTTAATATACACACATTCATTGTATATTTGTGCTTTAAATTATGCCAATGAAATCTCGCTTGATGGCTAAATAAATGGTTTTACCAAAACAAAATCAAATTTGTCAATTTGCAGACATGATAAATTTTGAAAATTAAATTAAAAAAAGGTAACAGAATTCTGTTCATTTCGATCAAAAAGTTAGAGTAGCGTAAAATTATGAAAACACTTTAACATTGAGCTTGTAATGAAAGCTAATGGTGCATTTTGCTTTCCTGCAAGCGCAGTGCCAAGTTGTCTCTCTCACTGGCACATGGGGGCGTATGAGTGGGCAGAGTATTCATTGTTTTTGACATAAAATGTTTTATTAAATTTTGGACTCACCTTGAAAATTATTATCCATTACATCCTGAGCGTAAAAAAGTTTAATATTTTTCTGTTGATGATTTCTTGTAAAATTTTTTGCAAGTACGAACGAAGTTTTACAAACGCCTGAAATTAAAATAATAAAACCAATTTTAGATCTTTCCTATTTACGTTTAGAGAAAATAACTATTTAAAACTTACCTTCATCGCCGCGGCTCAATTTAGAATAAAATCTTACTTGCAAAACTTTAAACAAATTATTGAGTTAGGCTGTTATTCTAAAATCATGGAAACAGAAAACCTACTTCAGCTTTTGGCGCGTAAAACATTCAGTTTTTGAGCAAAAGCCATAGAAATTTTGTAGTAGTGCATTTGAATACGGAGAATACAATGCTGGCAATAACTCAACTTTGTCCTAACTCGACTTAGGTTGTTATTCCTTGTGGCCACAGATATATTAATTTAAATAAATTTAAATGTGAATAAATTGCAGTGCCTTTTAATGGATTTCATAAATTAGGCGTATTGCATCTGGCCAGCTGGCCAGCTAGAACATAAAAAAAATTTGGATGTAATCCAAGAAAATAATGAAAAACGAGCAATGATGAAAACAAGACAGCAGACAAATATGTAAAAAAAGGAATTTAAACTGTACATATGTAGTACTACTTACAAGTTGACTTTCTAGAAAAATTATTACAAAAAAAACATGCATCTTGTATGTTTGTTATGTAGAAAATGTTTCAGATTTTTCACGTACAAAGTTTGTCTCTACTGGGACGATTTAAAGAGATGGGAACACTGCTGGGAGAAGTGTGTAGACTTACAAGTAGACTTTGTAGAAAAATTATTACAAAATAAAAGGAAAAACATTCATCCTGTATCTTTGTTACGTTGGAAATTTTTCAGACCATCCAATTACAACATTTTTTGTCTTTGTTTGGACGATTTAAAGAGATGGGAAAACTGCTGGGAGAAGTGTGTAGACTTACAAGTAGACTTTGTAGAAGAGTGAATATAAAATAAAAGAAAAAAAAATTCATCCTGTATCTTTGTTATGTTGGCAACTTTTCAGACCAGCCACTTGCAACATTTTCTGTCTCTATTTGGACGATTTAAAGAGATGGGAACACTGCTCAGAGAAGTGTGTAGACTTACAAGTAGACTTTGTAGAAAAATTAATATCAAAAAAAAGGAAAAACATTCATCCTGTATCTTTGTTATGTTGGAAACTTTTCAGACCAGCCACTTGCAACATTTTCTGTCTCTATTTGGACGATTTAAAGAGATGGGAACACTGCTGAGAGAAGTGCGTAGACTTACAAGTAGACTTTGTAGAAATATTATTATAAAATAAAAGGAAAAACATTCATCCTGTATCTTTGTTATGTTGGAAACTTTTCAGACCAGCCACTTGCAACATTTTCTGTCTCTATTTGGACGATTTAAAGAGATGGGAACACTGCTGAGAGAAGTGTGTAGACTTACAAGTAGACTTTGTAGAAATATTATTATAAAATAAAAGGAAAAACATTCATCTTGTATCTTTGTTATGTCCGAAACTTTTCAGACCAGCTACTTATAACATTTTCTGTCTCTATTTGGACTGTTTAAATTGCATTGCTGGGAGAAGTGTGTAGACTTTGTTGAAGTTGAAGAAACAATATGCATTTTATATCTTCATTGTGTCAGAAAATTTGCAAACCACCTACGTACAGCATTTGTTGTCTGAGGCGTCAATAGGTAATTATAATATTTATGAGAAAAAAATTAAAATTAAAATTTTTTAAAATTTAATTAAAATTAAAAGCCAAATCCATGTTTTGTACCCATCTTTTAACACTTATAAAAAATATCCAATAATGTTCCTATTTACTAAATAAAAGCCTCTTAGCTACAGTGTAGAGTACCAATGCTTCGTTCATGCATGACCGAACTATTCTTAGTTGCCTTTGTTTGTTTGTTTCGCAGTTGTTTATGCTTTCGGCCAACAACGACCCGTCTGAACTTGTGCTAATTAACTTATTTTGATGTGATTTTTTCGATTTAATATTTTTCTTATGTATGTTTCTGACCATTTATTTCATTTCTTCTTCATTGTGCAGATTAAGTATTGTGATAAGCGACGTCTTTTATTTGCTTATTTCATTTGTTGTGTTGTCTGAATTGTCTATAATTGTTTGTACACTATTTATCATTTTTGTTGTCAGTTTTATTTACCAACATAGAAAGTAGGTGATGGAATTAAATTACTTGAAGAAGAGTTGACGATTTTTAGAAGTGTTATGCCTTAAAACAATCTTTAATGATTGGGTTGCTTCACACAGCTTCAAATACAGGCCGCCAGAATGTGACAAGACTGACTGAATGCCTTTTATTGCCAGCTGCCACAGTTGTGAGAACCCATACGAGCAGGAAACCAGCCATCACTTCCTCAGCAACTTGACTAACTTATTAGGAAGAAGGTGGAAGACGCTAGTCAAATAAATATATAAAAATGTTTAAGAGATAGAAAATTGCACTGTGAAGTCGCTACCTGCATTCATAAACTTTTCGGAGTGGATATAGAGATCACATAGACAAAATGCCACTCAGGCGCTGACTGAATGTCCAAACTGGCCACTGAAACCAATCAACCAACAAAAAATCTCTAAAAATCCCAAAAAACCACAAAATTTGCTCTCCATAGTCATTCACTTTGATGCAGATACAAAATAAAACTTAAGCCAGAATGTGTAAGAAATTTGTCACATGCATAAATCATTTGTGACAAATATTCAGTGTGACACAAATGTAGCGTCAAAGCCAATAATCCATTCAGTACTTTCGGCACATTCATCAACACTTTGGCATGTTTTCAATAATTTGGTTTGATCTCCACTGTTGCTAAGTTTTGAATTTACTAATCGTCTATGAAAAGCCCAAACAATAAACAGAAAATATTAAAAAAAATAAAAAAATAAATAAACAAACATCAAATAAACATTAATGATTTATTATAGAAATAGTTTCAATGTTTGAAAAAGTCAAAAATAATAGCAGACAAAAAATGAAAATACGAAATTTTGAAAATTTTTAACAACTGTTGGCTATATTTTTATATGTTTCATATTTTTAAATTTATTTGCTGCCCTCAATCAGCCTCATAGACTCTTAAGTAAGGCACTTAAGATTTTCATTTGGCTGGTTTTATAGATTTAATGAAAAATTCATTTTGACTTATGATGAGCTGAATTTATTACAGCAATTTCCTCTTTTTCTCCTCCCTCCTTTACACAATATTTCTTCATATGCACAAACATTATTTAGTCTGCCTAAAATATTCAATAAATTTACGCTATAACATCGCACCAAAATGCACATTACATAATGTTTAATTTGTTGCAGTTATTCGAATTGTTGAGATTTTTGTTGTTGTTCAAAAATATAATTAAATGCCGTCGAAATTTTGGAATATTTAGGAAAAATGTTGATAATTTAATAAATCATTGTTAGAAGCAAAAACAGCCGGACAGCAGAGCAGTCAAATAGAAATACACAACACACACGCACACACGTACAAGTGTCCAGTTCTAGTTTGGCTGCACTGCACAGGCCAACTTACATACAAAATACATATTAACACACTGTGGCATAAATCAAAAATTAAAATTGGAAAATTTTTCGGTTTTCTCTTTGGAGAATTTTATACGAACGGCCATAAACCAGATTTTCAAGCGCATTGACTCGTTGTGCTCACAAGGCATTTTCTTTGGCATAAATAAATACAGATTTTATGTGCTTTCGCATCTTTAAAAGTTGATATATGGCCTTTATTAACAAAAAAAGTTTTCAAAAATACAAAAAAAAATATATATATTAAAAACACGCTCAAGTTTCACTATGCCACACTGCTTCACATGTGCACATGTCACAATTCATTACTGAACTGAACAGATTTCACTATGATGTGAGTAGTAAATATTCATACATTTTACATGGTGAGATTTTGCTTTTCTTTAAAAAACTACTTTTTACACTTTTATTCATTTTTCTTTTGTTTGCTTGCTGCATGAAAACCAGCTAATTAAATTACACATTCGCAGAGAAGAAATATTTTACATTTCAGCAATAATCGACATGGCTCACTCGGCACTTCGTGTGGCGTATGGCTTTTTCATTTTTATTAATGGACAGAGCCAGTCAGCCGCAATATTATCGCTCGCTGCCCTCGCGGCATTGTGTACAGTAATGCAGCGCGTCGCCCACACGCACACAAACAACCAGAAGCACACACACACACACAGACAGAGAAGCATACAGCGCTGCTGCTGCGCCATGACTCGCACTTGACGTGCGTTAATGTTTACAAATTGAGAAAAACAACAATGCGTCCGCACAGTAGGAATACTCCAGTGTGCTCATATCGAGCACGAGCCATGTGTCCCCTTGAGGCGCAAACGATAAAAATCCAACCACGCTGCAACGCAATGATGACGACGACGATTGAAGTTGGATAGGCACTGTGGAACAACGCAGGGAGTGTAGTGTTGTAGTCGAATTGAAATAAAACTTCACAGAGAGTAAATTTAGAATGGGACATGGCACATTGTGAATGTCTCCTTCTTGTCTTCCCTCCGGGCCAAACGAGTTGGACGTCTTACGGAAGAAGAGCATATTCGAGATTTCGATTTTCAAAGTTCATCAGGAATCTTGACTCCATAGTATAGAGTTGGCGTTATTGCAGAGCTGGGCAGTGGCACAGGAAGTTTTATATCGTTTCCACCTCTGAAAGATACCAGATCTTCTTTCAAGAATCTTGACGAAGGTGGCGTTCTAATAATCTCTTCAAACTCTTCTTCATCTCTACAGCTTCTTAATGAAAGATTCAAGATCCAAGATGTCGTCTTTCGTCACGTTAGTGGATTTTTCAGGTAGTTTGACCCCATTGCACAGAGTTGGTTTTCATCTCTACAGCTTCTTAATAAAAGATAACAGATCCAAGACTTCGTTTTTCGTTGCGTTAGTAAGATTTTTCAGGTACCTTGACCCCAGTATACAGAGTTGGTCTTCATCTCTACAGCTTCTTAATAAAAGATA
Organism: Melieria crassipennis; assembly: GCA_963668005.1. NCBI lineage: Eukaryota > Metazoa > Arthropoda > Insecta > Diptera > Ulidiidae > Melieria > Melieria crassipennis. Next base: position 103,163,075 of record OY764961.1, read on the forward strand.
ACAGATCCAAGAATTAGTCTTTCGTTGCGTTAGTAAGATTTTTCAAGAATCTTGACCCCAGGGTACAGAGTTGGTCTTCGTCTCTAGAACTTCTTAATTAAAGATAACTGTTCCAAGATTTCCTCATTCGTCGCGCTAGTCGGATCTTTCAAACCTTGAACCCAGGGAACAGAGTCCAAGTTCCGACAGAGCCGGGCCGTGGTACAGGAAGTGTTTTATAGTTTCTAGCTCCTCTTCATCCCCAACGAGATCGAATCTGAGACATTCCCTGCGCCAGCTGGGCTCGTCAGGCATCAATATAGAAAGTGTTGTATCGTTTCTAACTCTCCTTCATCTCTACAGCTTCTTAAGGGGCCCGAACACTGTAAACTGCGATTTTTCATATGTTTTTTATTTTATTTATTAAAAAAAAACGGACGTTCCGATTTACATGAAACTTTACACATATGTTAATAAATGTCTAGATTATCGAAAAAATTTTTTTTTTTTTTTTTGGCGGCCATGTTTGTATTCTGTAGCTGATCCAAAATGTCGTCTTTTTAAAATGACCCTTGTCGCGTTGACAGCATAACTGAAAAAGTTTTTATCCGATCGACCTGATTCGAATTGCATTCTATTCGGGAATAGTGTCGCTTATGCTCGACGTAGCCGTTTTTCGATATATGCCAAACTTTTTTTTTTATAAATAATTTAGTGCAAAATTTTACGCGAAAAAAAAACTTTTTCTTCAAACAGCCGCCATTTTTTTTCTAATCAATATTTTTAAAATCCCCTACGTCAAACAGTAGCCAGTAATGTATATTTCAAGAATCTTTTTTGTTTTTTGCTCTAGGAGGCTCCGTTATGCTGATTTGCTGTCAACGCGACAAGGGTCATTTTAAAAAGACGACAGTTGGAGTTTCATGTAAATCGGAACGTCCGTTTTTTTTTAATAAATAAAATAAAAAACATATGAAAAATCGCAGTTTACAGTGTTCGGGCCCCTTAATCAAAAAGAGCAAATACGAGATTTCCACTTACTTAGTCGGTGTTGAGGAAGTTTTGAAGAAGTGTTTACTCCTATTTTCAGCTAAAAATCTTCTACAGACATTACTGGACAAAAGCGTCAATTTGATAGATTTGATAGACCCAGCACACTGTTCGGAGATTACTTCATTGAGCTGCCGAATAAAAGTTTTACTCAACTACAATACAAATCCTGTTATCCTCAAGAACAGAGAGTGATTGAGTGCCTGGCAGGAGCCGCTATTGATCCTTTCACGGTATTCGGACCTATTAAATCTCAGAGTTATACACTTCAGCCAGGCGCGGATCCAGAAAAATATTTCGGGGGGGTTTTAAAAAGTAATTCCTTAAAATTTATAAAATGTCTTTTAATTTGTATGTAGTTTTATAGTCGATCCACATATTTCGGGGGGTTTCAACCCCCAAACCCCCACCCCCCCCCCCCCCCCCCTCCTGGATCCGCCACTGACTTCAGCAATGAACAATGTGACGCATTTTCTTGCCTTCTGCTTCGTTGCTTCGTTTCCTGCTACTATCGAGTGGCCTCCAACTTAGCAAAGAACTTCAAAATTTTGAAGGGAATACAAAATTTTAGAAAATATAAAAAATACTTAACCTCGTTAGAATATGGCGATATGTATATTAAATGAAAGAGGAAAGGCTCAAGAATTTAAATCAAATTTATTTTTTATCTATTTATAAAAACATAATATGAAACAATTTATATAGAATTTTCTTCAAAAGTAAGTATGTTAAAACCCAAAATCTCCTTGATCACGTTATCTGTGCTCTGGGCTTAGTTCAGCTATTTTTTAGAAAGATCTCCAGGAAAGATCTTTTTCAAAAAAGATCCTCGCTTAAAAGATACAACAGAGATTCCACAGTCTGTAGTGCTAATTTCTTATCACTGTTTAAGCTTTAAGTTGCCTTCTAGGCCACTGTCCGGCATTCTCCAGACGAAAATGGAAATTCCTGGGCTCTCCCTTCTTCCATAACTTGGACAACTTCACATTACTCAACATCAGAAACTTGCTAAGGTTTATCCTTAAATCGAATAGACTTGTGTAGGCTCTCCAACTTGCAGTAAGACGGAACACTTTTTCCTTGTGATATCACAATGGGCCCATTTTGTGACCTAAGTGTGTCTTTCTGTAAAATTCCGTGTATTCATATTGCCACTGTAACCAAATCTAACCTAACCATACCACTGTGCACACTATATTTCCGTTGGCAAAATTCTTCGCCACGAGATTAACAAAATATCATCAGTAAAATATTAAAAAAAAAAGTAAAAAAAAAATGATAAAATACAAGCAGTCGCAGTTGCACCAATATTTGTAAATATATAACAAACAAAAAACAACAAAAAAATTCAGAAATGTTTACCACCAAATAATAGAAGTTTCTTGTGAATTTTTAAATTAGATGCTGAATAATAGAAATAAAATAAACCACAACCACTACCGGCTGAAGGGAAAATTCACTTGAATTCAATTCAATTCAGTTCAATTCAATTTATGTATATGTACAATTGTTGGCTTTGTGCTGATGAACGTTGGCCAATGATGTACAACGTTGATGAGTTGTTGGTTTTATGGGTCACAGCCTTCACACCGACTCACTCACTACCACTCTACCCACACATTCCTGCCGACACTTGCATAAAGTGCTTTCAACTCAGTATTGAATTGTTGTATGTGCACCTCATTGCCGCAAACAAACGTGCGTAACTGTAAATTGTTGGTGCGGCAGGAGCGGCGCCTCTTATTATAGTTTAATGTGCAAATTTTCAGCGAAAGCAAAAGCACAACAACAACAATAAAACGAGCAGCCAACGAGGTTAATGGAGCACCGCCTGGCAATTTGAAATTTTCTTTATATTTGCTGTCGATTTCAATTGCGATTCATTACTTTTACGTCAACACTTTGTCGGTGTCTGTGTGTGTGTTTGTGTGTGTGTTTTGTTATTTGTTGCTGGTCTGATATTAACGAAATGGTTGATGAAGTCAGTAGCTGTTGCTGACCGCTGGAGCACGATGACGTTGTTAGAATTCTGCAAATTCTTGGGATTTCCAAAACAGCAAAATTTATTTTTAAAAAAATACAGCAAAGTTCAGTTGTTTATTGTTTATTATTGTGCGTATTTTCAATGTTTTCTTGTTGTTGTTGTTGGTGCATGTAATTCAACCAAGTAGCCAACCAATTGCCAACTCATTGCTTCAATTATTGCCAACAGCTACAAAAATCTACATTTGCCAAAGCCTTAGTTGCTTATTCTTCTTCTTCTTCTTCTTCTTCTTCAGTTCAGCACAGAATTTTTGTTTTTTTTTTTAATCTGTTTTTTGCAAAAACAAAATTTGCGTTTATAATTTTCTGTGTGGAATTTCGTCTTCCTGTTTAATTACGCATTGCTTACAAATATACCGTTTGTATAACGGTAAATTTATTTAGAATTTGAAAAATCGCAGACATCGCATTTTTAGTTTTTTTTTTCGTTTGCAAAAATTGTTTTTTGTATTAATTTTTTTGTTGTAACCAGTTGGAACAGACGGTGCAGCAGCTGACACGCGCGCAACTAATAAATTTTAAGAAAACCAACCACAAGTATGCACAAATATTGTATACAGCACTCTTTCCTAAACATAAAAGTTTCTCGTTGCCTTGTTGGCAAGTTTTTTGCATATCTTTTGCATTTGTTAAGTTTTGCGTTTTTTTTTTTTGTTATCACTTTTGAATTTTTAACATTTAAATAAAAAACACATTTGACTGCAAATTGCACCAGTCCACAAGAATCGTGGGACCAGTTCACGCAGGTGGTTTCAGTGGGGCAGAATTCGAGGGGGCGTGGCCTTACAGGCGATCCGTTTAGTGATCATCATTCGTTGACTGGTATAGCCGCCTGTCTGTCTATAGTCGCTTGGCATGGACAACAACTTTCACCATAGTTGAGAAAAGAAATTCAATATGAACTCTACGGAAGATTCTAACTAAAGAAAGGAAACTAATGTGCTTTCAAAAACGTGGCATAACGGGAAATAAATTGACTCATACAAAAAATATTTTTACTTACTAAAAACTTTTGAACGAACACTCAAGAAAAATCAATGGTCATTTTTGATATCGCTTGGCTGTTGTACACGAACCTGTCGCTGTTGTGGTTAATAAAACTGCATACACTTACACACATAAATACCAACACTTGCACACACTTGCCCAGCGATTACACTCGCAGAGAGTTGCACACATGAAGCGCTACACACATTTGTCTCTGCCAAATATTTTCCACTTGCCGTCAGCCGCTTTTGTTTGGATTATTTTTTTTTTCATTTTTTTTTTGCAAATGGCCAAACAGTTTTTTTAAGCCAACACAAATGCTGATAAACCGCTAGCAAAATTTACTTACACTTGCCATTTTATGTGTGAGTATGTATGTACGTACATGCAATGTGTGAGTGTATGTGTGTGTGTGTGTGAGTAAGTGTGCTCATCCGTTACGCGTTCAAATTGCCAGCATTTGAAATTGTTTTGCATATCTGCACAAAACAAGCAACAACTGAACAGACAAACGAAAAATATTGCAAATGTCCTTTGTGAAGTGTTTTGTGCAACATGCAAAGATATGTGGCGCAATTTTTCTTGCAATTTAGCAAATTTTATTGTTATAAAAAATGCATACAAGCAACGCAAGTAAAACAGAAATAAGCCGCTGTCAAGTGAAAAATTATTGTGGCCAAGATTTCAGTTAGCAATTTCCGCTGCAACTCAAAGTGCCCAAAATGTATGTATTGCTGCCATTTGTGTTTAGTTGATAAGAACAACGAGATTTCCTTGGCAGGCACTTTTTTATTGTCAAAGTTGTTATTTGGGGGGGTTTTATAAAAAATAAATTTTCACACAGATTGCTTAATGTGAGTTTGAAAAGTTACTTTAAATTGGTGTTTAATTAGTTGTAAATATTTTAGAAAGTTAATCCTGGGAAAAAAATTGACAACGAGGAGCTAGGAAGATTCATAGAACTGTGCGGATAGATGGGATAGTCAGGATGGGGGAATGGTGCGAATGAATGTGGGCTGTTGGACTCCAATAGGTTCTTTTTTTGGCTCGTAATTCAACTCTTGTTGCAGTCATGTACATTCCGGGTTGATAGAAAAGATTCACTTTCTTCCAACAAGGAAATGAGTAGTGTCCTTACTACTTGAGGATGCAGTGGAATCAATCGATCTATGCCTGCTATGTTACTGTCCTTCACTACGAGAACGATGGCTTCAGACTCATAGGGCCAGGTTTTTCTATGAAACTTCGAGAAAAAAGCTAAATCACAGATTACTGATCTAAAAAATTTTCTTACAAAGACTCAATGGTTCCTAAAATACTTCGACTGGATCTACAGCGAACTCATTAGTTAGGGAAGGGCATCGTTCTCAAAAATGAAAGGAATCACAATGGAAGCAACAGTGTCCCCAAGTGAAAGTTCATGCCGCATACTTCTCTTTTATGACCTAACCTAACTTCTTGAAAATAACTGATACACAATTTACTGATTTAAAATATTTTCATGCAAAGACCAAATGGTTCACAAAAGACCTCGTCTGGATCTATAGGAAACTCATATGTTAGGGCTGGGCATAGGATTAAAAAATGAAGAGAATCACTATGGACCCAACAGGGTCTCCGAGTGGAAATGCATGCCGCACACTCCTCTTGTATGACCTAACCTAACTTTGTAAAAATAGCTAATGCACAGATTACTGATATATTCTCACCAACATTAAATGGTTCCAAAAGACTCCAAAGAACTCATCAGTTGAGGGCATAGGATTAAAAAATGAAGAGAATCACAATGAACTCAACAGGGTCTCCGAGTGGAAGTGCATGCCGCACACTCCTCTTCTATAATATAACTTAACCTGGTCACCTTATACTTTTAACAAAATTTTTACTGACTTTTTGGTGTTAAGACATTGACCCTTTCGACCCCAAAGTTACCTAAGAGCAACTTCACCTATTTGTTATCTTATAGCAAAAGCGACGACTGATTTATGGGTTTAATTTAGGTAGGCACCAACAATTTAATATTTTTAGAAGTAAATTCAAAGCAAATTACAAAAATTTTACTGTTATCCCCAAAATCATTTTTAATATTTTGCAGCGATATCAGATAAAGTTTGTGTTCTAATTGAAGTCTACGAATTGGGCGCGTTTGATCAAAACACTGTTTCTCTAATAATGGTTAAATAAAATCAAAAAGTGATAATTTTGTATTTTTTCATAAATATCAAATAAATTTTCTGTGATTAAAAAATATTGATACAAAATTTATTTAACCGGTTAAATCAGGTAACAACAAATAAGGAGACATTTTCATTTTCATGATAGCAGAAAATGACAAGTCAAGTCTTCTAGTCTTTGCGTAGAATAGTTAAGCAAGAAAAATCTCAATTAAAACAAAATCTGATGACGAAGAATATAAGAACCTACAGTTTGTCAAGTAAATGTTTGCAAACTTAAAAAAGGTAGGAAAATTATTTTGAAAAGCTTATAAATATAACAGAAATTGCAATATTTCGACATTTTTTTAAATATAGATTAATAGTAATGTCTATTTGATACGCGAAAACAGTGTTAAAAAATCAAAAAAGGAAATTAAGCTATACTTCGAACTGTCAAAAAATTCGTCTTCTTTTAAAACCAAGAAACAGTTTTATGAGATATCTACATCAGTTCTGCATTATATTTTTTTATCCAAAGCCATTTCCCTTATTGAGATACGGGGGTTTTCACGAACTTTTCGGATGATTTTTCTTTCTTCTCTGTCAGACAGTTTTCTGGGTCGTCCAGGCGATTCTTTCAACTCAATTCGCTCTTCAATACGCGAATCAAATAGACATTACTTTGATATTATATGAGAGTGAAATATTCAATTAATCTATATTTGTCAAATAATTTCAAAATATTGCAATTTCTGTTACATTATAAGCTTTTCAAAATAATTTTCTACCTTCTTTAAATTTGCAAACATTTACTTGACAAACTGTATGTGCAGCTGCAAGGTGGCAGTCGAACTACTATAAGTTCCAACTAACTCAAATATCTGCCTTATGAAAATATTTTTATATGCATAACAAGATCACAACTCGCATTAGATATATTCAGAAATAATTTTTGTTTTTTTTTCTAATTCAAAAACTTCCAAATTGATTGCTTGTCCGTTTGTGTCGCTTTCAACTAGTCAATTCGATGCTTAATGCCATATCGCGTCCCGTGCTTCTACTTGCTTCATGCACTCAAGTCATGCGCCTACTTTTCGATTGCTGCATACATAACTTTCAATATTTTTGCATTTTTGGATACCACACCAACAACAAGCAGCCGTCAAGCACGTCACTTCACCTCACTTTGCTTCACTTCAAATTTGCCAAAATGCCATTCATCTACAAGCAGCTGCAGTAACCCAACACAGGCACAAATGTCCAACCGCTTCCACCGCAACATTCTACAAAATTCTCTTTGGCATTTTCACCCGTTTGAACAGTTTCACACACACACACACACACACGCACATACAATTTACTGCCCAACTCAAAAGTTGTGCGCATAACAAATTCCACAATTTATTGTTTGTCCGTTTCGTTTTGACTTCAATTTTATTTATTTGCATGCAAATCGGATTTGGGAGCTCTCTGTCCGTTGTCCGTTGACTGTTCTACGCAACGCTTCCTTCCCCTCGGCGCTGCTGTTTTCATGCTACCTGCAAAAACCTTGAAATACTATCTACGAAAATATGTTGGCAAATTTTTATTTATTTCTTACTTTGCCAGCATTTTAGTGTGTTGCTGTTGTTGTTCGATAGAACAATAAAAGCGACAGCCACTGAAGCGCAACCGAACGCACAAAAGGGCCAACACAGCACTTCGGTCCAACCCTCTTTTGGTGGTGGTGGACTGCAGCTGGTGGCTGAATTCTTGTGCGTTTTGTGGCTTTTAAGCTTGCTTAGCGTCTATTTACTCATGCATAAACTACCAATGCAACAACAATAACAACAACAAATATACTAACTCAACGCAACCTACTTAGGCCCCAACACTTTTCACTAAAACAAAATATGTAACAATTTCAAAGCGCTTCTTATCACTTTAGTTGTTTGTGCTGTTGATGAGTTTGTTTTGTTTTTGTTGTTGTTGTTATTGTTGAATTTGGCATCCCTTTATCAGCTGCGAATGGACATGACGACATGACAGGTTGGCCAACTTACTGATTTAACTTGCCGCAAACTTTGCACTCATGTTTTATGGCCAACTGCCTATCGCTTTCGAGCCAAACGAAATACCACTTTCAAACAACTACAGCCTGACGACAGACGGTCAGATTACTGCCCCAGCAACTAGCCAACACCACGTCTTAGATAATGGCTTGGTAATTTGTTGTTGTGGATTTGCCAAATTCTCAAACAATAAACAACCAACGAATTTTGTTATGGGTATGAATAACTGACTGAAAGTGGTGGCATCAAGAAGGAGAACTAAATTGAAGCATAAAAAACGAGCAATATAAAGCAAACTAAGTCAAAGATAAAAGATTTGAGCTGAGATATTTGTGTAAAAGAGTTTATGGACAATGCTGATGCTAAGATAACAAAACAAACCAAGAAGGAGGTATTCGGTTGTGATGGAGCGATCTGGTTCTGCTCTGCACAATAAAAAGTTGCCCTTTCTCAGCGGTGCCCTTGGTGCCTTTTGAAGAAACAAGTTGATCACAGTTTTTAAAAGTAACAAATAAGTTAAGATTTTGAACAATCGATTAAGAAGAAGAGACAACAGTTTCCTATTGCAACTGTTTATAAAAAATTTAAAAGGTTCATATTTCTTTTAATATCTTTAATGATTACCCAACACCAGAATTTCATTTTGTGGTACTTTGAAATCCAATACCAAAAATAGTTGGGTTAATATATGAGAGAAGTTTGAACTTCCTAGAATCAGAGACCCTGTCCATGAATGCCCATAAATCGTCAACTAACCTGACGAACAACAATTTTACATTTTCATATTTCTTAAAGTATCCTTTTCTGTTCATACTTTACTAAGAGCTACTTGAAAGTGACCGCATTGTTTACATATGTTTTGATGTATGGATGAATGATGAAGGAATCGAGAAAATAAACCCGCGGAAGATCCATTCCTCCTACTAAGTTTTAGTAGCTCATTGTACTTTAGGCTCGGAGAAGGAGAGAGATAATTGGAGATGCAAGCAAGTTTATAAATAAGATGGGAGCATGGCTACTCGCTCACCCATGCACATTTTTTTTACTTTACTTTATTTTATTTTATTTTATTTTATTTTATTTTATTTATTTTATTTATTTTATTTATTTTATTTATTTTATTTATTTTATTTATTCTATTTATTTTATTGATTTTATTTATTTTATTTATTTTATTTAATTTGTGTTATTTGATCTAATTTATTTTATTTTATTTCATTTTATTTTATTTTATTTTATTTAATTTTATTTTTTTATTTTATTTTATTTTATTTTATTTTATTTTATTTTATTTTATTTTATTTTATTTTATTTTATTTTATTTTATTTTATTTTATTTTATTTTATTTTATTTTATTTTATTTTATTTTATTTTATTTTATTTTATTTTATTTTATTTTATTTTATTTTATTTTATTTTATTTTATTTTATTTTATTTTATTTTATTTTATTTTATTTTATTTTATTTTATTTTATTTTATTTTATTTTATTTTATTTTATTTTATTTTATTTTATTTTATTTTATTTTATTTTATTTTATTTTATTTTATTGCATTTTATTTTATTTTATTTTATTTTATTTTATTTTATTTTATTTTATTTTATTTTATTTTATTTTATTTTATTTTATTTTATTTTATTGAATTTCTTTTTGTTGTTTTTATTTAATTTTTTGTTATTTTATTTTATTTTATTATATTTTATTTTATTTTATTTTATTTTATTTTATTTTATTTTATTTTATTTTATTTTTTTTTATTTTATTTTATTTTTTTTATTTGATATAATTTTTTCTATTTTATTTTATTTATATTTATATTTTTTACATTCTCCCAGATTAATAAAAGTGCAACAAAAGTGTATTTTACTTCACAATTTAGTTTTGTGACTTTTATGCTGTGCTGTCATGTCACTTGTCTCACATTGTGAATATCCCCAATGTCAAACAGGCAACAGCTTTTGCTTTTGCTACAATCTGTACAAACCAACACACGTAAGCAGCCGATGACATTCGCGGCTGCACGCATAAACTTTTGTCAGTACAAAATTTGAATTTTCATTTATTAAAAATTAATTCAAAAAAGTTGCCCCGAACAAACGAAAAATAAATAAATCATTGTGAGTTTAGATTTTTTTTGATAGTGGCACATGACGTCAGCCGGAAGTTGCAATAAAACCTAATTTGCATTGAATCGGTGCTGGGCTGGACGCCCGAGGCGACACAACTTAAATTGGAGCAAATTAAACGTAAATTGCGAAAAAGTTTGCGCGCTCGATTCGGTGTGCCCACATTAATTGCCAACAAATGACAACTTGAAAAAGTCATTAGAATGCATTGCTTGGTGGGAAAGGGCGCTGGTGCGCGTTATCGCGCGCAAATATTCGCCTTGAATGACGCGGCCACAACTGGGCGAATATAAAGAACAACAAGAAGATGAAACTTGAAATTTGTCTTCTTGCTGCTCTCACAAGTCACAATCAAAATGACATTTCGTTTTGCTTTGCATTGGTGTCTTGCCATATTCCTTTCTTTCGTTGTTGTTCTTATTGGTGCGCAAAAAATATAATGAAGCGTGGGAGCGTAAAGTGCGCGGCGAGGGGCCGTGTGCTTTTATGGAGTGGGAGTGAAGAGATTGCGGTACAATAGGAAACTAGTTTAAATGCCAAACGCAACGCAAACGAACGCAAGGATACGCAACGAACGCTGGCGAACCCAACCAAATGACCAGAGAATTGTGGCTTCCTTCCATCTTGACTGGTAACTTGGGGTTTTTTAGATAAAATAAATATTCGCTGAAGCATTGCAGTGCGGGGGTGCGAAGTGGCGACACAATAGTGCGCTGGCAGCAAGACTAATGTGAACGTAATTTAATTTGTGTGCCATAAGAAAGCAAATGCTTGCAATTCGCTAGGTTGAAGATTGATGTAAGCGTCAACAATTTTGAAGAATTGCTTGCTGCAAGCGGTGGCACTCGGTGGGAAGGTGAATGGATGGGCGTTGCTGGTGGCAGCTTCTAATAACGCGGGCAGTAATTGTTGAGAGAGTTTGTTGATTTTTAGTTAAATGTTGTTACTCCAGCAAAATCTGAGCAATGCTATATTTCAATATCTTTAATCATTTGGGCGCTAACGCACGTACCGGTCAATTCAGTGAGCTATGAACAAATGAATGAACAGATGGTTCAGTTGACAGACATACGTATTGACATCATAAGTTATGATGAACAAGTAGACTTACGCACTTCTACACGAAAGAAAGGAGAATTCGACGTTCAAAGGGATGGACGAAAGTATGAAATGACATACAGGTGCACAGACAGACGTACAGAAGTTTAGATGTATGGACAGATGTAGGCACCAAAGAACGTAAGGACAGACAAACGGACAAGAAAATTACCGAATGTACGGACGAAAGTCTGAAATGATGTACGGACGGAAGTATTCACCGAGGAATTCGCGGACAAGCAGACTTCCAGAGAAATAGATGAATGTACAAAAAAAGTAAGGAATGAATGTACGAAAAAGGTACGGAAAAGTGTATAACGGATGGACAGAAAGACGTACGGAACTATGAACGAATGTTCAGACGGGCATTCAAACTCATTTAAAAATGGATTTACGTCCTAACGTACGGACGAATGGACGAAGAGATGAACGAATGTATGAACGAAAGTGCGAAATCTTATGAACAGAAGGATACACCAACTTTCAAAGGGACAGACGAATGTATGAAATGACATACAGGTGGACAGACGTACCAAAGGATAGACGAATGTACGGATGAAAGTGTCCCTACGTACGAACGGACGCACGCGTAGATGAACAGACTGGCAGACCGGACAGACAGACATACAGAAGAACGGACAAATGTGTGAACAGACGTAGGCACTAAAAACGAACGAGGAAACTACCGAATGTATGAACGAAAGTATAAAATGATGTACAAACGGAAGCATTCGTCAGTGAATTCACAGACAAGCCGACATATAGATGCCGAGAAATAGATGAATGTACGAAAAAGTAAGGAACGATGTATGGACGGACATCTGTACTGACGAACAAATGGACAGAAAAACGTACGGAACTATGAACGAATGTACGAACGGACATTCGAATTCATCTACGGATGGATTTACGCTCTAACGTACGGACGAACGGAGGAAGAGATGAACGAATGTACGAATGAAAGTGTGAAATTTTATGAACGAAAGGATGCACCGACTTTCAAAGGGACAAACGAAAGTATAGAATGATATACAGGCGGGAAGACTGACGTATGGAATGATAGACGAATGTATGGATGAAACTGTGCATGCGGACGGACGTACGCGCGCACAGACGAACAGACTGGTAGACCAGACAGACAGACGTACAGAAGAAGAGACAAATGTGCGAAGAACGTACGGATAGACAAACGGACAAGGAAATCACCGAATGTACGGACGAAAGTCTGAAATTATGTACGAACGCAAGTACATATGTACTGAGGAATTCGCAGACAAGCAGACATACAGAGAAATATATGAATGTACGAAAAAAGTACGGAATGACGTATGGACAAAAATATGTACTGACGAACGGATAGGCAGAAAAACGTACGGAACAACGAACGAATGTACGAACGAATGTACCAACGAATGTACAAACGGATGTATGAACTGAGAAATTGGCAAACAGGTGGACGTACAGACGAATGGACAATTGAACGAGCAAAACTCCGTGCAGATAAATAGATGAACAGGCGAACGAATGAACAGACAGACGTACAGAATTGATGACGAACGTACGAACGAATAAACAGACAGACGTACAGAAAGACAACCTAATGTCCGGATAAAAGTATGGAACGATATACTGACGGAAGTATACACTGAGGAATTTGCGGACAAGCAGACATTCAAAAACATAGATGAATGTAAGAAAAATGTACGGAATAAATGTACGAAAAATGTACAGAATGATGTACAACGGATGGACAGAAAGACGTACGGTACTACGAACGAATGTACAGATGGACATTCGAACTCATCTACGAATGGATTAATGCTCTAACGTACGGACGAATGGATGAAGAGATAACTGAATGTACGAACAAAAGTGCGGAATGATGTACGAATGGACGAAAGTACGGGCTGAAAAATTTACGAACAACCAGACGTATAGAGGAATAGACAATTGTACGGATGGATGAAACGAATGGACAGAGAGAGGATAATCTAAGTTACGATCAAAAGTGCGGATTGATATCCAGACGGACGTATGCACAGACGAACGAATTGGCAGACAGACGGGCGAACAGATGGACGGATGGACATATGCATTGATGTACGGAGGGACAGACAAACATATAGAAGAACATAGGAAGCAGTAAACAAGATGGAACAGATAATCGAAAAAAACGGGCATAGCTAAAGTTACAAGTATGAAGATCTACAAGTATCTATGTTTGCCTAAGCAAACATAGGCATAGGCAGTTATGGCTTCTGATGGACATTACGAGCTTCACAATGCAAACAACATATATCCCCACGTAGAACATAACTAGACCCAGTGAACTCATACGAAACCCCATTTACAAGTTCTGGCACTCATATTCCGTTATCTGTTCTCACGTTCCCATTAAATTTTCATCAAACACCTAAGACTGTTTTGCCATTTTATAAATACTGCCATACTTTCCCAATCTGAAAAGTCACCTCGAGAGACACTCACGCCAAGGCACACACACATACACACAGGCACAGTTGCGCAAAAAGAAATAAATGAAACGCAATCAACACTTCAGTTTTCACATCAACCAACCATGCACTCATCACGACCGGCATGCACAGCTTCAAATAAATTTCATTGTTATTCTCCCTCTTTTGACGTTATCTAAAAATTCAAATTTTCAATATCCAACAATACATAATGCGCAGTATGGATGTGTATTGGATGTAATAATGGGTTTGGGTATATAAATCAACACCTGTACGCATTAGCTGCCAGCTGCTCCCAGTCTTCCTACTCTCCGCACCACAACTGAAACCTTCGCACTTTCACCTTCGAAGCCTGCCCCAGCTCGATGTCTTGTATACAGTTTCGCAATGCCAGCCAATTAAGTGTCTGTGTCGTCTCTGCTGCTGCTGCTTTATATTCCGTCTTTCTTTGCATCATTTTTTCTTTACTTTTCTGCTACGTTTATTTCATTTTTTACGCACTTCAGTTGCTTCAATATGCAAGGAATTTGAATTTTTGCCGGCACCCGCTGGCAACTAGAGAGCGTTCGCTCTCTATTCGCCATCAATCTGCGCGTGTTGCGTACATTGAAGTTTATTGTTTTCTGCTGGCGCTCTCACTCGGCTGCTGTCACTGCCTGTGTGCGTGCTTACCTATGTACGCGTCTCCCAGACGACTTGACTTGCAGTCACCCACACGATGCGCAGTTTGTTAACAATTTTAGTAATTTTTTCTTGTCATTTTCTTACCTTCCACTTTTCTCAACTACACTCGCCATAAAATAAATGCAAATGATAAAAAAAATCAAAATATTTCAAGACTTTTTCTGCTGCTTCTCGATTTATGAATGCTGAGTTTCCGCTGTGACTGCTGCCAGACGAAACTTTAAGCATCTTTCACTGTTGCGTTGTTATGGTAGTAGTTTGTTTTGTAGTTGTTGTTGTAGTTGTTGTTTATTGTTGTTGTTATTGTTGTTTTACATTTAAGAGCTTAAGCAGCGTATGAGTAATGCGAACTGTTCTCAGCTTGCACGAAATAAAAGTAGCTCATACGCACCGCATGCCAGACAACAATGCGCCGCAGTTACCTTTGCAACAGCGATTGAATTTCAACACACAATTTACAGCACAGCAGCCACGTGCTTCAGTTACACTTTAACCTTACATATGTACGCAACGTCAGCCTTTGTTGCGGCACTCGTTCGGTGACACAGCACAGCGATAGCAGCAACACCAGCAGCAGAAAGCGTCGGAAACAAATGGTTTTTGTTATGCAAATTGTAAATTAACAATTCGTTTGTTTACAGGGTGTCTGCCATGGCTCTCAGCATTTTCACATGCCAGGCATATGTCTCATATATATGAAAGCTAGTGTGAGTGTTGTGTTCGAACGTTTGTGTGCGTTTGAGTGTCTTATTTTATGTGGAAATGGGAAGTTTTCAGCATATTTTATGGTCATATTGCTGGCGTTTTGTTGGTGTGCAGATCTTTAAACATCTGCATATATTTTGGGTAAGTGTACGTGGGTATGTCAGTCGGTGGCATTTGCATATGCGTGCTGTCATCGATAACGTTATTTTTATTAATTAAATACAAATGGAAAAGGAAAACGATGTACAGTGTATTTGAGTCAACCAAGTCGGAAAGGGACTTGAGTTGGTAGGTTGTTATTAAAAACTTATTATGAAATGTAGAAAACGCGAGTATGTAGACTAGACTAGACTAGACTAGACTAGACTAGACTAGACTAGACTAGACTAGACTAGACTAGACTAGACTAGACTAGACTAGACTAGACTAGACTAGACTAGACTAGACTAGACTAGACTAGACTAGACTAGACTAGACTAGACTAGACTAGACTAGACTAGACTAGACTAGACTAGACTAGACTAGACTAGACTAGACTAGACTAGACTAGACTAGACTAGACTAGACTAGACTAGACTAGACTAGACTAGACTAGACTAGACTAGACTAGACTAGACTAGACTAGACTAGACTAGACTAGACTAGACTAGACTAGACTAGACTAGACTAGACTAGACTAGACTAGACTAGACTAGACTAGACTAGACTAGACTAGACTAGACTAGACTAGACTAGACTAGACTAGACTAGACTAGACTAGACTAGACTAGACTAGACTAGACTAGACTAGACTAGACTAGACTAGACTAGACTAGACTAGACTAGACTAGACTAGACTAGACTAGACTAGACTAGACTAGACTAGACTAGACTAGACTAGACTAGACTAGACTAGACTAGACTAGACTAGACTAGACTAGACTAGAACGAGAGCGGACTTGGACCAAATAAGACCCATTGTGAAGCCAACGAAACAGATTGATCCAAGGAGCAGCGAATTGAATAAGTCACATCATCTGCAAAGAAAACGGCAGCATTGCAAAGAAGGCCTTGAAGTAGGCCTCGAAGGCCTTAAAGTCCTTGAGTAAGACGGTATGGCTGATGTCTTATGTCTCGTTTTAGATTCCAGGAAACCAAATTGAAGAAAAGAATTTATGACAAAAATGTAAATGAAAAGTTGAATGAACTTGAATGAAATGACAGAAATAAATTACTCTTATTACACTCGATTACAAATAAGGAAACTTTCAATAAAGTACTCAAATTTAAGATAGAATTAAATCCAAAACCATTTTTAAATAATAAATATTATACACAAAAAAGCAACAGATAATGTTTTGTTCGAAAAAACCACAGTATGAAAAAAAACCAAATTAAAGTGTATTCAGCATTTTAAATTGCGAAAGTCAAACTTTGCTTTTGCTTTGGTTTTCACCAAAAATATTTAAATTTAAATCAAAGTCACCAAGTCAGCAACTTGTTTACTCGTTTGAAAAGGACTCTAACGAAAAACGAGCAGGCGGCAGAAAATATTGGCCACAATTTCGCATGCAAACCAAAAAGGGGTGGCAAGCATAATCCTTTGAGTATTTGTGTGCGTGTCATAAATGTCAGCAGCAGCCATTCGCCGCAACGCAAATGCCATTACCGCAGCGAAAGACACTGCGGAAGCAAAGTGAAAAAAAAATTTAAGTGTAAGTGGCAGCAATGGAGGAAGTGGCGTCGTTTCTGTGCGCTGCCAATACATAAACACGTATGTGTGTGTATGTGTAAGTGAGTAACTACACCCGCTGTTACTTAACTTCAATTTCATTTGCATTTTCGACACTCACACAGACACACTGCCGCATGACAGTGTGCCAGCCGCGCGAATGTATCCGCTTCCGTTTGCGAGTCTGATTTGTGAGCGCGGCCGTGCTTCTGCCATGTAGGCTGCCGCTACCGAAACTACTACTTTGCACAGTTTTTTTCTTTATTTATCTTTGTAATATTTTTTTACGCGCGCGCTTCATACATCGACGCTGGCAATAATGAGTGTTCCGCGATGGCAGCGAAAGCCGCACGCTGACACTTTTACATCGACACAATTACGCTGACATGCATTTATGTTGTCTGTCGGCGTACGCGTACGCTTCCGTTTCCGCTGGCACTGCGTCGCGCCAGCCGGCCCCATAAAATATTCAAATTAAAAGCGACTTATGGTAGGCACTCAATGTCGCTGCAATAATGTTACACATTGTCGCCATCGTTGTCGTTGTGTCGTTGTATCGTTGGCGACGCTGTTGTCAGTGGTGGCCCCTGTATTTGTTCGCGCTGTAGTACCCACTTGTCAATGGTGTTTGCGGCGGTTGGTGTTGCTATTGTTGTTGATTTTGTTATTGCTGTTGTTATTGTCATCGAATTTTACGCGTAATTTGAATGCTTGCGATATCCGAGACAGCAAACTTGGCACGTTAAGTTGTATCGTTATTGTAAGGACGACGTTGCAGCTCACCTAAGCGTGCGGTATCAATGCGTTGTGGCTGCTGCTTCAAATGATTTCACAACTGCCTTACATATGCCACAACAACAAGCGCTTGCAATATTTACAAATAATATCTTAAATTTGTCATAATTGTGGCAGCATTTCGAAGATGTTTGATTGCAATTTTACTCAATCAATGCATAGACAAGCTAACTAAATACAGAAAGGCATTGCATTAGACTCAGCCACTTATTTCGTTACTAGTTTGAATAGCAAACCTACACTCCATTCACTAAAATTACTTAATTAAAATTACTTAATACGCCAATTAAAATTACTCATACGCACCACAGACTCTTTTTCGCTGAAGCTTAGTTGGCACCAAGAAAATAAAGTCGACTCTATCTAAGAAGCAATAAATTGTTGTTGGTTTTTGTTTAGTTGTTGTTGTTGTGTTTGTTAATCAATACTTTATACATGTTTATACCTGACGGTGAAGATTCTTGTGTGCCCATTAAAATTGCTCATACGCACCGCAGCCCCTTTTTCGCTGAAGCTTAGTTGGTACCAGGAAATTAGAGTCCAATCTACTTAAATACGTACATATTTTTGTTGTTAGTTCGCGACATGTTTATGCTCGACAATAAAGCTTCAGTTGGCCAATTAAAATTGCTCACACGCACCGCAGCCCCTTATTCGCTCAAACCTAGTTGGCACTGAGAAATTAAAGAAGAATCTATCTAAGAAGGACTAAAATTTTTTTATTTTGGTTTGTTGTTGTTTTTGTTAAATAGTTTATACATGTTTATACCTGGCGGTGATGTTTCAAATGTGCTAATTAAAATTGCTCATACGCACCGCAGCCCCTTTTTCGCCGAAGCTTAGTTGGCACTAAAAGATTAAAGTCAAATCAATTTAAGTACGAGCATGTTTTTGTTATAGTTAGCCACATGTTTATGCTTGGCAATAAAGCTTCAGTTGGCCTATTAAAATTACTTATACGCACCGTAACTTCAGATTTTTTCAAGAAACTTGTAACTGAAAGACAACTCAAAGTTGATGCTTCAAACTGCTGAAACAAAAATCTTAACTTTGAGTGTTACAAATACAAAACAATGTAATTAATAGCACCCATACGCCCAGTGTGGCTTTATGAGCAATAAAAAAGGAATTAGGAAGACTTTTGCTGTAAAATTGCCAATAAATCGATAAAGCAAACTTTGTCAATGCAAATTGACGCTTATGTATGTAAATAAAATATTGCCAAATACAAATACTTACAGGCACAAAAGTATTTGCATGCGAAAGTAGCTAAAATATGCAGAAAAATTAATGCAAAAGAGAGAAATTTTAATGTCGAAACGCTGGCAATGTGGCAGCTGCACACACCTACATACACACACACACACATAAACCTATATATGTGTTTATCATTTTGCGTATGTATAAAGTCAGACCGACTAGTGGGCAGGTAACCGAAGCCAGTACAGCACCGCAGGTTGCCATATTTGTCATGGCTGTCGGCGTTGCTGTAGATGTCGAAGTGCCAAGCCGGCAGCGGCGTGTAATTCACTTTGGAATTTATTTACTCAAAAGGCTTACAGGCACATAGCACACATGGACGAGCGGTAAGCGGCGGCCATGCGCTGCCATATGTGCGTAAGGCAGTCAGTTTTATACTGCCAACGCTGAACGCTGGCGGCACAAATGGCTAAAACAACAACAAAAATTAAAATAAGAAAACATAATAAAGTGGCAGCAAGAAAATTTGAAGAAGCCAAGTGAAATTATAAAAGAAAAGACAGCGAGCTTTTACACTCGACGGGGAAAAATTGTGCAAAAATTTAAAGAATGTGCAGCGAAACAGGAAATTATGCTTTTTATTTGGTTGTAAACTACGCACACATACGCACACGCAAACACACGAGTACATAAGGACATTGGTAGGTAAAAGAGTCAGCCAGCTGGCGTGTGGCTGTGTCAATGCATAAGTAGAAAATTATCGAGTGAACTTTATTTAAATTTGAATTTTTGAAATATGTAGACGGCAGCAAGGCGTTAAGCACACACAAACACACACAACAGCTTAGCCATCTATGTACATATCTACTGATATATGTATGTATGTATATAATTCCGACTCTTACCCAAGTTAATGACTCGCGTGAAAATCAATTTCAGACTTTACGACACAAAAGTTCGCTTACTTACCAACAAAAAACAAAAACAAAAATTGCCACATTTCCGCATTATTGTAACAGTTTCACACACACAGACATGCATATATGCTGACACATGTCAATATGTGTGAGTGTGTGTGTGTGTGAGTGCTGGATTTTCGCATATGTTGTTAGCTGTATTCGCTCGTCGAATGCTTGGCTGGTTGGTTGGTTGGTTGGTTGGCTGGCGAGCGCTCGGTTCGTTGCCTGACTACTACCGGGGGCGTCTATTGTGGGCGTCTATTTAAATGCCTGACTCTTTGGCCCGAGTGTTGAAATGAAACTGAGAATGAAAATTCCTTATGAAAATAATTTGCCAGTAAATTAAGAATTTATGGTAAATTGCAAATTGGAATTTTCGCTCTCTTCAGTTTAATGCAATATACAAGTATGATGTGTGTATGTGTGTGTGCAACCAACCGTTCTTGGTATTTTCTTTAATTTTCTTGTGCTATTTTCCGGCATTAATGGTTATTTTCTTCATAAATTCTAAAATCATATGCAAAGCTATTTAAAAGGTAAATGATGGCTTACAGCTTGCGCTAGTCATGTATATATATGAAGAAAAGAAGAAGAATAGGAAGAATGATGTGAAGTATGTAAAGCATATGCCAAAGCTTCAAATAAAACAAACAACAAAAGCTTATTTAAAGTTTGCTTGGTTGCTGGTTCGCAGGTGAAGCCAATTTGAGATTAAATTATATTGGAAAATATAGGGTGTTTTTTTAGAGGTTTGTTTTTCGAATAGAGATAAAACTGGCATTTTGTGGTCAAATCTGGCAACTCTAATGTCATTTATGTTCAGTTTGGTTTGCCATTTCATCATGAACAGGTTGACAAAAGAACAACGCTTGCAAATCGTGCAAATTTATTTCGAAAATAATGGTTCAGTTCGCGAAGTTTACCGCAAGCTCCGTCCATTTTATGGCCGACATAATCGTCCATCAGAGCAATTAATTCGGTTAACCATGGGTCGTTTTCGCACTACGTTTACTCTATGTGATAATACGCATCCGCAGAGACGTCGAACAGTGCGCACCGAAGAAACAATTGCCGCTGTAGAGCAAAATGTTGAAGAGGACCCAGTCAGAAGAGGAGTCAGTTACCGTTAATGGAGACCGGTATAGAGCCATGATAACCGACTATTTTGTTCCCGAATTGGATGGCATGGATGTGGATGAGTTGTGGTTCCAACAAGACGGCGCTACATGCCACACAGCGCACGTCACAATCGATTTATTGAAGGAAACATTCGATGAGCGCATAATTTCGCGGAATGGACCTGTCAATTGGCCACCAAGATCGTGTGATTTGACACCATTGGATTATTTTCTTTGGGGATATGTGAAGTCGCTCGTCTACGCCAACAAACCAGAAACGTTAGGGGACTTGGAAGCCAACATTCGTGGCGTTATTGCCGACATACGGCCCCAAATGCTCGAAAAAGTGGTTGAAAATTGGACCTGTAGAATTGGCTTTATTCGAGCCAGCCGCGGCGGCCACATGCCCGAAATCATATTTAAACATTAATGGCATAAAATTATCCTTCCAATAAAGCCAAATTGATGGACATTAAAACGATTTTCTTGTGTTTTATTTCAATTCGAAGTTCTATACCTCTAAAAAAAACACCCGATATAACAGTGCGCTGAACATAAAACTGAATAGTCTAAAAACATTATAGGTTCCCTGGACATTTGGACATGTATGAAAGTGAATGAAGTCGCAACTAAAGGATTCAAGGAGATGAGAATGCAGCAGAATTAATCGCAGGTGCGCTTATTATTATTTATTTATCTTTTATTTACTTATTTATTTATTCATATATTTATTTAAATATTTATTTATTAATTATATAATTAATTTTTAATTAATTTAATTAATTATATTCTTTATATATTTATTTATTTGTTAATAAATAAATTATTTTTTTATTGATTTATTTAATTGTAATTTATTTAATTAATTAATTAATTCCTTAAAATTCAAATAAAACTAAATTTATCAAATAAAATTAATAAATGAATTAATTTATTTATTTATTAATTTAATAAGAGAATTAATTTATTTAGTTATATATTTATTTATTTATTTATTTATTTATTTATTTATTTATTTATTTATTTATATATTTATTTATGCATTTATTTATTTATTTAGCCAATAAACAAATGTAGTTACTAACTAGGAAATATTAATAAATATTACAACAATTTACTTCAACTTCAACTCTTGTCTACAAAATTTTCAATTAATTCTTTTATTAATTATTATTTTATTTTTTTCAAAAATCCAAGATCGTTTTATATAGTTTTAAATGTCAACTATAAATCTATTCCATTGCAGACAGCAGCTAATCACTATTTCACTATTTATCAATATTTGTTTGCATATTTATTTATTTAATTTTAAATTTAGTTATAAATTTATGTTATAATTAATTAATAGACTAATTAATTAATACATTAATTAATAGATTAATTAACATTAATTAATAGATTAATTAATTAATACATTAATTAATAGATTAATTGATTAATAATACATAATTAATACATTAATTAATTAATTAATTAATTAATTAATTTATTTATTTATTTATTTATTTATTTATTAATTAATTAATTAATTAATTAATTAATCAATAAATAATTAATTTATTAATTCATTTATTTATTTATGTATTTATTTATTTATTTTTTTATTTATTCATTTATTTATTATTTACTTATTTATTTATTTATTTATTTGTTTATTCATTTATTAACTTATTTATTTATTTATTAATTAATTAATTTATTTATTTATTCATTTATTTATTGATTTATTTATTTATTTATTCATCCATTTATTTATTCATTTATTTATTTATTTATTTGTTTATATATTTATTTATCTATTTATTTCTTTATTTATTTATTTATTTATTTATTTATATATTCATTAATTTATTTATTAATTCATTCATTTATTTATTTATTTAGCCAATGAACAAATGTACTTACTGACTATAGGAAATATTAATAAATATTACTGCATTAATATTATTAAACTATTCAACTATTCTGTCAAATATTTTAAAATAATTAGTAAATTAATTACTGTTTTTTATAAAATCTAAAATTCTTTTATTTAATTTTAAATGTCAACGATAAATCTATGCCATTGCCGACAGCAGCTAATCGCACAAATCTGGCGAGCACAAATTGCTGCCGGTTAAGTCGACAATGCTGCTGTTGCTGCTAATTCTCAACAATTGCAGACAGCTTTGTTGCAAGCAGAAAATGGACAGACTGCAGCACCAACGGAGCATTGCAGGGTTGGGTTCCTGTAGAAAATTCAATTTAATTTAATATGTTGCAGTCGCTTTATTAATTCCCACAATGGTTGGCAACACTTGCAGTGCAATGGCGAGGAAATGCACTTTGCTTAAATAAAACCAGGCAGCAAAATGAAAGAATGGCTTGCAATGTGCTAAGCAGCTTGAAAGGAGTGGAATGGGGCAATGAAAATATATGAAATATGCTGACTGCTGACAGCAGTTTTCAGTTTAGCTTAGCAACAGTGAAAGTGCAGAAAAGTGCGCCTTCATATCTATTTATGTAGTAGTTGGCAGCAGTTGGTGGCGACTTTAATAAGAAACTTTGTACTAAGCAACAATGTGAAGGGAAATTTCTTAAATATATATAATGAATGTTCAAATGAGACTCAACTTCAGAGAGCTGAGATAAACTTAATTTATGTGTGGCCCTTATCAAAAAATGTCATTGCTTCAAAAAAGTTTTACTTTGTTTCCACCACTTCAAATTTGAACCCGGATATCTTTGCATCAAACAGTCATTGATTGATTTACAATTGACACGCACCGTATGAATGACTCATCAACACAATTTTATAGCCTGGTTCATCAACGCAGGTGACCTCAATTCGCACACACACACACACAGACACACACACACACACAGACAGACACAAGGTGCGTTCGTTTATTGCCGCTTTCGACTGTCAATTCTTCAAGTCGTCCAAATAAACTTCAATTTGCGGCCATAAATCAGCGTCACAACTAAAGCAGCCAATTCCGAAATAAATTGAAGTATAAAGAGTGGCCAACAAGCTCACCTCTGGCACACTTCTACTTTTAATATTTTTTATTTTTTTATTTGTTTTACGTTCGTTTCGCTTCCGTCGTTGTTTTTTGTCGGGCTGGCTGCCGGCAGAATTATTGCGCATTCATCCGTAAAAATGCTACAATTTAAAATCAATGCGACTGAAATGAATGTCAGCAATTTATTGCACTCGAACAATGTCGCTACTAGTTACATGCGCCACACCCATTCTCCCCTCGCCCACTCTGCTGCCTCCGCTCCACTTCATCCGCTATGCATTTATCTACGCTTTCGTCACTCTCTCTTTCTCTTTCGCTCTCCCTCCATCTTCTAGTCAGGCAATCATTCAATCCTTCATCTAGCTATCAGTCTAACTGCCCTCTCTATGTATGTGTGTGTGTGTGTGTGTGTGTGCGTGTATTAGTGCATGTCTGTTCAGCTAACCCGCATATCATTCTATCTATCCACCTATCCATTGCTTTCGTTTTGTCTGACTTTCCATACATTCGCATTGTCATTTGTGCGACCTTTGATGCCTTTTCTCTATTTTTGTAGTCACGTACTGCATGACAACAACAATAAATCCATCCAGGTTGCATTGAAGCGTAGCAACATTGTGCTACATGCAACGGTCAGAGTGAGTCAACACAACGCGCCAATTCTCAGCGCAACTTCAGCGCTGACTACAATTGAACTGCGTTGAGTAGTGAAATGTTACTGCTGGAGTGTTTTTCGAATTGCGGGATTTTGTTTTTTCTAATTTTTTAATATAGAAATTTTAAAATAATTCATAAATAAGTAAAAAATTAAATATTTTCATATTTCATATTTCCTGCAACGAACTGCAATCCTGAATTTCTCAGACGCGCTCGTAGCTATCATTCAAAAAAATCTCTTTAGTATGACTAATCAGAAATAATACAAAAGCATTTGTGATGAAGCAGAATCTTAAAGATAATACACCGAATTTCCAATTACTCCAGCAGCAATGCTAAAAAATCCTCCGTATTTATCATTTTCATTAAATTTCAAAATCAACTTTTTCATTCCAATGAAAAGTAGAGAGATTTAAATGCTTTGTACTATGTAGATTCCTGGAAACTGATTTTAGGATTACATGTATGCCATGTTTCATGAACTTTGAATAATCCTAAATTTTGGTGCATTCAATAAGAGTTTTTCCAAAGTGATGTTCTGAGAATTTGATTTTCCACAATTTTGCAGATTTTAAACAGAAAACAGTTGAGAATTGGTGGACAAATTTACACAATGTTGCAGATTTCAGCACCAAAGTTTTTTGGTTTGGAGAATTTTATTCATATTAATGCAATGTTCTGAATCTTCAGAACATGAAATGAAGATACTGAATCTTCATGATATTAAATAAATATTAAGAACACTGCAGTGAAATGCATTGCATTTAAATGCATTATGAATCTTCAAGACTTTGAGTTTTCATCTAAATTCAATTCTGAGGCCTTTATGACTCTAACTACATATACAAGATTTGTAGGATCGCCTCAAAGAGATTCACAATCTCTGAGAAACATGATGACAAGAATCATTAAACGATGAGGGTGATCCATGATTTAGCGGAAGTGATACCTAAAAGAGATACAGAATCACTGGGGAACTTGATGTGAAGGCCGCAGAATCACCAAACGGTGGAGGTGATTCATGATTTGAAGGATCGCCTAAACGAGATTCAGATTCTCTGGGAAATTTGATGTCAAGATCTGTGTATTGAAGGCCGCAGAATCATCCAACAGTGGGGATGGTTCATAATTTGAAAGATCAACTAAAAGAGATTCCGAATCTCTGGGAAACTTGATGTTAAGGTCTGCCAATTGAAGACCACAGAATCACCGAACAGTGCAGATGGTTCATGATTTGAAAGATCAACTAAAAGAGATTAAAAATCTCTGGAAACTTGATGTCAAGGTCTGCCTATTGAAGACCGCAGAATCATCCAACAGTGGGGATGGTTCATAATTTGAAAGATCAACTAAAAGAGATTCAGAATCTCTGGGAAACTTGATGTCAAGGTCTGTCTATTGAAGGTCGCAGAATCACCCAACGACGAAGCTGGACAGATCTATTTCAAGTACTTGTAAACCCGGACCCTTGCTAGTCAAGAGGGAAGGGATTAGCGAAGATATAATGGAAAGCAATGTCTACGTGCTTGTTTTCATGGAGCGAGTTTGACTTATTCCCATGCAATGCTTTGAGTCTTTAGAATTCTGAATGTTTCCCGAATTTCCTTTTCAAGGACTTACAAGAACGGTTCTAATAAACGATTATTTCTGTTACTCGAAATTTCTTTTATTTCAATGAGATAACTTAAGTTTTATTAGTTCCGAATTTTTACAAATTTTCAATTTCCAGGTCTTTATTCATCCATGATTTCGATACCCCAAACTCATTTTAATATAATGTTCTGAGTTTAAGGAACCACGAATATTTATAGAATTTCATTTCTCAAACCTTTATGATTCTAACTATCCATGATTTTGCCACTTCGAGTTTGAATTATTCCCATAAAATGTTCTGAGCCTTTAGAAATCTTATTGACATTTCAAGGACTTACAACAACGATTCTGACTAACTACAAATTTTCGTATTCTTTCAATTAAAAGAATTAAACTTCTTAAGACGATTTCGGAATTTTTATTCAAATTCCAAGTTTTTACATTCTTCTTATCCAAAGCTCTTCAAACTTACGAATCCTCAAAAATTGCAACTCCTTTCTTTCTACGATTCCCTACTTCCCTTAACTCCGTAGTAGCAATTCCCATTTACTAATAGTTTCTAGTATTTCGAGTTCCCGTACTTTCTTCACTGCGACCATGACAGCCCCATTTGCGTTGCTTGCCAAAGCAACCGCACAGCCACAATGCACAATCGACTCAATTCAAGCGACAAGTAACGTCAACTCTGATCTCTCGGCCTCGCCCTCACTTCGACTCCCAATCGACGCAACACAATCGGTCACGTTGACTTGGTGAATCCTAAAGAATTATGCGCATTTCTCATGGTTGGCGTGCAGCAAAGATGAAAGGTGCACTCGCCGCTGTTGGCCTTCCACTTCACTGTGCCTTTTGTGTTGGCATCACGATGCCGCAGCAGAATTTCCTGGCAATATTGCAATAATATTGCAATTGCTTATGGCAACACAATTGCACAATTGCTGTTGACTGCTAGCGGCGCTGCGAGTTCGCAGAAAAATGCAGTTGTACTGCTGCCGAACGGTGGCAACGGTGCTGCTGGGATTTTAGCTGCGACTGTAGTTGTGACTGTAGTTGTGACTTTAGTTGTGACTGCAGTTCTGAATGTAGTTGTGACTGTGTCTGTGCCTGTGTCGAATTCTAGTGGCTACCATTAAAACTGCATGCGTTCTCCTCGCGCTCAAGTCGTTCGTTTTTCGGACAACAGCTGCTCTGGTTGCCGGCAGCAGGCGTGGCCGCTTGTGCCATTGTCAACGCAATCATAGCAACCAACGAAGCGTACACAATCAAAAGCGCAGCAGCCAACGTTGGTGGGCGTTTTTTAATGCCATCGCTGCGGCTTTTGCTGCTGCTTTTGCCTCTTGTTCTTCCGCACTGCCGAGTGCGCAGCAGCTGGCAGCCTCAGTGTGCAACGCGGCGGCACTTTTGTGCAATGAGGTTACACAAAGTATTCTTGACTTTGTTACTTTGCTTATTTACTTTGGTGTGCCGTCTTTGCACGCGAAATTCTTGAGGCTAATGCAAAGTCTGCAAGTTTTTCGTGTTTCCTCCTTTTTCATGTTTTCATCTTGTGGCATTTTTAAGTGCACTAATACAGTCGGCGCTATTGTTGACGTCACTGTTTATGTCTACAAATTGAAAATGTAAAAAATAAAAAAATATACAAAATTGAAATAGAATGACAGCGCCACTAAAAGAGTTACAAAAATGAAATTCGGTAAATTAAAAAATTGTTTAAATTACAGATAGTGAGGAGAAGATTTCAAGCATGCATTTTTTTAAATGAAATGATTTAAACTATTAATCTAATTATTTTATTAATTTAATTTCATTATTAATTACCAGGGAAAGGATTTTGTGGAAATTGCCTTTTTTGTTTGCTGCTAGGTAGAGCATTTCTGATTGAAAATGAGCTCGAATTAGGTCCTCCTGATTAGAAATAAACCACTTTTATTTTGCCTTTTTTTGCCTTAAAAATGCAGTTTGCCTTTTTCACCCATAAATGCCTTTTTTAGTGCCTATTTTACCTATAAATGCCACAAAATGCCTTTTTCAAGATTTGTCGAGCGCTTTCTTTCGTTTTTAATATTTCCCCCCTTTTGTTTCGCAAAAATACCTTGAAACTAAAAAAAAATTAAGTGGCAACATTGCAATTTCGTTAACTTATCGATGCTTTTACATTGATTTGATCATTCCTACGCCGTTATTTTTTGTTGTACAGTGGGAAATTTAAAGAAAAACATGCCAAATGTGATACAAGTACGACTTTTATGCTTTTACGTGTATATGAGAAGTTAAAATATGAATTTAAAATATGTGCCTAAATTTCAATTAAAATACTCGTATCTTAGTTTTAGTTTTTAAACTATCTTTGAAAACCTTGATGTTCTTTTCTTTTACAGAAAACGAGGCATAAATATTGTATGTTGCATACGTTAGATGAAATAAAATTATTAAAAAAATACATAGATACCGTTTCCCCTTTTTTTATATTTTCTAGTAT
The DNA here is from genome assembly GCA_963668005.1 of Melieria crassipennis. Lineage (NCBI taxonomy): Eukaryota > Metazoa > Arthropoda > Insecta > Diptera > Ulidiidae > Melieria > Melieria crassipennis. The sequence goes on from OY764961.1 coordinate 103,191,948, forward strand.
TTTTTTTTTAAATGCCTGTTTTTGCCTTTTTAACAGTTTTTAATGCCCTATTTTGCTTTTTTAAGCAGTTTTTAGTGCCTTTTTCTGCCTTTTATAGCAATTTTTAGTGCCTTTCCGTGCCTTTTTTGCTATTTTATTTTGCCTTTTTATAGGTTTTTAGGTCCTCAAAATCCTTTCCCTGTTAATTACACTGCACAACAGCATGTCTGCTGAATGGAGTTTTTACATGAATCTGAATCGTTTTTTATCGTTATGGAACAGCTCTAGTTTTCGAAAAAAATGGGCGTGCCACTTTTTCGAATTTTCCTCGACTTTTTTCACGTTTTCGACTGTAATTTCCGAATCAATAATCCTATCGAAATGATTGTTTTTTTTAATCGTTGCATTTACAACATTTCACGCCATCTTTTCTGGCATTAATAAATTTTATGTGTTCTAAATTGGCGTTGTAATAAGGTTTCAAAGTAGGAAAATATTGAATTTGAAGGCGTTTTTTCTGATGGCGAAAATTGTACAAATGTTTCATAAATCAAGTTACGAAGTATTTGAATATCTTAACCCTAGAAAGGTAATCTTCGTCGATTCGACGAACACCACATACATTTCTTCAAATGTCTCCTTATTCTCCGATCTGATTGCTTTCCCTTTTCGTGTGATCTCAGTTGGCGATGTGCTTTCGCGATATACCAGGTTTTGCAGCACGAGCGCAGCGTAAGTTTTCGTTTTTTATAGAAAAACCAAACTAGGCTTCGTCGAAACGACGAAGAATACCATTAACCAACTGAATACGAGTACTAAACATTGCATTTCAGTATTTCAAAAAGTCTCGGAATTCGGGGTTATCGGAAGAGTAAATTGAAAAATTTTTTGGAATTGTTTAATTAATTCATTATTAATTAGTTAAGTTAATTAGTTAGTTAGTTAATTAGAAGAAGCTATGTATTGTTCTTCACTTTATTTTAATTTTAATAATTTTTTAATTTCTGATACTCATTCCTATCTCAAAAATAAATGTACTTCACCACAAATTACTGAAAAATACACAAATAATTTTTAAAAATATACACGGTGCGAATTATTTACAAAGAAATGTCTAAGTAAAATTATATAATGAAGTTGGAGTATATACGATTTCTAATACTTCCAAAAATCGGAGTTGAATACGACTTCGTCGATTCGACGAAGATTACCAACAACGTATGTAAAATATGATTACCCTTCTAGGGTTAAGAAGAAACATTAGGCAATACAACACAGCCAAATTATTTCGCGGAATACACATTCGCATTGAAATAATAGCAAAAATGTACCATCGCCATTTTCATCATTTTTCATACTTTTTCCTTAAAAAATTAGGTGCCTCAAAATATGGAAAGATTTTAATTTTTTTTTTTTTTTTTCGAGCAATTCAAAATCTTTTTGTTTTTGGATTGTGTTTCAGACTATAAATGTAACATGTAAAAGAGCATAATTTGAGGCACCTAATTTTTTAAGGAAAAAGTATGAAAAATGATGAAAATGGCTATGGTACATTTTTATTATTATTATTTCCATGCGAAAGTGTATTCCGCCAAAAAATTTGGCTGTGTTGTATTGCTTGATGTGTCGGCTTTCATTATACACCTAACTCGTTAATTGATTTACGAAAATTGTGTATGTTTTTGACTATCAAAGGAAACACCTTAAAATCCCATATTTTCCGACTTTGAGGTCCAATTACCGCGTCATTTTAAAACTGATAAAAATAATTTGCATCGGAAAAGAAGCCGTGTGGTGTTGTTAATGCGATAAGGTGAAAATCATGTCAATCGGTTTTATGGTTTAGAAATTACGACCAAAAATATGGAAAAAGTAGAGGAAAAAATTGAAAAAATGACGCGGTACCTATATCTCACTAACTAGGGCTGCTAGAAAAAATCTGAGAATAGGTTCGAAATCAGCGCACCCTAATTAGTAAGAAACAGTAGAAAAACTCCATGTAACAGAAAAAAGTGTTTTTTGTTGTGCTGTTTTATTATTAAGTACTTATATTAAATTATCTAAATTTAAATTATAAATGGCCACAATGGTATCATTTTTACTCCTTTTGGCATTGTGGGTGTAATTCTGCATATATTATAGTTAATTCTTGCTTGTGGATGGAACTTTACTAACATAACTGGCCATAAAAACCCTTTCACAGTAGAAAGAAATGTCTGTATTTTCTTTAGTATTCATATCAGTGTTGCCAGATCAGGAGATTTCCTCCTAGATTTAGGAGAATCTTGGCATTTCAGGAGAATTTTTAGGAAGAAGTATTGTTGAGGAGAAAGTTTGGGAGATTTCTATTTTGTTAGGGGATTTTTTGGGTCCTTGGCCGATTTTTGGGAGATTTTTGGATAACGAAGTTTGATGTATTGGGAACACTGGCTACAGAACATATTTTATATATATTTATATATATTTTAAAAATTTGTAAGCTTAGAAAATTTAAGCTCGTTCTATCTCGTTCCCACTTATTGGTGCCACTTCTTGTTTAATTCATTTGTTATATGTTTTGTTTTTGTTAAGTTTTTGTTGTTAAGTTGAAAATGAGTAAAAAAGGCTGCATTAAAAAAATTATGTGTACCTATGTATATATTTTTATTTTTTATGAGAAGTAAATTACGCAAATTAAAAAAATAATCTTAGGAGTTTTTTTTTTAACTTTTGGGAGGAAGTTTCAGTATTTTTTAAGATTTAGAAGAAAGTCATTTCAGGTAGCTGGCAACACTGATTCTTATCAACATTTGCTTTGATGACTTTTGTTTCTTTTACTGGGTTCTATAATTTGCTTTCTTTTACTGAGTTCTACAATTAGGTTTCTAAAATTACAATTAGCAAAATCCAATACTTTACTATTACTTTTCGAGATATCAGAGGATATAATGTGTAGCCTCTGTAGGTATGGAAAACTTGCGGTCTTTTTAGTGTTAAAGAGTAACGGTAGCTGTTGCCAATTCTCTGTCCAGGCGCCACTACTCTGCACGTGACTATTCCAGTTGGTTGGAGACGTGGTCTCTTTCTCTTCGCCGTGGACCTCCAACTACCGCGTCGAACACTGTTTTCGCTGGACCATCCTCGTCCACTCAGGAGGTATGACCAATTCAATTAGTTTATACTGTCAACTAACAGGCGAGTGCAAGTAAAAACCCAGTTAGGTTCATATCTGCACCGCTTTCGATGCTCTAGTCAGGTCCATCAGGAATCTTGACTTAAGGGTACAGATACGACGTTTCTGCAGAGTCGAACAGGCCGGGTGGCACAGGAAGTAGTATGGTTCCTACTTCTTCTTCAACTCCACAGCTTCTGCAGACATCACTGGACACGAGACGCCATTTGATGAGACTAGAACCAAAGCGCATTGTCTGGTAATGACTGCAATGAACTGCCGAAAGAATTATTGACTTAGGCAAGGTCAACTCAGACAAAATCGACTCAGACACGATCGACTCAGACCAGGTCGACTCAGACTGGAACCACTCAGACAGCAAAGACTTAGACAGTATCAACATAGACAGTGATGGCCATAGTGGCCAGCAGGTGACTAGCGTTGAAAGCTGATCTTGGTTCGCTGGATGTTTATTCGCTGCACTAACTTTATTTCTCTAGACAGCTCATAGAAATCGTTGTTTGTTCGTATGGAAACTTTGATCCTTTGAATTATTAGGAATCGAACTTAGGGTATCGGTATGAGAAGCCAGCGTGCTAACCACTGGACTATCGAGGCCAGCTGGTAATAGTTTAGCACTCTTAAAAAGTCTTTACATGTTCCTTCTTCAAGCAAAATCTCCTGCTGAGTATTAGAGACTAGCTCGGGTTACGTAAGCTGGGTGGCCAAGTAGGCCACTCACAGACCCTGTTGGGTTCCTAGCGATGCCAGTTAGAACTTCTAAGTGTTGCGAAACGACGTAAGTGGTCAACGTAAGTGAACGATGAAAGTGAATGTTATGCGCAAACCTCCTCGAGAAGAAGGGGGACCTTAACAGGGTAAGGCGCAAACACTAATGCTCCAAAGTTTCTTTGTCATAGATTTTCTCTGCATTTATGTACTACATTTATTCAAGTTAAAGACTACAAAAATCGCATAATTTGGTTGACAAAACTGATTGAGAAAAATTATCACCACAAATAGAATGAAATCAATATAAAATGTTAGTTTCAAGGTCATGTAAAATGCTGTAAATTCATTCAACAAATTCTTATTAAAGTCAAACATACAATGAAATGCCAACAACTCAAAGTTTTCGTGCCTATAACGATGCTAATTTCAAGATGACATCAAGTGAATGTGCAGTAAAAATCTGGGTGCCATAAAAGATAAATCAGAATTTATTAAAATGCTAAAAGTACAACAACAACAACAACTAAGAGCAATAATTTTCAAGCTTACAACCGAGGAAGAGGAATGAAATAGAAGTGCATGTGTGTGTTAGTGTTTGTTTGAATGTTCAGTGTCAGCAATTGTGTGATTGTGTTGGTAGGTGGTAGCAGTTGCGGTGTATATGACACGTCTATGCCATTTGTGCCAAACTAGAAATGTAGTTAAGACTGAAATGAGCTTGTACAAGTGTCACATTCACACATACAAACACACATAGAGCGCCATTGCCATTGGCAACAGCGTGAAAGATGCGTCGCACGTTGGGAAAAAACAGGCAAAAACGCTCGCATTGGAACAAATCCAAAAGTTGCGTATCTGAATTTTTTTTTCCTTGTCGTAATACAGATAGACTAGCGAGACAGCAAATCAACTTTTCAAAGTTGAACGTTTTATTATATTATTTTCACTTCTAGCAAAATATCGTTAACAAGGCTGTCTTCAGATGCCCGTAGAATCTATATTTTTTTTTGAAATCCCATAATTTTTCACATGTGGGGTTATGATATTTAAGCAATTAATATATCAAAAAATTGTATTTAAAAAATGTTTATTTTGCCAAAAAAAAATATCGAACCTTTGCCTAATTTTTTGATAAAAATGAGAAAAATTGGGATTTTCTCTGGACTGTAACTTTTTAGATTCCACAGCATTCCACGAAATACGTATACACTGATTAGGTGGGACATTCAGCTAAGTGATGGTACCAAACTAATCTGCGGAATCCTGCGAGTTAATGAATACCAGCAATTTTCGCATGCCAACCCAAGCACTTTTTGTACTCAGTTCTGGTGAGCAACGATATATTTTTAATTGCTGACTATATATAACGTATGAAAAACAGCAAGGCTGGTGTTGAAAGAAGTAAATATGTATTTAAATATATAGAATTGAGATATGTATATATATATTGCATTGATTTATCTATGTCCGTCCGTTAATATGTCTTCCAACACGTCTGTCTGATGGAAGATATTCATAATAGCTTTTGAAAAAGTTGAGATACGAAACTGAAATTTTGTACAAAAACTGTAGAAATCATGGGAACAACATATTGACTAAAATGGGCGGGATTTGCACATTTTTTAACAGAGTTGCCATATAGATATATATTTTCAAGATATGAACTTTTAAATATTTACCGCCCGTTTATGGATATTTTTGTCTGGAAATATGTGTGTCATGCCTCCTTAACCCCTTATGATACATAATAAGTCATTATTTTAACTTTTAGTGAGCAAAGATATACTTCCCAATTAACTTTTTCAGTTCTATGGATAGTTTAGAAATTTTACATTTTTTTAAGAAAGGGTTTGCCTATTTTTGTAAAAGTGAGCGTAGTGTCACATAATTCAAATGGGTTCGTCTAAAGAGGATTTGAATGCATGACAATAATATTTGAGCCTATTTTAATATTGTTTAAAATAAAGTCTGTGTGACGTGTGGGCGTGGCCGAAAAAGTGCTCAAATTTAAAAACGCTAAAACACGCTAAAAACTTTATTTTTGATCTTTTATGAGAATCAGTATATATATATAGGGTGTTTTTTTAGAGGTTTGTTTTTCGAATAGAGATAAAACTGGCATTTTGTGGTCAAATCTGGCAACTCGAATGTCATTTATGTTCAGTTTGGTTTGCCATTTCATCATGAACAGGTTGACAAAAGAACAACGCTTGCAAATCGTGCAAATTTATTTCGAAAATAATGGTTCAGTTCGCGAAGTTTACCGCAAGCTCCGTCCATTTTATGGTCGACATAATCGTCCATCAGAGCAATTAATTCGGTTAACCATGGGTCGTTTTCGCACTACGTTTACTCTATGTGATAATACGCATCCGCAGAGACGTCGAACAGTGCGCACCAGTGCTGCCGAACGTACTACTATAGTAGTATTTTCCTACTATTTCATCATCTGTACTACCGTACTACCCACAGGCCGATTGTAGTACTATTTTCTGAGATATAAGTTTTAGCAATTTAATTTTCATATTTTAAGTAAGGCTACTCGAAAAGAATATACAAATATGTTACCGAACTGAATATTGCCAAAGCACGAAAATTAAAGCAACGTTGTCGTTTTGTATTTCTAACAAATGTGTTTCCGTATGCTTCACTTTTTGCTGAATTTTTTGCAATCAAGCAAATGAGCTCGTCGTAGAGTTACCGTTGTGCGACTATAGTGACAATTGCACCTTTTTTATGTTGCCAAGTGCTGTTCGTACAATAGCTTTTGATAAAGTGTTAAACTTTGGAAACAGCGCAACGGATGCGATACCCAAAAATGAAACTCGTGAAATAATAGAGTAATATTACTGTATTTAAATACAAAATAACTTAATATTTTTCCATATTCTTGTAAGAATCTTTTAAAATTTGGTAAAGACAATAAAGTGGTCATGGGACGTCGACGAGTCAGAAAACTTAAACATGTAAAAAACATGAAATTCGGAATCATTGATTCCAATGATTACGATTACGATCCTGATACAAGTGTATAAAATCGTTCGATTTCTCTTAGGTTTGGCATTTTTATTTAACCAGCGCAAATTGGGGCCAAATCCCGTTGGATTGTTAATCAAATGAAACTAATTATTGAATTTAAAAATCAATTTAAAGTTTGCTCAAAATTATCCCATTCCCAATTAGCCATTTCAAGGTTGTTTGCTTGAAGTGCTAAAAGTAAAATTCGAACGATATTTGATATTAATAAATTTAAGTAATTAGTAAGTAATTATAAGCTTTTTCCATTAAAGCCCATCGAAAAAGAAATATTATTAAATCTGTGGTCAAAAACGATAATCGCATAGGTCGACTTAAGACATCATTGCGTTAAGGGTGCTTGGAAAGTATAAATCCAAAAAATTTATCTCCCACACTAGTTCCCCTAATTGAAAGATTCTCACTTTTAATTGAACAGAATGTTGAAGCTCTGGAAGCGGAATGGATGGCATTGCTAAATTTGGAACTTGAGTCAAGTTTCCAAAAAACGGTATTAATGAATTTATTATCATGTTTATACGACCGTCCCAGTCGATTAGCTTTGACTCGATACGCTTTCGAGCCAGGTGTTTATACATTGATTTCAGAAGCGAATTGACTGTAGAAGGTTTGAAAAGTATGCTTTAATATTTTCGTTTTTCCTATTTTTTGACATCTGATTGAAAATTACCTGTTAGTGTTGCTTGTTTTTTACTATGCGTTTCCGCATAGTAGTCAGAAGTAAATTTAATTAAAGATTAGAAAAGAAACTGTTTACTAAACGCTACTCTCCACTCGATTTAACTTCGAAAAGTTTATTAGAGGGGACAATTTTGCGGAAAAATGGGAGCCACCAAAAAAATTACTATTAGTACCTATATAATAAAAACATATAAAATTTGTTTAAATATATTTTTGTAACTGAATTACATTGTTTCTTTCACTTTTGTATAAATCAAATTGTTAATGTGTTTTGAAACTTAGTATCTGATTTAGTAATTGATGAATCCTTGCGATTTTTTACACTGTTAAGAAAATATGCATGTGTACTACTCAAAGTCGATAAATACTACCAAAAATTATAATTTATACTACTGAAGAAAAATTGAAAACGGTAGCACTGGTGCGCACCGAAGAAACAATTGCCGCTGTAGAGCAAAATGTTGAAGAGGACCCAGTCAGAAGAGGAGTCAGTTACCGTTAATGGAGACCGGTATAGAGCCATGATAACCGACTATTTTGTTCCCGAATTGGATGGCATGAATGTGGATGAGTTGTGGTTCCAACAAGACGGCGCTACATGCCACACAGCGCACGTCACAATCGATTTATTGAAGGAAACATTCGGTGAGCGCATAATTTCGCGGAATGGACCTGTCAATTGGCCACCAAGATCGTGTGATTTGACACCATTGGATTATTTTCTTTGGGGATATGTGAAGTCGCTCGTCTACGCCAACAAACCAGAAACGTTAGGGGACTTGGAAGCCAACATTCGTGGCGTTATTGCCGACATACGGCCCCAAATGCTCGAAAAAGTGGTTGAAAATTGGACCTTTAGAATTGGCTTTATTCGAGCCAGCCGCGCCGGCCACATGCCCGAAATCATATTTAAACATTAATGGCATAAAATTATCCTTCCAATAAAGCCAAATTGATGGACTTAATTTTCTTGTGTTTTAATTCAATTCGAAGTTCTATACCTCTAAAAAAAACACCCGATATATCTTTTATCAAAATATTGACTTTTTTTTTCTTCTGATAACTAATGCATGTTTTTAAAACTCTTATACCATACAATTCTCTGAAGAATTCTAAAGATAATAACGAAATTTCAGTTCTCTAGTGCAAAAACTATAGATGTGTTTGCCTGTTTTATCCCAACGTGCGCCTCACAGTGTTGCGAGTAGTGACAAAAATGCCAAAATGCAATTGTATAAGCGCAAAAATACGAGGTTTTGTTGAAAATACTTCAATAAAGAGAAATCCGATGTCTTATGAAAAACTATGGGATAACATAGAAGTTATGAGCTCTAGAGCGTACTTTGCTCTTCCAGCGTTGAAAAAAAATTGTGTACAAACAGCACATTTTTGCTTTCATTTTTAGGTTGAATATTTCAAAATAAATTATGAGCAGGTCCCTAAAACTTATTACTGTCGTAAGTTTTATATAACCTAGGTCTGGCAAGACCAAAATTTTGCTGATTACTCTCACCTCTGAGCAGTTATAATGAAAATTAAGTAAAGAAAACGAGTGAATAAAACGTGAGTTCAAACTTTAAAAGTGATTCAAAACAACGTTAAATATCACTTTTGAAATTTTTTGATATTTTGTTTTGACAAGTATGTAGATTATGCTGTACAATTTTTAGCTGCGCATATTTGCGCAAATGGAAGTTATTGGCATTTTTCGGTGAAGACTTGAGTGCAAATTCGCGATATTTTTACCGTTTGGTTGAATAGCAATCTGTCAAATAATGCTCTGCTGCTGATGGAAAAATTTGTTGAAGATAGCTTCGGAAAATCAATTACGATTACCATTATATTCGAAATAGAGGGGTTAATGGAGTTTCGACAGTACACTGTGATTTTTTTCCTACAGAACCAAAAGTTGACAACCTTACTACTTACTCACTTGTATGGGGAGGCGCCCTCTGGTGATGAATTTTTGAACTTTAATTAATTTTGTATTTTTGGCATTCAAATCGGTTCAGTACTTTGCCAGATACGATGTTTCTTCGCTTACTTTACTACATTTACAAGTGTGGAGCCAGTTCCATTGAAAATTACTAGTTTTGTATAGCAGCCACCTTAAGAGTTGGATGTAGGGGTTAGGTGTGTATAGAAAAGATATTCAAAAGGGAAAATAAATGGGGGTCAGTCCTACATATGGTACGTCTGGGACCAACCTGAGAGCAGCGGGAGCCCACTTTTTAAAAAGGATGATTTTGTATGGGAGCCTCATTAAAGGTTGAAGATAGGGGGTTGGTATGTTCGAAAGAAATATTCAAGAGGAAAAATTAGTTGGGGTCAGTCTAAGATTGTAACCCTCTAAGAGCAATTTCTGAGCAGCCGTGGAGCACTTTATCGCGATTTTATTTTCAATCACTTTGAAAAAAAAGCGCATTTTATCTATATACACATTTATAAATAAATTTAATTTAAAATACAACTATTTTGAATGCAGCTTTTATGAACTAAGATAATTTTCATTGTTAATATGAAGTTTTTTCAAATCCGTTTGTATGGGAGGTAGTCGAAGTTTTGGGTCGATTTCATTGAAATTTTGCACAGTAAATTCTTTACTCATACAATAACTGTATACCAAATTTCATTTATATACGACCACTTCTTCTATTTTTGTCACTCCGCTATATGAACTCGCAACACTGTGCGTCGCTGCAAACACTTGAAGGGCGCACATTCACAAAAACAACAGCAAATATGGTAAAAATATCCCATAATAAAACGTTGTCGACATGCAGAAATTCATTGTGTCTGTGTGGCGCAAGAAAATTAGGCAGAAAATGCTTCAAGTTGTCGGGCGACAATTGCGCAAAGGATAACGCCAAACACTCATACGCCACGTGGACCTGACGAATGTGTAGGCGGCGCGACAGATCTGTCGCTGAACTGAATTGTAAGGAGAAATGCTTGGCAAGTGTTTGTGTGTGTGTGTTGGCTGCAAAACTGCCGAAAGGCTAGAAAAGAAATGCTGTCGAAATGCGTCAAGCATTTGTGCGTTACGGGCGCACGCACACGCACACGCACAGCCAAATTAAGGCCAACGAAAGCGAAAACAACGACGCCAACAACAATTACAAGAAGTAACGACGTTAAACGTGCATTACGTTTGAATGAATGTGAATGTGCGCGGCATAAATGTGAGCTATTTGCCACGGCCACGACTCGGATAACTGAAGTTAATGTGTTGCCATTCTTGCAACATTTCGAGCAGCGTCAAAAATTTTGCCTGATTAGTTGTGCCATGCATACCAGCACACACACAGACACACACACACCCATACATTAAAGCACAGATGCCGATATAGTTTGAGTGCCAGGCCATGTCACACGTCTCAAGCAAACGCAGGCGCACACACAACTTCTGGCCGTCAGCTAGAAAACGTGGCTCGTTTATTTACCGGACACCAAGCTGCATAATATTGTTGCTGTTTACCAAAGTTCTCTACATACTTATGTGTGTTTGTTTGTTGATATGTTTTGTGCTGTTCTTGTTTATTTATTTTTATATTTGGCAGACACAAAGCAAGCAAAAAAAAACAAACTTTTTCAGAATTCAGAATTTCAGTTTTTTGCGCCATGGCTCACAGCATACAAAAACAACAACAACAACAACAACGAGCAGCAACATGTATTACAACAACAATTAAAGGCAAACGCACCAAATGTTGCCAAAAGGTTTGGCTATTTGTTGTTGTTGCTGGCTGGTATGTCGCCAGTGTGTGTGTGTATGTGTTCAAGTGAGTGTGTGTGAGTGAGTGTTTATCTGCCGCGCAATTAAACGCAAAATGCGATAATCATGAGGGAAATTTTGCAAGAAGGAATTTAATTTTGCATCACTGACTGCTTGCTTGCTTTGCTTTGGCTGAGCTGAGCTGGGCTGGGCTTTAATTTATGCGCTCGATTTGCTCTTTTGAAGCAGTCAAACTGCCGCAAAACACTAAACAGCCTTCAATCAATTTGCTGGCTTTTTTCTTGCCAAAATGTGTGGATTTAATTCTATTTAGTCGTTGGGCGTGTTTTGCTGAAAGTTGTCTGTTGGTTGCGCTAATATTTGATGCGCCTAATTTTATGCTATACAACTTGAATGTCGGCTAAACTACGCTGACGTGTTGATTATCTTCGGTGGTTTGGGTTGGACATACATAAATTAGCGATGAAAATCTGCAGTGCATTGAGAAAAGATCAGTCTTTGACAGTTGAATGAGTGTTGAGGCAGCAACTTTCCATAAAAGCACAAAATATTTGTCTTGTGACTAAAAATAAGGGATTTTGAGGGATTTACAAAACATGACGTAACTAGCATTAAATCGCATCGAACCATCTTGTAACTGGTGGTCCATGTCTCAGAAGAACATTTTCACCGCTGTGTTGTTGATGAAAAGTTCTTCAATCACTGGTCACCGGTTTCGAAGTCACACTGTACTCATGCATTTAGTTCAATTATTATTTTGTATATTTTTGTGTGCATATTTATTTTTGCAATAAATTTTCTAACAAATTTTGTTGATAGAAAAAAAGTTATTTGCTAGAAAAAATTCTAAAAAAATATTTCTTTTAGCGTTTTGAAATTTCCACTGCAACTACTCAAACTGCATAGCACGAAATTTGTACAACTTCTAAAAAAGGAACTTTTGCATATTTTTTGATGAAAATGCCAACCAAAAGTTGCGTTGCAGTAAAACTTCTCGTTGATTGCAAATGCCAGCGCATTCTCGGCACTGTGAAAATATGCCAACTGCACAGCAACAACGGCGGCCGAGTGCAGTCAACTGGCGGCAGCAGAAAGCAAACTTTGACGGCAGCAATTAAGTGCTCAACCACGTAATTGGTGCTCGAAACTGCAAGTGGCGCTGGTCAAATACCAAATACCGATGGCAACTTGCCGCATGTCAGAAAGTAAAAAAACAAATTTGTTTTCTTATTAAGATGTAAATTGAAATTGAAAAATATAATAATTAAAAATAATTAATAATTATTATTAAAAATAAGTAGTTAATAAAAATTATTAACAAGTTATTATTAAAAATAAATAATAATAAATAATTAAATAACTAAATAACTAATAAGAAAAATATTTAAAACTAATTTTTGAAAATAAAATAATAAAGAAAGTAAAAAACAAATTCTTTTCTTACTAAGAGGTAAATTGAAATTAAAAATTAGTAAAAATAATTATTAAAAAAAAATAATTAATAATAATTATTAATAAATAACTATTAAAAATAAATAAACATAAAGAATAAAATAATTATTAAAACAAATATTTAAAACTAATTTTTGAAAATAAAATAATAAAAATAAATGAAATTGATAAAAAAAAATCAATTATTAATAATTAAATAAGTAATTTTTTATTCTGCCTGCAGAACAGTTATTGTAGTGATTTTGTTTTTACAGTTTTTTATTAAAATGTAAACTAAAATTGAGAAAAATAATACTAATAATAATAAATACAAATAAAATAATAAAAATACAAATAAAAAATAAAGATACAAATTTATTTTATTATTATTTTATTTATTTATTTTATTTTTATGATTAAAAATACATAATAATAAAAAATTTTAAAATTAATAAGAAAAAATTTAAAAACCATTTTTGAAAATAATTAAATAATAATAAAAATAAATAATAATAAAATATATAAAACACTAATGATTATTAAAAAAAATTATTATTTATTTCAGTTTTCAGTTCAGTTCAGTTTTTTCAGTTTTCATTTGCAGGCACAAATTTTATGGTTTCGTTGAAATTTTTTCACATAAACATTGAATAAATTTTTTACCTCGTCAGGTTCTGAAAAACATGTTAAAAATTATTTCTAATTTGGAGCACATTTTCCAAGTCTAAGGGACCAAAAAAATTACGTTTTTCTTGACAGTTAATCTGATGCAGTTCAAAATTTAATGAAGAAAAATTAAAAATAAAGGTTTTATAAATTCTTATCGGAAGCTCTTTGACCAAATTTGAAGTCATTATCTGTACAAATTCTTAACCCATTGCTGGATAGTTAGATTTTGATTTTCAAAAAAGTGAAAAAGCACTGAAGCACTTTGACCAAGTTTGAAGTCATTAAATCATTTTTCTCCATACAATTTCTTACCCCATTATTAGATTGTTAGATTTTGATTTTCAAAAAAGTAAAATAAAATACAAAATACTTCTCACTTGGAATACTTTCGTCAGGTTTAAAGTCAAAAGGCTCATTAGTTAATTTTTTTTTCACTGTTTCTCCATATGCAAAGCTTAACCATTGTTGTTTAAATTTCTTGCTGGTAGCTTTAGCGGGTTTTCTCGACGATGACGAATCAGTGCATAAGGACCAAAAATTATGTGGAATTCTTGCCGCAAACATTGATGCAAAATCACTACTACTGCTTTGATTTTTACGTGTGTCAACATAGCATTTGGAAGGTCTATGTATCAGCTATCGAAAACAGTTTATTTCAATCATTTGTTGCATCGAAAAATATTATTTTTATTGCTTTGAAATGGATACCTTTTGAGCCTTTAAAACACCATTTTCGGAAGGTTTCGCTTCACTATATTTTATTTTTTAAAAAAATTATTGAAATTACACAGAATGCTTGTGGAAGCATGCAACATCCATGTTTCAATTGTGTAGATGTGCCAACAGTGGTTTCAACAGATCCCAGATAGAGAAAGCAATGTTGAAAACAAAGGCCATGGATGGCTGAAAAAGATATTTAAAGTTCACCATTGTATTTTTTGTCAAAAGCAACTAACTATTTTTGACTTGGAGTACTTTCACAAATTTTTTAATCAATCTGATCATTGAAACCTTTTTTCATATAGCAACTTCAACCCCAGAACAGCATATCACATTGTTGGGAGTCGATCTAATAACTGTTTTGAAACCCCTTACAAAAATTTAAAAGGTTTCAGAAGGTAGGAAGCATTCAGAAGGAAAGTAAATGCCGCATGAATTGTCTGAAAGACCCATTGGAACACTTACTTCTGGCCATATGCGAATTGTTACTCGACAAGCATGAAAGAAAGGATTACTCGCCACATGGCCAAAGCATTTAAACACTTCAAAATTTCCCAAATCTGCCAAATCGCTCCTCACTGTTGCAACATGTCGAACTACGAACCGTTTTGTGGAATGTCAAGCGGTGTTGCAAATTGCAAAGCAACGGGACATTAATTACGTTGCGCAACCAACGGCAACGCGCAGGAAGTGACAAGCGAGCCCCAAAGACTGCTGGCCGGCGGCAGCGAGCGAGCTATCAAAGATAAAAACTTTTGACGCACCAAAAAGGTAGCGGCATACACACACACACAAACCAGCATAGTGCCACCGCACTGACGCAATTAGTGGCATTTTTGGTTATAATTGCTCAGTGCGCTGCGTTAAACATTTATCGCCGAAATTACTAAATGCAACAAAAGCACGCAGCAAGCAGCAAAATTAGTTTACCTAAGTGGAGAAAGGAAAGGCAAAAAATTTACTGCGCAACACCTGCTTTAAGCCACACCTATACATAGACACATTCATACAATACATATGTAAAAATTCCAACATCTATCTCAATGTATCTGCTTAACTTTATGCGCGCTTGCAGCACTTTAAAAAGTGTTGCACTGAAAAAAAATCACTGCAAAGCGACGCAACGCGATGCCACACTGCACTAAATGCTGAAATGCGCAAAAAGTGCGAGTAATGTAAAAGTGAGTATGGAATTGGAAACTTGCTGCAGGCGTTTTGGCGCAAAATTGTCGGCTCGAGTTAGTGGCGCGATAAGCTGTCGGCGTTTTAGATACGAAATGAAATGCGCCCAATGCACGCAACGCGCAGCTCTACACTAAAGTTGTTGTTGTTGTTCTTGTTGTTCATAGTTTTGATGAGTTTTAGCTATTTTTTTTTTGTTTTTTTTGCTTTGCAAATTAATGCTGCTAGTTGTACAAATAGTCGTCAGGGATTTAAACTGGAATTATTTTGTTTTTGCATCTACTAAAATAACCAAATGTTTGAAGCTTTCGCATTTTATTCTATTTATGAGTTGTGAGATAAAAGCTATTATTATTAGTATTATTATTTTTTCTTTATTTAACGTTAATCTCGGAAAGCTTAAAATTATTTGCATGGATTTTAAAAGTATTCATAAATATTTGATAGACTCAAAAAAAACTTTTAATATGACAGACAGTTAGTTTTAATTTAGTTTGTAGAAAATCACTGTGAACTCATAAAGCTAATAGCATAATTACAAAAACAAAAGCTGAATTTAGGTACCTGGAAATTTTTTTTTGTGTGTTTATTGTTAAAAGTAAATCAAATACGATTTTTTGGCGTTGGATTCATAGTTCTAATGATTTCGAGATTCACGTCAAATTATAAATTAGAAACAACTCAATTGTAAAAAATTTAAACCTTTTTCTTACCAAAAAATTGTATCAGCAGCAGACCAATGCTCCTGGGAAATTGGATCAATACAATACAATCAAAAATCTTCAAGAGCAGCTCGAATCGCTTATGGCAGCAAAGGCAAAGAAAATTCAAGAAAATCAAAGTCTAAAGGATAACTGAATAAGTACCATCGACAAATTAAGATTAGTCACCAGTGCTTGCAAATATTTAATATATTAGAAAATAACATTAGAATTTAAATTATTCATTGAAAGGTAAATCCATTTCAAAATAAATAATTATTATTTATTTTATTTATTTTTTTTAATTTTATTTTATATTATTTTATTTTATAATATTTTATTTTATTTTTTTTTATTTTATTTTATTTTAATTTATTTTATTTTATTTCATTTATTTTATTTTATTTTATTTTATTTTATTTTATTTTATTTTATTTTATTTTATTTTATTTTATTTTATTTTATTTTATTTTATTTTATTTTATTTTATTTTATTTTATTTTATTTTATTTTATTTTATTTTATTTTATTTTATTTTATTTTATTTTATTGTATTTTCTTTTATTTTATTTATTTTATTTTATTTTATTTTATTTTATTTTATTTTATTTTATTTTATTTTATTTTATTTTATTTTATTTTTTCGTAAAAACTATATTATTTTATTTTATTTATATATTCTATTCATTTTATTTATTTTAGTTATTTTATTTATTTGACATTGATTCAACATACATGAATGCTCTTGCATTAATATCAATTACACTGTATAACACAAAAAATACAACTAAGTTCTGACAACGGATTCTGTTAGGATTCTGCTAAAAATATAAAATATACGAGCATTGGCGTTGTGTAACTTTACGTTCGAATTTTTTTTAGGGGGTGTTAAATTTTTCCCCTTTTTTGCATATTTTTATTGTGAATCGACATACGAAAACCATGTAAGTTTACATTTTAGATACATAATTTGTTCAGCAATTTGATGTAAAATACTACGAGAAACATTTATATGGAACACTTTAACCCTCTATCTCCCATGTTTATGGGTCAATTTGAACTTTTTTTTCTTAAATGCCAAAAATGTCCTATAAGACAGGACTTTTAAGGATGAAATGTACCACGAAAATACTCGCCATAAAATTCTACTATAGGTCTCTACATCAAAGCTCTGAAATTAACTCGAATGCCAGAAATAAAGCAAAACTGAACATATGAATGAAATATGAATGTTTGAGACACTTGACACTTGACACACACACAAAATTAGTACTTACAAATTGGAGTAATAGAAAACTAGTGTCCGACCGAAACCACTTTTTTGGGCCGAAACCGAAACCGAAACCGAATATTCGGTTTTTTTTAATATTCGGCCGAAACCGAAACTTTCTAGTTGAAATAAAAATCACCATATCAAGCACTTATTTCAACAAACGAATTTTACATTAAGTAAATAAAGAACAAGCAAACAAACGTGGCATAAATAAATAAATACTTATTAATAAAAACAATTTATTCATTTTTTAAAACCTTAAACAAGAAGAAATCACCCTTTCGTACCTTACTCGATAATATTCAAAATTAAATAATTTAATATTATATGCTAAAAAAGAAGTTTTTTTACATTGCTGGCATCTAAGTTACTCCTCCTTTTACTATATATCTGCTACACAATAAAATGTAAAAAAATATTCTAGAAAGTTTCGGTTTCGGCTATTCGGCTATTCGGCCATTTTTTGGCCGAAACTGAAACCGAAACCGAAACCACTTATTTGGGCTGAAACCGAAACCGAAACCGAATATTCGGTCGGACACTATAGAAAACGATGAATAAGGCAAACCTCTGGAATCCATTTAATGTAGGACCACAAAAAGCCCATTTCGGCATATAAAAAGGAATAAATAATTACGAGTATTTTGAGACGAAAACCTCACTGTTATTGATTACTTTTGTATTTGTAAAATTGGGTGCAGAAATTCGGTGCGTTTTCAAAAGATGATTCTGGCTATTGTGAATGGTTCATAGTGACAGCGTTTTTTCCATGGAAGTTTAGACATCTGTTAAAAATATTCATTTAATATTGCTTTGAGTTTTTATTAGTGTCCGACCGAAAAATCTTCTTTGGGCCGAAACCGAAAACGATTTTCGTTTTTTTTTCAATATTCGGCCGAAACCGAAACATTCTAGTTGAAATAAAAATCAAAATATCAAGCATTTTTTTTTTCAACAAACGAATTTTACATTAAGTAAATAAAGAACGAACAAACAAACATAACATAAATAAATAAATACTTATTAATAAAAGCAATTTATTCATTTTTTAAAAACATAAACATGAAAAAATCACCTTCCTTTCACTATATATCTGCTACACAATAAAATGTAAAAAATATTCTAGTTCGGCCATTTTTTGGCCGAAACTGAAACGGAAACCACTTATTTGGGCCGAAACAGAAACCGAATATTAAGCCGGACACTAGTCCGTAGTGTTTTATACACAAAACGAACTTCAAACTTCGTAAAACTACTTCAAATCGGAAATAATTCAATACGTGTTTTTAAATTTTTTTAAATAACATTTTTTATTAAATTTAAATGTTGTATAAAATTAAAATTTTTATTAAATTTCATTAAATTAAAATTTGTTTAAGGGGTAATATTCAATACGTGTTTTAAATTTTTTAAATTACATTTTTTATTAAATTTAAATTTTGTATTAAATTAAAATTTTTATTAAATTTAAATTTTTTATTAAATTTAAATTTTTTTTAAGGGGTAATATTTTTAATGAGCTAAACTTAGGGTTAAATTAGTGAAAAAACTTGAAATCGAAAATAATTAGATGTATGTATATGCTTTTAATTTTTTTTTTCAACGGGTTTAGATTTTGTATGGGGAAGCATGATTTAATGGGTTTTTTACTTCAAACTCGGTGAAAGTGCTTCAAATAAAAATTAAAAAGACATGTGTTTCCATTTTTTTTTTTTTTTTTTGAAATCAACGTCTGGCCGGGTCAACGATGGGTTAAAACTTTATCTGGAGAAACATGATTAAATCGGTCTTTTCACTAAAAATATGGTGAAAGAACTTCAAATGAGAAATAACTAGCAACATGTTTTTAATTTTTTTGTTTTATTTTCAAAATCTAAATCTGACATGTATATGGAGAAATATGATTGATTTTTTTACAACATGATTTAAGAGAACTATTGACTCAAAATATGACAAAAGAACTTCAAATTAGAAATAATGAGACAACGAGGTCAACAAAGGGTTAAGATCAACTTGATTTATTGGGCCTATTGGCATCAAACTTGCTAGTAGCTAAATAAAAATAAAATAACAAATATAATTAGGATGATAATAAATAAAATTGATGTGAATGATCAGATGATTGGATTTCAATAACTAATAATAAATGCAAATATTCAAAATTATTAATTAAACATTAAAATTCTTTTTCGTTTCAGCTTAAACTCAAAACCTTTCAATCGACCGAATGCACAGCATTAGTTCAATCAAACATTATCATTGAACATTTGAAATTTTCATCTAATTGACTTCAATGATTTGGCAATTTCAACTAATCAGAAACCAGTGGCGCGCTGCCAAGAACCCAATCAGCGGCTGTCGGCATTGGCGTCAAGGGCGGCGCAACAAGCTCAGTCGTCATGGGAAAGTGCTAAGCTCCTTTGCAATGCCATTTTCGAGCTAACAAATTAATTAATGTGATAGTGATAGCTGAAATCGTTCGCCGATTAAGTGCTCAAGTGAACTGAAGTGATTGGTGACATGGCCTAAGTGCGTGTTCATTAATTAATATCACTTGCAGGCGCACTCGTTAAAGGGGGGAAAGCGCAAGCGAAAGGGTAGCAAGTATCGACAAATGCCATGGCGTGTGATTACACTGCAATGCGGCTTTAACGCACATGTCGAGAGTTCTCAGAAAGCTATAATAAATGGAACAATTTCACTCATCATTGCTTGAATTTATTTGAAGCATTTTAAGCTCATTAAAAATCTCGCTTTAATTGTGCAAACAAGGTTGGAAAACAATTCAAGGTTTTGCAAAATCTGTGCGCATTCACATTTATTCATTCATTGCATATCAAGTGGTGCAAATCTAATTAATTGTGTCACAACGCTTGCAGACACATGCACATAGATAAGCACACAGACACGTACGTAAAAATAAAATACGGCAAAATTGCAAGAAAAATGACAACAAAATATATGCAAAAATAACCGGAAGCAAAGCCAAGCAACGGCAATGGCGGAGGCTGCCGGCTGGTGGAAACCAGAAAGACAACAAAAAGCATAATTTTCATTCATACATACCAGAGGCCATAATGAAACCAATGAACGCATTTGCCACCCAAACAAGCACACACACTCATACACACGCACACACACACACACGAGTATATCTTTAATCTCGCGTCGCCGAAGTTGTTTGCTTGAGCGTCAATAGGCAGCCAGCGCTGTCGCTACGTGAGACGCACAAAGTCGGAAAGGGCAGACGTATGAAATATCTTTGCGCGTCGGCAATATTTTCATTTTAATTACACACGCAAGCGGAAAAAACACCAAAAACCCAACACCGGTCATGAGGCTGAGCGAAAGCCGAAGCAAGCCGAAGCAGAAGAATAACAAACAAACATGATCGCATGGAGCAGCGGCCGCGAAGCGTAAAAAATTAATTAATACCAAAGATTGTATTTTATTGAATTAAAACGCAACAATGCCAAATTGGCGCCAATTATTGGTTTTTGTAATTATTTGCGACATGCTAACAATGGCGTTGGCGAGTGGAATGCCAGTGAACGGCGGAGGAGGGTGGAAGCGGCTGGGAGGGGGGGTTATTTGATTTGAACGCAATCCGTTTTAAAAACCACACAAGCACACTTGTGCACCGCCATTTGGAGCAGCGAACGTGGCGAATCATTTGCGGCGTTCATTGTGGTTTACAATGCGTGCCATATGTGTGTGTGTGTTTGTATATATGTGTGTGTGTTTTTATGGATGCGGCTGCTTATGTGGTTGCAAATTAAGTTGTAAATTTCGAGCAGAGTCGCCCCTTGTGTGCCCCTCTGGGTACACTTGTGGCGGCAAGCAGGCACAGTGGGACAAGTGTGAACTCATGAGAATAAATTCAGATTTCCATAAAATTGCAGGAAAATTAAAAATTAACTTAAAAATGTACAACTTATTTTTTTTTAATTTTATAATAAATTAATTGAATAAAAATTAAGAAAGAAATTAAAATTAAGCCTTAAGTTAAGAGGCCTTATGTTAAATTAAAATTAAATTAAATTAAAATTAAAATTTCCATAAAATTGCATTTAATTAAAACTGAAACATAAAAATTTACAACTAAAAACTGAAACATACAAATTTACAACTAACATTTAGAAACATTGTTTTATTTAAAACTTAAAATTTAAAAATAAATTAAAATTGAAAAAAATTGTAATACAAATTAAATTAAAATCAAAAATGCAAAAAAAATAACCGCCTTTAAAGGGTGCCTCATAGGTTAAATTAAAATGTCCATAAAATTGCATGAAATTAAAATTAAAACTTACAAATTTAAAACTAAATTTTTAAAAAATTTATTATTAAAAAATTAATTTAAATTAAAAAAATAAAATAAAAAAAATAATTAAAAAATTTATTTAAAAATAAATTTAAAATAAATTAAAATTAAAAAAAATTAAAATAAAAAATTAAGTTTAAAGGTCATAGGCGGTTAAAGAAGGGTAAAGTGCCTCTTAGTTAAATAAAAATTGCAATAAACTTACATGAAATTAAAATTGAAGCTCAAAAATTTACCACTAAAATAAAAGAAATTCAAAATTAATTAAAAAAAACATTTTTTATTAACAATTAAATTAAAATTTAAAAAATTCAATTCCAAAATTAAGTTTAAGGGCCATAAGCGGTTAAGGAAGGGTAAAGTGCCTCATAGGTTAAATTAAAATTTCTATAGAATTTAATGAAATTAAAATTGAAACTCAAAAAGTAACACTTAAATTTGAAAAAAAAAATTTGTGTTAAAAAGTAAGTAAATTAAAAAAAAAAAACAATTCCAAAATTAAGTTAAGAGTCTATAGGATTATAGACTTAATTTAAGTAATAAATTAAAATTAATATTAATAATTTTTAAACTAGTAGTCCATAGTGCAGATATCACTCGGACGAATTAGCAGAAAAATCAATAAAAGTAAATAAAACTTCAAATTTTTTTTCGGTTTTTAAAAAGTTTGAATTTTGTTACAATCACCAATTTTTCATATGTTCCTATTATATATTTTTCCATATTTTTATTTCAGATGCGTGATATTAAAACAAAATAAAACGCAATTTTTAAATATCCTTTTTTTTTTTTTTAGGTTATGTAAAATTTTGAAATAAATTCTTTCAGTTTCTTCCTTCATTTCCTTTCTGACATATAAAGGTTTTAACAATATATATTGTTTCAGATTTAATATTAATCAGTGATTAGTAGTAGTAGTAGTATTAGTAGTTGGTAGTATTCGGCTTATTCGGTCAATTTGAAGTCTTTTGCTTCGGCTTGGGCCAAAATAGCCCAGCATTTTAGCCGAAAGTTTTCGTCCAATGCAAGTCAATTTGCTATGTTTCGAAGTATTTTATAAAATATCGGGTTTTATCGATATATCAGACATCAAGATTGCGTTTAATAAAAATTATCTCTAATCAGCTGTTTTGATATTCAATTTCTATATTGGTGAACCGTACACTGACCTGAAGGTTTGTAATTTACTTAATAGCAATTAAAACTTAGTTATACTTATTTCATTTAATTTTAGCATCCCAATGAGCGCCATATGGGTTTTTTTAAAGAGAGATAAATAATTTTTATTAGAAACTGAACTCTAAGACTGGTTTGCATTTTGTTTTACTAAATAAAAAAAATCTACATATTTCTTAATTCTTTTATTAATTCTTAAGTGGCACAAAGAAATGAAAAACGTCTTCATTTGAAATAAAGAAGGTTTATAATTAGGTTTGTAATATGGTTTGTAATTTACTTAATAGCAATTAAAACTTAATTCTAATTTTTTTAATTTAATTTTAACTGCCTAGAAGAATTAACGCCATATGGATTTATTTTAAGAGAGAGAAATCATTTTTGTTAGAAACTGAACTCAAAGACTGGTTTGGATTTAAGTTTACTAAATTAAAAAAAATAATACATTTTTTAATTATATTATTAAATCTTTTATTAATTCTTAAGGAATGAAAAGTCTACGTTTTAAATAAAGAACGGCTAAACTTTATCAGTTTTTTTTTCTAAAGAGAATTTTTATTAGCATTCGACTTCGGCCTAATATTTTAGTTAGGCCGAATATTCGGTTTCGGCCAAAAATCCACCTTCGGTCGAACATTAGTGATTAGTAATAATCGCATTAATAAATTTTTATTAAAAATTATTTACTCACAATTATTTGTTGAATGCATTCCACTGTGCCGTCGTGGCCTTCTAAGTTAATTATACAGTTAAGGTTTTACATTTTAGCCCCATTTACACATAAAAAATCTCGTGCAAGCAAATGGTAATGAAATAATGAAAACGAAAAACAGTATCTAATAAAATAAACCAACTAAAACCAACAACAACACCAACCCACACACACACACACACACTTACATATGTATATGTAAATGTATAATGCGACATCGTAGAACATATATCAAAGAATTTAAGTGTTTTCCTTAAGCGGCACTTAAGGGCGTTAAGCGGAAACACGCGTACCTCAAGAATTTTTCGTTTTGGTGCGACGCAGCTGATGAATCAAAGCAAAAGCGGCCGCACTCCATTTCACATGCCGAGCAGCGTCTTTTTGGCAATTAACATAGCTGCTGTTGGCTGCGAGTGGCAAAGGGGTAACGAAGCGCATATTTATACTTTGGATTTGTTAAAAGTGCGCAAAACCACAGCTCGCAACAAGCATTGCCGTTGCGAGTAGCTTTAAGTAATGCGAGCCTTTTATGGACCTTGAAAAAGTCTAGGGGAAGGGGACTAGTTTCAGTAACTTGTCCTCGGTTTGGCGATATGTAAGACGCAACTATAGCTGGCGGCCGTGTAATTTACATGTTTGTGCGCATCAAATAACGTAAAAGCTGTCATGTGTGTGTGACTGTGTAAGTGTAGTTGTAGTGCGCCTCGCTGTTGCGTACAGTTGCAAGTGCTTTTGAAACGCTTGACGGCGGCGCTGCTTCAGTCAGTCTCGCTGACTGACTGCCGTTGACATTTATTTCAAGTTCATTTCACACGTTCAACTAACAAGATTACAACTACAAGCAGATACCATTTGCCATTACACACACACACACACACCCACTCAGTCATACAAACTCACATTTGCATACACACGCAGGCCTTTTGAAAGCATTTGTAATGATGGCACAGAAGACACGCCAAGTAAAAGCAGATATAATTAAAACACATGTATTTTTGTTTGTATGTATAAACAGATGAAGTATGTTTATGTGTATATGTATGTGTGCGTGTGAGTGTGGGTGCGTATATGAGCCAGCAAGGCTATTGCTAGTGTTCTATAGAGTGAAAGGGCCAAGTTGGGGGTCGTGAGTGCGATGTAATCTCAAGTAATAATATTTTGAATTTATGTTACAGTCTTCTTCTTACTTTTACATGAATGCCTGCAGCTGTTTATGTTAAGCTGAGTATGTTGAAATTTTGACAAAACACTATGGAATTGAGGCACTGAGATGTTAATGAATGAAGTAAAAGTTACTCAAGGAAAGCTATCAAAGATTTCTTTTGTTTGTTAAGCAGAAATTTGGTTTTTATTTTTAATACAAAGATCAACAAATAAGAAAATGAAAAAAACACTTAAGAAAATATTGAAAATTATTATAAAAAATATTAAATTGTCTTTAGTGTTGTCTTAATTTTCTTACGTATTGATTTGTACATTAGAAATAAAAAACCGAAATTCAAGTTAGCAAGAAAAAAAAAACAACACTATTAACAGGTGTCCCACTGAAGTTGGATTTTTAGCCGAAGCCGAAGCAGAATATTCGGTATAATTAAAATATTAGGCCGAAGACCGAAGCCGAAGTCGAATACTAAATTGTTAAGGAAATTAAATTCTTCTTTCTTTATTCATTCCTTTGTTTCACCTTATTTAAGTAAACAAAAAACAGTCGTAGAGTTCCACAAAAACAAAAAATCTAACAATTCAATTGACATAAATAACTAATTAAAGATCATATTTATTAATCGCAATCTTGATGTCCGAAATATCGATAGAACCCGAATACGAAATTTCAAAGCAAGCAAATGTTAACATACTTGTTTGCTTTTGTCAGTTTCTCATTTTTTTTATTTCGTCTATTGTGATGAGAAATTGCATGGGAAACTGAGCTCAATCTCAATCTCAATCTCAATCAACTTTTTTAATATAAATTGAAAAAAATTAAATTGAAGAAATTTCTGAACTGCACAATTTAGCTGTCTGAATGGGATATCACAGGGCGAAAACCTTTGGCTAAAGTATTCGGCTATTTTGGCCGAAGCTGAAGATTTAAAATTGGCCGAATACCGAAGACGAATATTCGATCAGAAACTACTATTAACCCATATTTCCTTAACTCATATTAACTCATTTTTCTTAATTCTTCTTCATTTCCTTACTTATTGAGAATTAAAGAGTCAATGGTAAACACAAAATATCAAATTTTATTTCTCTAATTCTTCATCTGCAATGATCCTTGATTCAAATTCAAACAAAATCAACAAATAAAAAAATCAACCCTTGAAAAGTGTTTTCAAGTTTGAAGGTCGCGTTGGAACATGGGTATAGCTGGCAATGTATATCACTTTTAAGAAAATAAATTAAATGTCAATGAATAATTGAACCATTTTCGTTTTAATAAAGAATTCCGGGTATTTTTTTTTTGCCTGTCAAAAAATTTGCAACATTTTTGCCATCATAAATTTCTGCTGCTTATTGTCAACGATGTGTTTTCATTTTGATTTAACATTTCTCGAACAATTTTCCACCGTTTATGAGTTGCCCGATTGCAACTCCATTCAATTTTTAACGCCCATATGAAAACGCAATATGCATCACTTTTATGTGGCATTGAGTGGCAATGCCGCAGCCAGTCATTGCACAATACGTGCTTTCGGCAATGGCTGTTGTTGTTGTTTATTTTATTATTTTTGTTCCATTCACTCATTGCGCTTTTGGCGCTGTTTATTGTACAATGTGCGAGCTGCCACTGTGCAGTTCTATGTGTGTATGTGTGTGTGTATGTTTTTGGTTCTCTGTGCAGTGGTATCACCAATGGATTTTATTTTATGAAAGCGTGTTGCTAATGCAACAACAACAATAATAATGAAAGCAACAACAATTGACAACTTCAATACAGTGTAGCTGCGTGTTCTATAGTTGCATATGTATTTGTAAATTTGTATGTATGTGTGAGTGCGAGTGTGTGGATTTAAATTTGTTTTTGTTTGCATCTATATTCTGCAACATATTTACAATAAATATATGTAGTTATGTATTGGCCGTATGACATTTACTGCTGCTATGCGGTTTTTAATCTCGAAATAAATTTTAACCAGACTTAAAAGTCGCAAATGAGTTGAATGCCCCAAACCAAGTAAGTTGAAAGCGGGTATTAGGTAATGGGGCAGCCAAATTTTAGCTGGAAAATACAAAAATTTATTTTTTATATTTTATATATTTTTTATATTTCAGGGTCGCAGATCCAGAAAAATTAAGAGACATAATAAGCAATTTTATTTTATTTTATTATATTTATATATATATTTACTTTTATATTATATTATTTTATTTTATTGTATTTTATTTTATTTTAGTTTATTTTATTTTATTTTATTTTATTTTATTTTATTTTATTTTATTTGATTTTACTTTATTTTATTTTATTTTATTTTATTTTATTTTATTTTATTTTATTTTATTTTATTTTATTTTATTTTATTTTATTTTATTTTATTTTATTTTATTTTATTTTATTTTATTTTATTTTATTTTATTTTATTTTATTTTATTTTATTTTATTTTATTTTATTTTATTTTACTTTATTTTATTTTATTTTATTTTATTTTATTTTATTTTATTTTATTTTATTTTATTTTATTTTAGTTTATTTTACTTTATTTTATTTTATTTTATTTTATTTTATTTTATTTTATTTTATTTTATTTTATTTTATTTTATTTTATTTTATTTTATTTTATTTTATTTTATTTTATTTTATTTTATTTTATTTTATTTTATTTTATTTTATTTTATTTTATTTTATTTTATTTTATTTTAATTTATTTTATTTTATTTTATTTTATTTTATTTTATTTTATTTTATTTTACTTCATTTTTTTAACAGAAATAAGATCCGAAAACACGCATTTTACAGCCAATTTTTGGGTCCTTTTCAATGGTCAGCTAATGCGTCTGGTAGGCTGAATATTCACTATGGCAGAATTTTAATTGATTCACGTAACCAACACAAGATCCTATTGAGTTCCTTATTGATCCCTTACGCTCCTATGCTGAGTGAATTAAAAGACAAAAACTGATCAATGCACCGACTGTGTGCATTTTTTGCACATAGCTTTTAATAATTAAATCATAATAATAAATAATTGACTGGCACGACAGCCCGCTTACGCTAGACTAAGGCCTAGCTTCCCGCAACCACCCGTGTTGTCCGTGTGAATTTGTACGCGGGTTGAAGGGACCTACAGTTTTATGCGGGTTCCGAACGGCAGGTTGGAAGCTTTTTTCATAAGCAATTTTTACTCTCAGAGGTTTGCCATTTCCAGCTGAGAGGACAGCCACCGAAAGAGAAAACGAGTTTTCCCGTTATTTTTTTAGGTGTAATTACACATAGCTTTTGCTGTCCTTAAATAGAAAGGAGCGTTTCATCCATAAAAGATAAAGTTTAGTGAACAGTATTGAAGTTGTATATTTAGATTTTATATTACTATATGAACTGAGTGGCAGTTCAATGACTACAAACCATCCGGCATGGAAAGGATCTATTGATCTTTTCAGTAGTTGGGACCACAGTCGATTCGTCCGACATCTGTTTACTACATTCGATTCCTTGGTCATCTGTTTACCATATCAACTGAGTGGCAGTTCAATGGCCTTAAACCACCCGGCATGGAAGCAATCAATGACTATTTTTTATAGTAAAAACTGCAGTCAATTCACTGGCAAAAACACCACAATCTGGACTCATCAATTAGCCAGCACACTTTCGAATTATTAAAGTTTCATACATGCTTCCAAAAGGAGTGAGTGAAAATGCCGCTTTGCATGCATAATTTTATGCGGAAAGATTTCAACTACTTATGCAAAATGCACATTAAGAATGCACAATAAAAGCGACTGTGTGCTGCTTGTTTCTTAAAGTCTGCTCAACGCAGTGCAGACGCCTCGCCCGCCACCGAGCCGGAAGCGTGCAATGGCGGCTCGAGCATGAGTGCAGAACTTCAAATCCAATTTAAATACATTTTTAATTTCTTAAGCATGCGCTTAAGTGGCAGTGGCAAGGCCGCAACAATGTGGCAGAAGACGAAAAAAAATATAAATAAATGCCAACAAAAATAAACGAAAACGTTGAGGCCGACGGCAAGTAGCAAGTGACAAGAGCAACAGTCATTGCAAGAGGAAATACAATAAAAAAGCGGACAAAAACAGCAAAAACAAAATATGTAAAAAATAAGAACACATTTGCCAAGTGTGGAGCAACAACAACAACAACAACAACATAGATTTGCGCTGCAGTGAACTTAAAATTGTCGACATTTTATTGCACTATGCAAATTCTACTTGTGCACACACCCATACAATGACACATACATATTATTTCTTTTCGTACATATTGCAAGTGTGTGTGTGGGTGTGAAGAAAGCCACACAGCCTGGCGTACATTTGACAAGCAAAGTAACTGAAAATTCTTGGGCCAAGCAATTTTCGGATTAAAAGCGGCCAAGAGCGCATTGAGCAGCGACAGGATACCAGCTGGAGACAGGCGGAAATGAGCTCAAATGGCAATGTGGTCCATGTACTGTAGTTATATGTAAATACAACTATATTTAGATGTAGTAAATACTTACTTACATACTTTTTTGTAGTTACATTTTTAATATGCAACAACACATCCAACTTACATTTGCCACTATTACAGTCAATGCTGTCAGACTGAGCTGCCTTCAAGGACAACATACAAGTAGACAAAGTGCCTTAGCTCTGCTTATGAAAGTGCGTTCGTGTATGCAACATTGTTACAATGACCAGTGTTGCAGTTTTGCAGTATGCACAGCAAGCAGGACGCTTGGAGCCAGCAACCGAATGGCAAATGGCACACAAGTGGTGTCATTATCAAGGAAGACAATCTCAGCATTTTGCCAGCATAATGATGACAACTGTCTGAAGTAATAGCACAACTATTACAACAACAAGAAATGCAATCATTTTAAGAAACAACCGCAAAAAAGTAGAAGTCTTGAAGTATTTTGTTATAAGCTACACTAAGGAAGCCATTGTGAAATGCCATTTTTAAACCCTTTGGTGCAAAAAAACAAGAATTTCAAATAGCCAAAAGAAAGATTTTTTAGACCCAAAACTTCGCTCCTCCTTATGCTTCTGCAATTGAATATCTTTCAATCGATTTCTTTGGCAAATTCTATGTAAATAATTTATGCAATATTTTCTTTTAAAACCACGCTTTCCATCTCACATTCCTCTCTCTACCCATTTGCACACTCCCAGTCGGTGTAGAGTACAAAACAGCCAGCTATTACCTACCACTTGCTCTGACTGTGCACCAGCAAAGAGCATAAAGAATATCAAAAACAAACAACATGAATACAGAGCATAAATAACATATTACAACAACAATCACTACAATAACATTTCTACATTCACGATCGTCATTTGCACTGCCATTGGTGCCAGTTGCCGCTACTTACAAACACATTGCAGACATGTCTACATATGACCCTTTATTTTCTACACAAAAGTCCTACAATTTCAATTACAGCCATTTCGGCTGCAACAATTTCCACTTCCATTGCTGTTTGCCACTTCTCTGTGCGGTCTTATGCCAAAAAAGCATTTCAAGTCATTTTGCAGTAGTAACGGCAATTACTGCTTGCGGTTGTTGTTTTTGTATTATTCTGTTTTGTTATTATTGTTTGCCCTGGCAAATATTTGTCAACACTTTTCGGCATTAGGAACGCATTTGTGCAGCATTTGGCAAGTGCTCTATAAAAATTTGATTCAAAAGTGGCAGTAAAATTTTCCTAATGAATTGAAAATGTTTTGATTGTATCTGCAAATTGTAATGTTTTACAAAAATTGGTTCGTTGTATGGAAATTTGTAGAATGGACATTCGATTCTGTATTTATTTTACTATATTAGTTTAATAATTATCTAAGTACCAATATTTTTGTTACTCATACGCCCTGATGTGCCTCAAACATTCAGATTAGGCACTATACCTTTGACAGGAATTCATCTATCAGCTAGAAATTTACTGAATATTGAAATGTGGTTCTACTTTTAGTATTCCAAATATTGCTGACAGATCTAAAATTCTATATTTTTTATATATTCGTTTAATTATTATTCAATAATTACAAATATTTGTTGAACATTTGTAATTTATATTTTAATATATTATTTAATATTTGTTTGAATACTAAATATTCAAATGTTCTTCTATTTTTAGTATTCCCAATATTGCTGATAGATCTAAAATTCAATTTTTTTTTGTATTTATTAAATTATTAATCATTCAATAATTACAAATATTTGTTACTCATACGCCCTGACGTGCCTCAAACATTCACATTGGGCACTAAACCTTTGACAGGAAATTATCTATGAGCTAAAAATTAACTGAATATTCAAATGTTGTTCTACTTTTAGTATTTCAAATATTGCTGACAGATCTAAAATTCAATGTTTTTTATATATTAGTTTAATGATTATTCAATAATTATAAATATTTGTTGAATATTTGTAATTTATATTTTAATATTTAATATTTGTTTGAATACTAAATATTCAAATGTTCTTCTACTTCTACTTCCAAATATTGCTGATAGATCTAAAATTCAATATTTTTGTATTTATTAAATTATTAATTATTCAATAATTTTAAATATTTGTTACTCATACGCCCTGATGTGCCTCAAACATTCACATTGGGCACTAAACCTTTGACAACGATTAACATATTAGCTAAAATTTATTTTAAATTTTTGGAATATTCTATTGTTGTTCTACTATTAGTATTCCAAATATTACTGACAGATCTAAAATTCAAATTTTTTTTGTATGATTTTATTAATTACACGGTGCTTGAAATTTACCCTCAAAAAATCAGGCATGGGGGATCTACAGAGTGGCTTTCTATAAGTATACTGAGTTGAGATCCAGCAGCCGTTTGGCTGGATTGGCTCTAGTTTAAGAGAAATCTGACTTTGAAGTTTGTTCATTTTAGTCGAGTTCGACGCTTAAGTCTTCGAACGTTTAAATGCTAATAGGTCCTAAATCGTTCCGAATATCGCTTTACTGTCTTCGGCAAGTTTGTCGATATTTTAACAGCCAACAAATTTGCTTAAGACACCAATCCAAAAAAAATACATTCAAACTGTGTAATTGCGATATGTGCATTTTTTTGCTTTGTGCAACGTGGCGTATGAGTGTCATTTGATTATAAGTATGAGTGTCGCTCTGTAGGTCCCCCATGTCTGAATTTTCGACTTGCAAAGTGTTATTCAATAGTTACAATATTGTTGTTACTCATACGCCCTGAAATACCTCAAGCATTCACATTAGGCACTAAATCTTTCTCACTTTTACTTAAGACAGTTCCAAGGAATCCCAACAAGTCTAAATTTCAATATTTCCTTACGTCCTTAACTACTGCAAACACAATTATAAAGACTCTCCTTTCTTCGTTCTTTCTCCTTATAAAGCCAAGTACTACTTCTACACGCACCTATCATGTCCCAATCATCTTCACTGCCCACTCAAACACTTAGTTAGACTCCATGGTATG
The DNA here is from genome assembly GCA_963668005.1 of Melieria crassipennis. NCBI lineage: Eukaryota > Metazoa > Arthropoda > Insecta > Diptera > Ulidiidae > Melieria > Melieria crassipennis. The sequence goes on from OY764961.1 coordinate 103,224,073, forward strand.
CAAACGGGCTTTTCTCATTTAAATAAATTTTGCTTAAACATTTACCTGCTCGCATGTCTGCGCACAATTCTCCATCTTATCATCAACATCGTCGCCAGGGCCGCGGTCTCTGGCCTCTCGGCAAACTATTTTTAATTTTCTGGATTAATTTTCATTTAGGCACGTCAGCTCGCAATAATTTCTACTTTCTTCGGGCAAAGTTTTGTTTGTTTTTTTCTAGCTCATTCTTAATGTGCGCTTAGTTGCTCTCGTTTGCTTTCCCTCAGTCGCTGAGCACTTGACTTTTTGCAAATTCCCTTTTAAGGCAATTTTCCTGAATTTTATGCTACGTTGTGGCTGACTTTTTGAAATACGCTGATAAATTTATGGCCCGCTTGTTTGGCTGCGGCTTACCGGAAAACTGAAGTCGATTTTCGTTTGGCCTCTACTAGACGCTTATCAGCGCAGCTTTGGTTGTGGCTTTTTAGGTTGTTTTGTTGCTTTTCTCTGGCTTTGGCTTTGATTTTGGCTGGTTGGGTACTAAATTGCAGAACAACTTTTTGTCGACAAATTTTGCGTAACTTGTGTGCTTATTTAAATGTGTGTGTGCTTATTTAAAAGTGTGTGTATGAGTGCGTGTGTGTATGTTAAGCATTTACTACTTTAGGAGATTCAATGGTCGCGAATTTTAAATTAGTATTTTTAGTTGCTAGGCTACTGGCATTTGGAAAAATGCAGAAATCGTTATAAATTTCATGTACTTGAATTAATTGCGTCATTATGACTTTCAATTCAGATTGAGCTGTCTTATAGTGGCGCACAGGATTTCATTTTGGGGGGTTCCCTATACAATTTTGAGCAGAATACCTACCATTTGAAACCATATTTTCCACGGACAATTTTTCTAACAAACAGATTTTTGGAATGATTTAAGTACGCAAAATCCTTCGTTGCGTACACAACTGTAAGTATGTATTTGTAAGTATATTTGTGGAAAAATGTTTGCTATTAAAAAATGTTTAATAGGAGAGGTTTTAGTCCGGGGCGTATGAGTGATATGAATTCAATTCAATTTGTTGACAATGAAGGGACCATTAACCATTACCATTAAATTAAAGACCATTAAATCTATTTTCATAGCTGGAGTTAGTAAAGTGATTAAATTGATTAATATACTATTAAGTGAAACAATAATTGACTGAAGTGACTATGAATGATGCAATTAAAGATTTTAATCAGGACCTACGAGTGATATTATTTTTAAAAATATTCATTTGTTGACAATTAACGGTAAATTTAATCAAATTTCAAATCTTGGAACTAAATATTAAATTGATCTATTTGCGCTTAGAAATAACAACAATCCGGTTGAATTGCCCATAAATAATACATAATAGATTCTATTCAGGGCGTATGAGTGATATTAATTCAAATAATATTCATTTGTTGCCAATGAACGAGCAAAGGAATCAAATTTGAAACCTAAAAGGGATCACTTGCAACAAAAATTTAGTTGAACTGAATATGAATGATGCAATGATAAATTTTATTTAGGGCCTATGAGTCATATTTATTCAAAATACATCACTTGTTGGCAATGAAAAGACAATTGAATCAAATGTCACACCAAAGAGTGATGAAATATATCGTTTTATAATCAAGCACAATCACAATTTGGTTGAATTAATAATGAAAGATGCAATGATAGATCTTATTCTGGGCGTATGAGTGATATTAATATAAAAATACAATGAAGGGACAATTCAAAGAAATTTCAAAGCTAAGAGTGATTAAATTGATTAAATTATAATTAATTATAACAACATTTTGGTTGAATTGACTATTAATAATGCAATGGTAGATTTTATTCAGGGCGTATGAGTGATATTTATTCAAATAATATTCATTTATTCACAAAGAACAGGCAATTGAATCAAATTTAAAATTGAATCAAATTTAAATTAAACTGATCTAGTTACATTAAAGTATAATCACAATTTGGTTGAATTGACTATAAATAATGCAATAATATATTTTATTCAGAACGTATGACTGATATTAATTCGAAAAATACTAAGGCCAAGGCACAATTGAAAGAAATTTCAAAGATGAGAGTGATTAAATTATTTAAATTATAATTAATTACAACAACAATTTGATTGAATTGACTATGAATGTTGAATTGATAAATTCTATTCAGGGCGTATGAGTGATATTAATTCAAATAAAATTCATTTGTTGATAGTGAACAAACAATAGAATCAAATTTCACCCCCCGTGAATAATTAAATTAAATTATTAATGATAGTTTTAATTCGAAATATTGGCAAGTGACTTTAATTTGAAAACATTTTTAGAAATTCTTACATAAAAGAAATATTATTTTGAAGCACACAGCCTTTAATCAAAATTCATTCATCTGCAGCATCAATAACGTCGACTAAGCACAACTTCAGCATAGATCCGCAACACCGTTGAGATACCATCAGCCAAGCAGCAACCGAACCGCAGCCAAACTCAACTCAACTCAATCATCATTATCGCTTTTATGCTTCGCTTCGATCAGCGCTACGTGCCTCGGCGTCACTAAATTCTACACTTAATGTCAACCGAATGCAAATTGTTCGCCCGCTGTCTGGCTAGACCACGCGACCTGGACAATTAAACTTTGCCCTACGCAAATGCAAACAAGCCGAGGTTACTTTCGTTCTCTGACATCTCATAATGCGCGCCCTTCGGCCGCTGTGGTTTATCTTTTAATGCCGCTTGCCGTATGCAGCTCTTTTGTCCGCTGTCTGTCCGAATAATCTCGACCTTGTATCGCTTTTTATTTAAATTTAGCCTGCACGATAATCTATTCACTCATTTCCCCCGCCAACTCATTCGTACGAAACTTTCTTTTTAAAATTTCGTTAATGCTGGCAAGCCCAATTTTCTGTCTCACGGCTGTTGGCTTTGCACCTTCGTCAGACGTCATGCAAAAAACGAAAAACTTGTTCGAAAATAAATATGAAAATTCTTAAAAATTCATACGCGTTGGTGATGTTTTTGTTGGGATTCAAAAATGTCCTTTCTTTGCGCCAACAACTGAACTGCCGCACGCATTTATCTTTGCAATTATCCTGTCAAAGAAAAAAGTCAAAGAAGAAGAAAACAAACACAAAACGGCAACAACAATCAGTCGCGGCCATCATAAGTATTCATTTATGTGTCGGTCGGTCCGCCGCCTGTCGCCATCAGTACGCTTAATTACACAACGTCGCCAACGTCGCCCGTTTTCTCACTGTAAACGCGGTTAGCGCAGATTTTTGCAATGTATTGCTGTACATCTCTGTGTGTGTATGTGTGTGTTTGTGTAAAAGGCGTGAATTCGCGACACAGTGCGCACGTTTTTATTAACATAAAATTATTAAAAAGCGCACCGAAAGCGTTGTTAGCGCCGGTTGAGACCGGCGCGTGAAGAGAGCAAAACACGAATACATACAAACAAAGGGCGAAAAGAAAAATAAGGCAAAACTGTTCGTGCGAATGCGAATTGCGAATACGTAATAACGTAATGAATAGCGCACAATTAAGCGGGAATTTATTGCATACTTTGCTGCGTCCACATTGTAATGGCTTTCTGCTGTCGAGGTATTCATTTATTTTGCTCGAATTTTGTACATTTTCATCCGCCCGCTTTAGCTCGGTTTTGCATTGCTGCTGTGCAAGGCTGTGTTTAATGCTTCGAATACCGTTTGAAGGTAATGTGAGTAACGGTTACTGCTTTCAATAAGCGGAACGAAAATTGCCTGGTAAGGCCGGTAAAGTGAACACACATGTTCCACTATTTCTGCATCTTTGAATCATGGATAATTCCTATAAAAGTATCTCTTGTGGACCATTCAGCTCATTCTCATCGAGATTTAGTCAAGTAAAGTGATGCCTGAGGCTTTATCAATCTTACGCTTCTCCGGTCTTACCAAAGATTCTTCTGGCTTTCCTGCTTCTCAGTTTGAGCAAATCTGTCCCGTACTCAGAGAACAATCCTAGTTTCCGGTGCGCAAAAGTCATTGTTTATCCCATTTTTGCCGATTTTTCTCTATTGCAATGCATCCTTTGGCTCACATTGGAGTCAGTTCCGGTCCTCAGGAGTTATTGCGTATCGTTTTTAAATCAATTTGCTCTGATTTATTGTATCCTTTGGCTCACTTTAGTCAGTTTTGGGCCGCAGAAGTCATTGTTTATCCCATTTTTGCTAATATTTCTCTATTGCAATGCATCCTTTGGCTCAGATTAGAGTCAGTTCCGGTCCTCAGGAGTTATTGCACATGGTTTTTAAATCAGTTTGCTCTGATTTGTTGTATCTTTTGCTCATATTAGAGTCAGTTCAGGTCCACAGATTTTATTGTCTACCCGCTTTTCGTTCATTTTTCCCTATTCCAATATATCCTTTGGCTCACATTAAAGTCAGTTCCGGTCTGCCGATGTCATTGTCCATCCACTTTTCACGCATTTTGCTCTGTTTTAATGAATTCTTTGGCTCAAATTAGAGTCAGTTCAGGTCCACAGGAGTTATTGTATATCCTTTTTCAATCATTTTGCCTTATTTATTGTATCCTTTGGCTCACATTAGAGTCAGTTCCGGTCCTCGTAAATAATTGTTTACCCCATTTCTGCTCGTTTTTCTCTGTTGCAATGCATCCTTTGGCTGACTTTAGAGTCAATTCAGGACCAAAGATTTTATTGTCTATCCGCTTTTCAGTAATTTTTCCATAATCCAATGTATCCTTTGGCTCACATTAGAGTCAGTTCTGGTCTGCAGAGGTCATTGTATATCCTTTTCACTCATATTTTTCTATTCCAGTGAATTCTTTGACTCACATTAGAGTCAGTTCAGGTACACAGAAGTTATTGTCCATACTTTTTTTCATAATTTTGCTCTGTTGTAATGCAACCTTTGGCTCACTTTAGAGTCAGTTCAGGTCCACAGGAGTTATTGTATATCCTTTTTCAATCATTTTTCTCTGATTTATTGTATCCTTTGGCTCATATTAGAGTCAGTTCCGGTCCTCGGAAATCATTGTTTATCCCATTTCTGCTCATTTTTCTCTGTTGCAATGCATCCTTTTCTCACTTTAGAGTCAGTTCAAGTCCGTAGAAGTCATTCTCCATCCCCTTTTCATTCATTTTTCTCTATGCCAATATCCTTTGGCTCGCATCAGACAGAGTTCAGGTCCACAGAAGTCAATGTTTATCGTCTTTTCACCCATTTCACTCTATTCCAATGTATCCTTTGGCTCACATCAGAGATAGTTCAGGTCCGCAGAGGTCATTCTCTATCCCCTTTTCATTCATTTTTCTCTATTCCAATGAATTATTTAGCTCACAAGAGTCAGTTCAGGTTCACAGAAGTCATTATCCATCCCCGTTTCGTTCATTTTTCTCTATTCCAATGAATTCTTTAGCTCAGAAGAGTCAGTTCAGGTCCACAGAATTTATCGTTTTTCATTCATTTTGCTCAATTGCAATCCATCCTTTGACTTACTTTATAGTCACCATGTTGCCGCATTCGACTCTTAAGTATGTTTTAGCGGCACACTAGAAATCAAAGAACCTCATTTCATTGGAATGTCTGAAAATTTCCACCATCTGTGGAGAAAGAAAACATATCATCCATGGCTGAGAAACAATTTTTCTAATTTTTTTTTTATAGAAAATCCATAGGTGAGAAACAATTTTTCTAATTTAATGAAAAATAATATTTTTCAAATTCCTACTCAAGTTAATTTTAAATGAAACTTATATTTTTCATTATCAAAAAATTACAAAAAAAACCTCTAATTGCTTTTGCATTCAAAACCAACCAAAGTTCTCATCTTTTGTTTCCTATTTCACTCATATTCGATTTAAATTGCAATTTCATGCAACGTTTTCATTTCATTTGTGTCTTCTTCGATACAAACATTCCACTCAAATTGCATTTTTTTTTTCGCTGCAACTAAGCTGTTGTGCTTTGTGTCCCGGCAATCATAATCGGTTATGGCATTCTTGCGCTTTTTCCACAAGCAAAATATTTCGACAGCACTAACACATTCGCAATTAAAATGCTCAAGTCCTACTACGGCTATCACGACTACAGGCGGCAGATCGGGTACGGCACAAGGCAAAAGAAATGAATACCGAATAATGGAATGCACCAGGAAATCCAGCTACAAGGCGGCACCGAAGGACACGCGGGTGAAAGCATGAACAAGCAGCAAGTTGCGGCCAGACGGGAACAATGCCGTGCAGGTAGCTGATATCATTGCTGTGCTCAGGCTGCCTGAAGTGTGCAAAGAAGCGAACTAAAAAAAACACCAAAAAAAAAACAATGAAATGAAACAAAAAAAATAGAAGGCAAAGAGTGTAAGAAAGCCAAAGAGAAAGCGGCAAATTCCAGCGTTGTTGCACGTCAAATAAAAATAGAAAAATCGCAATCATTGCATTTCTTTTATGCTATTTGTCTTTCAGTTGTATTGTGTGCGTATGTGTGTGTGTGTGTGTGTACTGTCGCTCAGGTGGCAACAACACTAGCAACTATTATTGTGCGCTGCGGATTGCGCACTTTTTCATTGAGCAAATGATTTTTTTCTATGTTGCTGTTGTTGTTGTTGTTGCTGACTGTAAGATGAATGAGCAGTTAAAATCACTGCAACCTTTTAAACCCCACAAATTTGGTAGTTTTGGCGTTTTTATATTAGATGCCTTAAGCTGTCCGCAGCATGACAGCTGAATGAGAAGTGAAGAGAAATGTTTTTCTAGTTGAAAATAAATATGAAATATGTAAAATTTTATATGAATAATGGCACCTGGACAATCAATTAAGATTATATTATATTAAAATTATATTTAAAGTCAGAAGTTGAATGGAATTACACAAATTTATTTGGTTTTAGCTTCGTAGAAACCCAAAACTTGATAGCTGCACTAGTTTGTTTGTATGGGAATTCGCCCGCTGGTGAATTTTTGAAATTTTTTAATTTTGCATTTTTTTGATTGAAGAATACTGTCTAGTACTGAATGAATCATTCAAATCGGTTTGGTAGTTTCTGATATATGATAATTACTACATTTACAAGTGGGCAGCCAATTGCATAGAAAACGGCCAATTTTATATGGCAACCCCCTTGAAAGTTGGAGATAACGGTTAGATATGTATGGAAAAAACATTAAAAATAGAAATAAATGGGGGTCAGTTTTATGTTTTATACGTCTAGGCGCAACCTGGCAGCAGTGGGAGCACATTTTATAAAAATCATGATTTTGTATGGGAGCCCTATTAAGGGTTGTAGTTAGGGTGTAAGTATGTTTGAAAAAAATGTTCATAAGAAAAAATTTGTGTGGGTCAGTTATAGACTTTAACCCGCTAAGAGGAACTTCCGAGTAGATATGAAGCAATTTATCAAACTCAATGGCTCTTTTGTTAGCTCTGACCAGCTCAGTTTCTTTAAATAAGCCTCTCAATTTTTGGGCTCCAGCATTTTTATGTCAAACCTTATAAAATGAATATTGATAACCCATTATTAAGAATTTATATATCGTCAAATCTATATATCCACATACTGTCGACGAGGCCTTCGACTATCGAGACACTAAATTTATTCTCAGCGGTTTGTTCAGCGTTAATTGGGCGCACACAATACGCAATTAGCTTTCTGGGATTCGAACCCATGTTCCTTTCACCAGTGATTCAATGCATCATTCTCAAATCAAAAACTACCCAATTGAGTTCAATAACATCTTTTTTTCATACTCATACGTTCGCTTTATTCAAGATCTTACAACAATTTTATTATTTGCAAATATTTGCCAAAAAAAAAATAATTAAAAAAAATTTTAAATCATCATCCACCGTCAGTCAACATGCATCACTGCACTCAACCATAAATATTTATTAATATTTATTAATAATTCAATTTTAAATCTTGTAAATATTTTCGTTACAATCGCTAATTAAAAACTCACTGCATTGACCAGACACAGTTTGGTTCTTGTTATTTTTGCTTTTCGAATTAAATTCTACCGCACCGTTTCGCAGCAATTTGCAAATTGTTCTGTCACATCTCAAACTGTCTATTTTGATGGTTTTGCAACACTTTCAATATTTATTACTAACAATTCAATGTGTTTTGTTGTTATTGCTGCCGTTTGTTGTCGTTTTTCCAACGAATTGACTGCATTAATTTTTTTTTTAATTTTATTAAAATTTTATGCAATAAATTCGTGGCGCAATTAATTCGAGTTGCTGACCCATTGACATGTTTTTGGCGCTGACAATTTTGTATTGTTGGATATTTGCATTTTTATTTTTTAACATTGTTGTTGTTCCATTTAATTTTCAACGCACATATGTCAATCTTTTGCGCGACATGAAAATATGTGCGATTATTTATGTTTTGTTGTATTTACTGTAAATGTTTGCAAACTGTGAATGCCACACCCACGTAACACACACACTCGCACATGCACTGCTGGCCAGTGAAAAGTGCGTGTCGGAATTTTAATTGCATTTTATCAACTCGTTTTCCCTCATTTTCATTGATGGTTTTGTTATTGTTGTAGTTGTTGTCATTTTCGTTGTAATATTGCGTTATTAAATTCTACACTTCACTCTAAATATTGTTGTCGTTGGTGGCATTTCGCTGGCAATATTATGGTTTTATTTTTATTGTTGTTGTTTTTGATTGTTGCCTGCTGAGTGGCAGCCAACACGCCAACACATTTGCATTGGTTTGGGCAGCGATGAGCATAAATCACCCAATTGGCATGTTTGCGCTGAAATTTTTCAAGTTCCTGTGGTTCCTATTGTTATAGATATTTTTTTTTATTTTCTGTATATTCAGTTTTTATTACTTTAATAATTCGTGGTGCCAGAAAAATAACGACAAGCTTGTTAGATAAAAAAAAAGCCAGCAGCTCTGAATAGTGAGCAAATTGCATTGAAGCTCTTCAGAAAATATTTCTTTAAGATTTTTAACTCTGAGTAGGCATTAACATTAGATATGAGACATAAATATTAACTTGAAATATATTGAAAATATTAAAAATATTTACTTTTAGATTAGATATTAAAAATATTAACTCCCTATTTATAAAAATATTTACTCAATAAATATTAAAAATATATACTTTTAGATATAGACATCAAAAATATTAACTCGATAAATATTAACTCCAGTCTAGACAAAATTTAGCTGCTTTAGGCCATCGGCTTTCTGACTGCGCATTGTCGACTAATAAAACAAATGACTGACCTTGAATTGGAGAAAGTAAATGTCCCGAAGATTCTATAGTGGAGTGGAAAACTCGATGGAGTATAATTCCTCTTTGTATTATTGTGAATCTTTCAAAAACTCACAAGTTTCAATAAAACATTGGGTTTACAGAACTGAGATAGTCTTTTTGATATTTTTTGACATCACATTAGATCGTTCATAGTGATTCCTAATTCCAAACGATTATATTATTTTTTGACATAGCAATAAACTTTTCATAGTCGATTTAATCTTTAGCTGATATTACAATTAGCTTCAAAGAAAGTTTTTTAATATCACAATGGACCATTTTTAGTCAAACGGATCCTTTTTTGACATCACAATGGATCTTTGATGTTCGAACTATCCTTTCTTAACTTCAAAAGGAGCTGTTCAAAGTTGAATAGTCTTTTTCTAATAATAGAATAAATGAAAAAAAAACATCACCATGGGCCACTCACAGTCAAACCGATCCTTTTCTTTTATTACAATGAAATTTTTGATAGTTAAATGCTAGTTTTTCTTAACACATTATCCCATTCATAGTCCAACGGATCGTTTTCTCATATCACAATGAACTGCTCATATTTGCACGACACTTTACTAATGCCACGTCGAACTGTTTAGAGACAAACGGATCCTTTTTGACATCACAATGGACTGTTCATAGTCGATCGGTTCCTTTCTTGACATCACAAGGAACTGTTCACAGTCGAACGAGCTTTTCATGATTTACTGCTTATAGTCGATAGAAAGCTTTTCAACATCGCAATGAACCTATGAGTGGTTCAAACCGATTTTTTTATATTATCACAATGGACTGTTCATAAAAAAAATTTATACAAAAATTTTGCTTTTTTTCATATCACCTTGTCCCATTCTTAGTCGAACAACGCTTTTCTTATACCACATTCAATAATCAAGCATCAAACGAATCCTTTTTTGACATCGCAATGAACTGTTCATAGTCCATCGGTACCTTTCATAACATCACAAGTAACTATTCATAGTCAAACATCCTTTCGTGATATTACAATGGACTGAAAGAAATCACTTCGACATCGCAATGAACCACTCATAGTCAAACCAATTTATTTTTATTATCACAGTGGGCTGTTTATAGTTAAACGATACTCTTTTGATATCACAGTGGCCAAATCATAGCCAAACAATTTTTCATATCACAATGGACCGTTCATAGTCAAACAGATCTTTTCCTGACATCACAATGGTGCATTCTTGGTCCATCATCATGGACCATCAATTTTTTTACATCACAATGCATCATTCATAGATAACTTCCAATCATACTCATATCAAAAGTTGCAGCCACAAACTATTCAGTTACGGAAAGCTGGACATTAGACTTCCTTGGGATTGTCTAATTGTCTGAAATTACATTCTGTGAGAACAGTGGTGTTGGGAGTTTAAATTTACCCCAAAATAATGTTTTGTTATTCAAATTTTAAGTTTCAAATATCGTTTCAAATGGTGGTGTCAATTTAAATCCTGACAGGTTTATTGAAGTAAAGCCTCACATGGCCATGGATTTTCAACGTTTTGTTGTACTACCAAGCATCTTAAGCACGATTGGCAGGTAACCATTACATTAAATCTTAAGTCAATAAATTAGTTCACAGCTTCAAAAATTCATTAAACTTTTTTTAAAAGCTTAAAGATGCGCATTTAATAAAATCAAACCCACAAACGAACTCCACAGCCTGCCTGCAGTTGTTCAATGAAATTTTTTAATGAAGAAATATTTTTTGAAATATTACATCTCATTGTCTTACCAAACACACAACAATATTCAGTAGTATGGAGCACATAAATAAAACGACAACATACAAGTCTTGGTCCTAGCGTGTAGTTGCTGCCCAGTTAAGTCCTCTGTACTCGTACACAAGCTTCAAGCTTGGTCTTCTTACTTGCGGAACAAACGAAAAGAAAATAGAAATAAAAGCCAACTGAAATTTATAACCTTGCAACCAAACACAGAAATATATGTTTGTCTATATCTATGTATGTGTATGTATGTTTGAAAAGAAATATAGTGCAGTAAACTGGCCGCAAACAAACACACACACATATTTGCGTATGTAAAAAATACTAGCAACATTTTCAATTTTAAGAATCTTTTAAAACTGATCAACATGTGTGTGTGCCATTTGACATTATTTTATTTAATTCTTTCCTGCTAAAATAAAATATTGGAAAAGACAGTGCATGTTGATATGAAAAACAGAAGAAGGCATTTGAGTTTAGTCAATGGGCTGCCTTAATGCAACTAGTTTGTATTGTTTCTTGTGTAAATAATTTTGGAACAAGTTCAAAAACTTGTACGAAGAACGAATTGCAATATTGAGAGAAAAATTTAGGAACCAAGAGAAGAGTTGACCAACGAAAATAGCAACAAATGATTAGACAGACACGACAGAAAAAGATAGTGTAGGAGCTGTGGAACTTACAGCTATCTTGGGGAGGGGGCTGGGTCGGAAGGAGTGCAAAAGGATGTACCAGGTAATGAATTGAAACAGACAGGGAATTGAATTGACAAAAAATTACGAAAACAAATTTATTGATTGATTGAAAAAAGATGAACAGAAAAAATGTTGATATAATGAAAGATTTGATGCATAGACAGATTTGATGAACGGACAGAGTTGATGCACAAAGTTGATGAACGGAAATGAAATGAATGAATGAAATGAACGAAAAGAGCAACAAATGATTAGACAGACACGACAGAAAAAGATAGTTTAGGAGCTGTGGAACTTACAGCTATCTTGGAGAGGGGGCGGAGCGGGAAAGAATTCAGAAAGATGTACCAGGTAATGAATTGAAACAGACAGGGAATTGAATTGACAGAAAATTACGAAAAAAAAATTTATTGATTGATTGAAAAAAGATGAACAGAAAAAATTTGGATGAACAGAAAAAATTTGGATATAATGAAAAATTTGATGCATAGACAGATTTGATGAACGGACAGAGTTGATACACAAAGTTGATGAACGGAAATAGTTGATTGAAAACAGAGTTGATTGACAGAGAGAGTTGACAAATACACAGAATTTATAAGAAGGCGGAGTCAATGGTCAGACAGAGTTTATGAACTGACAGAATTAATGAACTGACTGAGTTGATGAACTGACAGAGTTAATGAACAGGCAGAGTTGATGAACCAGCGAAATTGGTGAACATACCAAGTTGAGTCAATAGACAAAATAGAGGAACAGACAGAATTGATGAATAAACAAAATTGATGAACAGAGTTGATGAAAAGATAGTTGATGAATCAACAATTGCTGAGCAAAGAGAATTGATGAGCAGACAGAGCTGATGGGCAGACAGGTTTAAGTTATGTGAAGGCAGAGTTGATGAACAGACATGAACAGACAGATCTGATGAACAGGAAGTGTAAATGGACAGACAGAGTGATGAACCTACGGAGTTGATGAAAAGATAGAATTGCTGACAGATTTGATGAACAGGTTTGGTTGATGAGCAGACAGAGTTGATGCACAGACAAAGTTGATGAGCAGACATTTGATAAAGAAACAATTAAAGAACATTTGACAGTGGTAATGAACAAGCAGACTTGATGAATAGACAGAGTTGAGCCGATAGACAAAATAGAGGAACAGACAGAATTGATGAATAAACAAAATTGATGAACAGAGTTGATGAATAGACAGAGTTGATGAACAAACAGTATTTTAGAACAGAGTTGATGAACAGCCAAAGTAATGAACCGATAAACTTGATCAGAAGACGTTGACAGACGTGAGCAGACAGAGTTGATGAACAGACAGAGCTGATGAACAAGAAGAGTTGATGAACACACAGAGTGATGAACCAACGGAGTTGATGGGAAAATATAAATTATGAACAGACAGATTTGATGGACAGGTTTGGTTGACGTACAGACAGATTTGATGAACAGGTTTTGTTGACATACAGACAGAGTTGATGCACAAAAAAGTTAGTGAACAGAAATTGATGAACAAACGTTTGATGAACATCCAGAATTATTGAATAAGCAGAGTTGATGAACAGAATGACTTGATGAACAGTCAAAATTGATGCACAGACAAAGTTGGTGAAAAGAAAGATGTATGGTTTGATGCAGGCCCGGATTTAGAAATTTGCCGCCCCTAGGCAGTTGCAAAAATTACCGCCCCCCCCTATTAAAATTTCTTGAATGGTGGAATTAGTTTGGTACGAATAGTTGTTTTTTTTGTTTGCTTGCTCATTCTGTATGTTTATTTTCGTTGCTTGTATAAATCGATTGTTTTCTCGTACGCGTGCCAACAAACCAGGAGGGGAAATTCAATTCCCACGAATTGAACAAGTTTTCAAAGTTTCCGCTAAAATTTGCCGCCCCTCAATTCTTGCCGCTCTAGGCGACTGCCTACAATGCCTGTATGGTAAATCCGGGCCTGGTTTGATGTATAGAAAGGAGCCATTGATGAAATTGAAAGTTAAATTGAAAAGTCTAAAACCTGAATATTTCATAGAAAATTTTCTACTCCCTTTAAAAGTTGCATTAGAAGACCCAGCATCGTTTTTGTATTTGCAAAAATAATTCTAAATATTTTTCATCAATTACAAAATTACTATTTATTTAAAATTCCTTAGTAAAAATGTTCATGTTTGTCAGCTTTTAGGCGCAAATACCTTCACTACATATAAGAACAGCCAACAGTTTTTCTTGTGTGCATTATATTTTATACCATTTACACAAAACCATATTTACTGCTATTTTAACTAAACACATACATACACACACACATAGATAGATATTGTTTGTATGCCTCACGTGTCTGCGTTTGTGGCTAAACGCGACGGCCAGCAGGCACTTTTAGCCAAAAACTATCAGACAGATTTGTAGCCGACTATTTTTTATACGATTTTATTATTTTATTTCGGGCGCTTAGAAGCTGCTAAGGCCGTAAAAGCCGCTTCCTGTTGCGCGCAAAAGCAGATAAAAATACAACAGGAAGAGGACTACGACGAAGGAAAGTAGTGAGCGCATTGCATCGGATCGCAGGATGTGGCTATTAAAATGGCAACGGCCAGAGAGTGCATTATTTATGTGCAATGCGAAAAGCAAAGGGGGACGAGGGGTGCGGTGCGCAAGAATTCAATTTAAGCAGCCGGCAAAAGGCGGAAATGCGGCCGGCTGTAAGTGCGGCTGCAGCCGGAAATGGACAAAAGCATTGTGTGTGTGTGTGTGTGTGTGTATGTAGGAAATAAACTACAGCGGGTCAGAGGATATGCTTGGTGTTCTCTAGACTAGCGGTACCAAGTTTTACTGTTACATGTTCGTTTAAAAACGCAAAAAAGGAAACAACAAGAACAAAGAATTTAGCAGTGAGACAGAAGTCACCGAATTTTTAGATGTGCATACAAAATCATTCTTGTAAAAATTTAATCTTAAATATTTAAATTCGGTTAGCGCGCTTTTCTATACTTGTGGAAAGTTGTATAAGCGCTCATTTCTTCTGGCTTTAGCTTTTCTTCTGTGCGTCAATGCACTAATGATGCTTCGTAGACTTAAATTTTCTTTAACTTGTCCGACTAAACATTTTTATTATTGCTTTTCATGGACTTTCTCACTCACATTTTCTATTTCTTTCTGTTTTTTTTCTATTTCACTACCCTTGGCTTCATTGGCGCCAATAAAAAACACTGTTTTTTTTACTTTATATTATTTTCTTTTTCTTTTTTGCCTCCGAACTCAATCAATCAGAGAAAAATCAAAAATTCGCAGCAATAAAGAAAACAAAAAATGTATGGAAAAAAACAGGACAATAAAAATCCGCTCAAAGTTGCTTTGACAGTTTGCCAGCAACGTGTCAATGCCACATATAAAAAACATTCGAGAAGGCATTGTCCGCTTTTAGGCGCAAATACTTGCACTACAGAAAAAACAAACATTCTCTCTGTTCTGTTGTTTGTCTGTTTTTGTTATTGTTGTTGCAACTTTGTTGTCTTTTATTGAATGCGAGCTGACAGCGGTAATTGCTTGAAAGCGCACACGCGTCATGGCGACAGCAAACATTGCACCAACAATAACAACAACAACAACAATAAGTAGGAATCCCTAAAACAAACACTTGAGACCTGCACTCAAGTCGACATGACTCTTTAACAATGAAAACTAAGAAGCATTTCTCTCTAACACACACACACAAACGACACGAAACGACGGTCCGCAATTTAGGCGTAGGGTTGCCCCTTTTGCTGTTGCAATTATTGGCGCTTTTTCTTGGCATTCTTCTTCATCTACTTCTTACTGTTGTTTTTGTTGTTGTATTTGGTGCTTGGCCTCAAGTTGTTCGCCCTAAGTTTTTGATTAATGGCGCAATGGCGCATAAATTATCCTGCGTCCTTACAAGGCGACTGGCAGCGACTCCGCCTGAATAAAAAATAAATAAAAAGGCAAATGCAAAAACAATCGCGCAACGCTGCTCGACTCGACTCCGATTCAGGTATGCGGCATGTTGGGCGTGCGACTGATGCAAGGCGGGCGCGACTGTAGCATCATTTTTTGGCTGCCTTTCAATTTCATTGAATTGTTGTGGCGGGCGAGCTGCTAAATTAATGAAGCTACACTGTTGTTATTTTTGTTGTTATTGTAATTGTTATTGTTGTTGGGTTTTTTTTTACTTTTTTTACTTGCTACTATGTTTTTTTAAGGCTCTTGTTGTTGATGCTGTTGTTCATGTTTTTTCAACAACAATAACAACAACAACAACATGTAACAAGCATTTCAATTTTCTGTATTATCCAATGAATTTTGCGGCTTTTGTAATTGAAAAGTTTTGCACTGCCAATAGGGTCGGCCGGGTGCGGAGGCGGGGGGTCACAAGTCAACTTTTGTGACAAGTTGCTTTTAATGAATTTTTTATAGGAAATTTCGTCTTTTACGAAATTAATTTGTAAATTCAGATTACGCAGCCTGTGGTCGCATTTCAAAAAAGTTCATTCAAAACTTATGAATATTTGTGCAAACTTTGCGACAGAAGTGTGTGGCTTCAATGTTTGGGTCAGTGAATCAAAAGAAGAGAGCACACAATGATCGGACATGTTTTGTTGCTTTAAGGCATAATGAATTTTAGAACTTTTTTATATGATTTTGTTTTGATTTCTTCTGGTACAACAAAAGCATTAAAAGGAAAGATAAATAATCTAAAAAAAAGTTAACATCCTCTTTACCGAAAAACTGGGACTGTTACTTTTCACAAGCTTTGCAATTCTGAAAAATTTTTCATTAGCAAAATCATTCGCCATGGACAGGAAAAGGTGGTAGTCGCTTGTTGCCAGTTCCGCACTACAAGAACCTTCCAATCGAACCTTTGCAGCTTTAGACGAGTCGCTATCGATGTGTGAGACCTAGTGCGTAGAGTCGAGTACTGTCGACTAGAGTCGATTTGAGTCGACTAGAGTCGATTTGAGTCTACTAGAGTCGATTAGAGTGTACTAGAATCGATTAGAGTCGACTAGAGTCGATTAGAGTCGACTAGAGTCGACTAGAGTCGATTTGAGTCGACTAGAGTCGATTTGAGTCGACTAGAGTCGATTTGAGTCGACTAGAGTCGATTTGAGTCGACTAGAGTCGATTTGAGTCGACTAGAGTCGAGTAGAGTCGAGTAGAGTCGACTAGAGTCGGAGTACAGTCGACAAGTCGGAGTACAGTCGACTAGAGTCGGAGTATAGTCGACTAAAGTCGGAGTAGAGTTGACTAGAGTCGGAATACAGTCGAGTAGGAGTACCGTCGACTTGAGTCGAAGTAGAGTCCACTAGAGTCGACTAGAGTCGAGTAGAGTCGGAGTAGAGTAGTCCACTAGAGTCGGAATAGAGTCGACTAGAGTCGTAGTATAGTCGGAGTAGAGTCCACTAGAGTCGACTACAGTCGAGTAGAGTCGACTAGGGTCGGAGTAGAGTCCACTAAAGCCGGAGTAGAGTCCACTAGAGTCGGAGTAGAGTCGACTAGAGTCGGAGTATAGTCGAGTAGAGTCGAGTCGAGTCGACTAGAGTCGGAGTAGAGTTGACAAGAGTCGGAGTACAGTCGACTAGAGTCGGAGTACAGTCGACTAGAGTCGGAGTATAGTCGACTATAGTCGGAGTAGAGCTGACTAGAGTCGACTGCAGTCGACTAGAGTCGGAGTACCGTACTAGAGTCGGAGTACAGTCGACTAGAGTCGGAGTACAGTCGACTAGAGTCGGAGTAGCGTCGACTAGAGTTGGAGTACAGTCGACTAAAGTCGGAGTACAGTCGACTAGAGTCGGAGTATAGTCGACTATAGTCGGAGTAGAGCTGACTAGAGTCGACTACAGTCGACTAGAGTCGGAGTACCGTACTAGAGTCGGAGTACAGTCCACTAGAGTCGGAGTACAGTCGACTAGAGTCGGAGTAGAGTCGACTAGAGTCGGAGTAGAGTTGAGTAGCGTCGCAGTACAGTCGACTATAGTCTGAGTAGAGTCGACTAGAGTCGGAGAAGAGTCCACTAGATTCGGAGTAGAGTCGACTAGAGTCGGAGTAGAGTTGAGTAGCGTCGGAGTACAGTCGACTAGAGTTGGAGTAGAGTCGGGTAGAGTCGAGGAGTCAAGTAGAGTAGTAGAGTAGTCGAGTTGAGTAGAGGAGTCGAGTAGAGTCGAGCAGAGGAGTCGAATAGAGTCGAGCAGAGGAGTCGAGTAGTGTCGAGCAGAGGAGTCGAGTAGATTCGAGTAGAGGAGTCGAGTGGAGCCGAGTAAAGTCGAACAGAAGAGTCGAGTAGAGTAGAAGAGTAGAGTAGAAGAGTAGAGTAGAGGAATCGAGTAGAAGAGTAAATTACAGGAATCGAGTAGAGGAGTCGAGTGTAGGAGTCGAGTGGAGTAGAGGGGTCGAGTAGAGTAGATTGGACGAGTAGAGTAGAAGGGTAGAGTAGAGGAGGAGTCAAGTAGTGGAGTCGAGTGGAGTAGAGGAATCGAGTAGAGTAGAGGAGTAGAGTAGAGGAGCCGAGTAGAGGAACGGAGTACCGAAATCGAGTAGAGTAGAGTCGAGTACAGTCGTAAAGATGCCATGGGCTTCATTGACAGCGAACATATGAATCTCATCAAAAATGCAATAACAACACAACAAGATGTAAAAAATGAATGAAATATGTAAACGAAAATTATGTTAATAAGGTGAAAAACCTCATCACTGGAAATGCCATGTAAATAATAAAATGAACAAATCAAAACAACACACGCTGATTATCTGAATATAGTCAGATATTTTTTTTTGGACAGGTGGTTATCAATCATTATTGCCCAATTTCGTTTTTGTTCTCGCTTTGTTATTGACTGACGTGTTACTGTATATGTTTTTTTTTTGCCTTTGTAGGATTTTTTCTTTCCAATAGGCCGCAGACGACGTATGTGTGCATTAACAGTTGATTAGAAGCATATTTCATGGGGCGCTACGACTGTACTTTATTTGTTTCGCCCCTTATTTCCCCAAAGCATTTTCCTTTTGGCACGTTTCAATATTTCGTTACGGTTATTTGTAGTTGCGGTGATTGGACGAGTGAGTGGAGAAGATTGAATGATGGCGTGCAGCATACATGACGGCACACACACACACACACATATAGACATATGCGTGTAAATCAAAGTGCATAAGGGTTTGTGTGTGTGTTACTGTGTGTGTGTCGGGTTGTGGGCGCTGACTGTCTGACTGAATGATAGATGCGTGCAAATGAGCTGGAAATGCTGATGTTACAGATTATCAACAACAAATAAATTATGCGTTCACGGCTTTTGTGCTGCAAACAAAAAAAAATTGTATGTAGTACAAATAACTAGCAGGCAAACGAGAAGAATGCGGCATGGCATTGAAAGAGCCAAAGGTAGTGAAACATAATGAAAGGTTATCGGGTGGCCCAACTGGCAATATGGAAGAAGAAATTGATCCGGTTGAATTGGGCTGATTATGCTGATAGTAAGCTTAAAAGTATGCACTGCAGAATAGGCCTTAAATTATGTTAAAGTAATGCAAACAGTCAGTTTTGTAATGGAATTGGCAGTAATACAAAAAACTCTAATAATTATAAATTTCAATTTCAAATCACAATGGTTTCAAATCTCAATTTTGTTGGCTTAAGTTCAACATTAAGAGATATTTTTCAAGCACATTTAAAGGTCAAATTCACTCAACTTTGATATAAGTTTTCTATTTCATACTTTTAGGTACCAAAGTATCAATGCCTTTCTAGTTTCCAAATTTCAATTTCAAATCACAAATAACAGTTGCAATGGCCAATGGTTTCGAAACTCAATTTTGATCGCTTGAGTTCAACATTAAGAGATATTTTTCAAGCACATTTAAAGGTCAATTTCACTCAACTTTGATATAAGTTTTCTATTGCATACTTTTAGGCACTAAAAAAATCAATGCCTTTCTAGTTACCAAATTTCAATTTCAAATTACAAATAACAGTTGCAATGAGCAATGGTTTCGAAACTCAATTTTTTTTGGCTTGAGTTCCACATTAAGAGATATTTTTCGAGCACATTTAAAGCTCAACTTTACACAACTTTGATGTAAGTTTTCTATTGCATACTTTTAGGCACCAAAAAATCAATGCCATTCTAGTTTACAAATTTCAATTTCAAATCACAAATAACAGTTGCTATGGCCAATGGTTTCGAATCTCAATTTTTTGGCTTGAGTTCAACAGTTAGAGATATTTTTCGAGCACATTTAAAGCTCAATTTTACACAACTTTGATACATGGGGCATTTCACGCCAAGCGGACAACCAAAACAAAGTGAGGTCATGAATTTTGTTTATATTCTGGTCACTTATACTTCTAGTAGACGTGAATGTGTACACCCAATTTTTTTTTTCGTATGATGTTTTTTTGCTGAGTTATGAGCTTTTAAAAATGGAAAATTCTAGTTAAACCATAAAGTCATGAATTTTTGGATAATTATTATCTGTACCAATTAATTTGTAAAAAAAACTAAAAAGTATTGTTTCTTATAGTAAAAAAGTTGTTGTTTTTTTGTTTTTGTCGAATTCTGAATTTTAATTTTTTTTACGTATAGTAAACCGGAAGTGAAAATTTCAAATCGATATTTGAGTAACTTCGACACTTTTTTTTTTTATTATTTTAACTTTAAATGTACTCATTCTCCACAAAAAAAATTAAAACGGGATCTCCAATCGTTTAAGACTTAGAGCACATACAGTACATACACATACCTATGAGCACTTTCTAAGCAATCGGGTTTATGCGCTAACATGCTAAAATACTACGCTTTTAATATTTTATTCCTTCATTCTAACTTGCAAAAATATAAAAATTAACGATTTTCGTAAAATAAAATATAATTAACAATATAAATTATAATTAATTTTATTTCCATGGCTACGTAGTTAACCGTCATAAGGCCGCTCATGGTACTAGTAGGTAAAATCGATGATATAAAGAAAACAGATAGGCGCAGTGATTGCAAAATTTTAGAATATTGAGCTTAATGCAAAATATTAAAAGGCATGGAGTACCAGATTCATAGCTTAAACCGTTTTGGAGCAACGGTTAATCAAAAAGTGAAAACACAGCTATATGACGCCGAACTGTTTCGGTAATGTGTAAAAATTCGTTATTTTTAGTTGAAACTTGGACCGCTCATCAACTGGACGCGTTACTATTTCCTAAGTGTTTTAATATGGCTCCCTATAGTGATCGGTGTTTTAATCCGTTCCTCTTGACTCGTCATAAAAAATGTGTGAAAACCAGAAAAATATCTAACACATTAAGTGAAAAGTGGACAATTTCAAACGGCTGTTATGTGAATCCCGTTCAGCGTCACAATCAAGTCAGGCATCAAGTGATACCAAAGATGAAGCTTTCATTCCGGAAGACGTGAGGAAGAAGGGGCAACACATTGCAACTCAGATAGAAAACGCATCATTGGAAAAGGAAGAAATTTTGAATCAGCTCAAAGAAAAGTTTAATAATCCCTTCACTTCCACATCCATCAAGACTATGATACTCACTATTGCACCGAAATCCTGGACTGAAAATAAACTGGCTCAAGAATTCGGAACATCTCGACGCCAAGCAAAAAAAGCAAAGCAACTGGTAGAACAATTTGGCATCTTGACTTCACCGAATCCTCGCGATGGTCGTAAGTTACCTGCGGAAACTGAAAGCTTGGTAAAAAATTATTATCTTCGCGAAGATATCAGTCGAGTGATGCCAGGCAAAAAAGATTTTGTATCCATTAAATTAGAAGATGGAAAAAGAACGCATGTACAAAAACAACTTTTGATGTGCAATATAGATGAACTTTATCAAAAGTTCAAAATAGAATATCCGAACGTAAAAGTTGGCTTAACAAAGTTTTTTACTTTAAGACCCAAACAATGCGTCTTCGCTGGAGACTCTGGAACACATATGGTATGTGTATGTATGTATCACCAGAATGTTAAATTAATGTTGAGAGGAGGAGACGTGGCCAATCTAACATCTGGAACTACCATGCATCTTTCATCCTATAAAGTGTGCCTACAAATGATGATGTGTGCCAATCCAACGCCAAAATGTCATTTAATGTCTTTAAAGACAGCAAAATCTGCAAATGAGAGTTGCTCTTCCTGTCCTGGTTTTAGCGGAATACGTGATCATTTACAAATGGTATTTGATGAAAATCAAGTGACAAATATTCAGTTTGATAAATGGGAAGGTACAGACCGCTTTACGATAGCCACCAAAGTGCTTTCTACTGACGATTTTGTTGATTGTTTGTGTAACGCTTTGGACATTTTGAAGCCGCATGCTCATATCGCTGAACAACAAGCGCTTTATTTTAGAACTCTGAAGGAAACCATCTCTGAAGGCAAAATTCTCGTTCAATGTGATTTTGCCGAAAATTATAGTTTTGTCGTACAAGATGCTGCCCAATTATTTCATTGGAATAATGATCAAGCCACGCTTTTGACATCTGTTTATTATTATAAAGATGGAAATGACATTAAACATGGAAGCATCATCATGATTTCGGACGATTTAAATCATGATACTGCCACATTCTACGCTTTTCAAAAAATACTGCACCAGCACCTTGATGAGCACAGAATTGCGGTTTCTGTGATGAAATACATCACAGACGGGGCTCCCCAACATTTTAAGAATAGGTTCAATTTTGTGAACCTATTTTGCTACAAACAAGATTTTAAGAAAGACGCACAGTTACACTTCCATGCCACCGCTCATGGGAAAGGGCCATGTGATGGTCTTGGGGGAAACCTTAAACGTTTGGCAACCCGTGCAAGTTTACAGTCTACGAATAACGCTATCACTACACCTATAAGATTATATGAATGGGCCAAGTCATCATTGACCGAGACTTCTATTTACTACTGCTCGAAGGAAAGTATTCAACAAGAGCGAGAGTTTCTACGAGTCCGTTTCGCTTCCGCTATCACCGTTCCAGGAACTAAACAACTGCATGCTTTTCTTCCAACCAACGAGGGCTTATGTGTAAAGAGAATTAGTGCTAGTGCAAATAGTAAAATTGTAAAAATTACAAAATAAATCTCTCTATTTTCATTAATACTGTCAAACTATTGGCGAGCACGTTTTAAATTGCTCGTGAAGAATGAAATATGAAGATGAAAGACTTTTTGATTAACCGTTGCTCCAAAACGGTTTAAGCTATGAATCTGGTACTCCATGCCTTTTAATATTTTGCATTAAGCTCAATATTCTAAAATTTTGCAATCACTGCGCCTATCTGTTTTCTTTATATCATCGATTTTACCTACTAGTACCATGAGCGGCCTTATGACGGTTAACTACGTAGCCATGGAAATAAAATTAATTATAATTTATATTGTTAATTATATTTTATTTTACGAAAATCGTTAATTTTTATATTTTTGCAAGTTAGAATGAAGGAATAAAATATTAAAAGCGTAGTATTTTAGCATGTTAGCGCATAAACCCGATTGCTTAGAAAGTGCTCATAGGTATGTGTATGTACTGTATGTGCTCTAAGTCTTAAACGATTGGAGATCCCGTTTTAATTTTTTTTGTGGAGAATGAGTACATTTAAAGCTTTAACTTACGTTAAAATAATAAAAAAAAAAAGTGTCGAAGTTACTCAAATATCGATTTGAAATTTTCACTTCCGGTTTACTATACGTAAAAAAAATTAAAATTCAGAATTCGACAAAAACAAAAAAACAACAACTTTTTTACTATAAGAAACAATACTTTTTAGTTTTTTTTACAAATTAATTGGTACAGATAATAATTATCCAAAAATTCATGACTTTATGGTTTAACTAGAATTTTCCATTTTTAAAAGCTCATAACTCAGCAAAAAAACATCATACGAAAAAAAAAATTGGGTGTACACATTCACGTCTACTAGAAGTATAACTGGCCAGAATATAAACAAAATTCATGACCTCACTTTGTTTTGGTTGTCCGCTTGGCATGAAATGCCCCACATATAAGTTTTCTATTGCATACTTTTAGGCACCAAAAAATCAATACTATCCGTTATTTTGGCGATTCCAATTTTGTTTAATTCAACACAAAAAGACTTTTTTTTTAACCACTTTCATAGGTCAACTTCACTTACTTTTGACTTGAATTTTCTATGCATACTTTTAGGCACTAAAACATAATTTCAGTCTATTCTTCTATTCGTTTTCAATACGTGTTCCTTCAACAATTATTTGTGATTGAAAATTTAATCTTTCCACTGAAATCTACAATCGCAATAGCCACTCCGAACCCGTCTTCGCCCTCAGTTGCTTTCACTCTCTGCTTTCTACTCACTTATTTGCCTTCTCTCATGTGTGGTCGTGCACTTTTGTCTTTGCCGTTATTAATTTAATTTAAGAAGAACGCGCACACACATTAATCAAATCGACGTCATTCATCTTCCAATGTTGCCTGAAGGTGTACAACCACCAACTGTCTGCTACTAATCTATACAACAGCAACAACAAGAGCCAAACAAAATACTGAACATTCAACAAAATTCCACCTGCATTTTGTCAGCCAACTTTTATACATTTTTGTTGATGTTGTTTGGTCTCACATTCCTCTTGCACATATTTTGTTTTACAAATTCCTGCGCTAATACACCCAGCCCCGGATTCGTTTTTCCGTCGCGCCGTTTTCTATCTGCCAAACATATTTGTATATTTCGCATTTTTATTAAAAAGTTTTCGTGTTCTTTATTTGTTTGTTTGTTTGTTGCTTCCGCACAAAATTTTGCATACAACAACAACAACACGAGCAACCAACAGCATGGAAACTTTGGCCGTTTTCATTACGGGCAAAGCTAAAAATAAAGCGGCAACATTCCTGGCGCAACTTTCCAAATTAAATGCTGCAGAACTTCAAATTTTCTGCCCTACACCGAACGTCGCCGCTTTCGCGTGTTCCACTGTCCGTCCGCTCGCCGTCCTTATTCCAACGCTGACGAGGTGAGCAACGAAGCACTCGTACGACGCCTTGGGCTGCACACATTCATTTATGCAAATCTTTCAAATTAAGTGCTGGCGTCGTCACGTCTTCCTTCCCGTCCGCTCGACACTCTCGGCACTTTGCATTTTTCGCAGTCAGTAAGACCGCCTAATGCATTGCGCTGGCTGGGGTTTAAAATGTGCAAACTCACTGCGAATGTTATATATCATCTTTTAGCCTAAAATTATGCTAAGCAAAAACATGTTTAATTTCTATGGGCAACACCGTTGGCGAGGGTGAGTAATCGGCTGAAGGGAAGCATGAGTAGATACAAATTTAGGTTAAAATTGTGATTAGATAAAAATAGCTGCGAAAAAGAAGCAGATATAGAAGTTCGTAAGAGGAGAATTAGGTATAAAGGAAGGAAAATAAAGTAAAAATCTGAATACGGAATCGAGAAAAGTAGAAGCAAGAAAATGGCATTAAATGTGGAAAAATATAAAAGAGGCTAATTTGTACAGAAATCTAAAAAGAAAAGAAAGTAGAAAGTGTTAGTAAAACAAAGTACAACAAAATGCCTAAAAACTGGGAATTTCAATGCAAAAAATAGAAAATAGAATTGAAGTTCAAAGTTATTTTTAGCTTTGCCCGTAAAACGGCCAAAGTTTCCTTGCTGCTGGTTGCTCGTGTTGTTGTTGTTGTATGCAAAATTTTGTGCGGAAGAAAATTTAAGAATAATACAAAAGAGAAAAACTGAAAACATTGTTAAATTCGAACACTGAAAGAAGAAAATGAAAACCAAAAACGAAAGTTGAACTAACACGAATTACAACGAATGGGAGATTAAAACTCCAAAAGAGTGAAAAACATTGAAACTAATCGAAGATTTTGAATGTAAGAGAAAAAGAGAGAGAGAGAGAGAGAAAACAAATAACTGAAGAATAACTAAGAAGAGAAAAACGGCACACATTGTGAAAGAAAACATTTTTAACATAAAGGAAGGAAATGAAAAAAGGACAGAAAAAAGAAAAAAGTAAAAATAAAACAAGCAAAAACTCCGAGAAATTAAGAATTTATGAATAATTTAACTAAACTAATTTATATTAATTTATTCTAATTTAATTTTAAATAATTTTTAAATTCAAATTAAGAATATAAATTCAGAGTAAAGAAAATTTTATAAGATACCAGGAATCTATGGAATAACTAAAAAAATAAAGCATCAAAATTGCTAAAGTGAAAATTTTTTTAATTTTGTTACTGAAAGAAGAAAATGTTAAACAAGAAAAAAAAGAGAGGAGACGAAAGTAAAAGTGAAAGTTAGAGTAAAAATGAAACTAAGTACAAAGAAAGGGAGGAAACTCGAAAAGATCAAAAGACCTCAAAACTAGCTGGGGAGTTTGAATATAGAAGGAAGGCAATAAAAATGACTTTAATAAAATCTGAAGAGGAATGTAAAACAACGAAAATTTTCAGGTATGGAAACAAAATGAAAGTAGAACACAAAAAGCAAACGTTGAAATTTGAATTTTGAAAGAATAATGTAGATTAAAAACGAAGAGTAAAAATAGAAAGAAAATCCTAAAAGAGAAAAAAAATTCTTAAAGCAAAATGAAAAACAAGAAACGACATAAAACAGCAGAAAATAAAAAAACAAGTTTTTGAGAAAAGGAACAAAGAAAAACAAGAAAGAACAGATTAGGTTAGTTGGTTAGGTTCGGTTCGGTTAGTTAGTCAGGTTAGGTTCAATGAAGTTAGTTTAAGGTTAAGGTTAAGGTTGTCGGCCTCGATAGCTCAGCGGGTAGCGCGCTGGCTTCTCATACCGAGCGCCCCGGGTTCGATTCCTGGCTTGGGCTGGAAAAAACACTCATCTACTTCTGTCGCTATCCACATGAAGGGAATGAGAATTACAAGAATCGCACTCTTGGCAAGTGCGCTCTTGGCAGGCAATGGCAAAACCTCCAAGTGTGAAAGAAAAACTGCCCATCGCCGTTCGGATTCGGCGTTAAACTGTAGGTCCGTTCCCCTCCGTTTGAAATGAGTGTATGACATGTTGAAAAAAACAGTGTTGCATACGCATTTCAAACGGGTGGAATCTGTGGTATCACAACGGGCCCATTAAGAGGCCTAATTGTGTCTCATACAGAGGCAGCCACCTCAACCTAACCTAACCTAACCTAACTAAGGTTAAGGTTACGGCTAAGGTTAAGGTTAAGGTTTAAGTTAAGGTTAAGGTTAAGGTTAAGTTTGAAGTTAAGGTTGAAGTTGGAGTTGGAGTTAAAAAAATTAAAGACGAAAAACGAGAAGGAACAGGTTAGGTAGGGATAGGTTATAGGTTAGGTTAAATGAATTTAAGTTAAAGTTGCGGTTAATGTTGAGGTTTAAGTTGAAGTTAAAAAAGAATGAAAAGAGGAAAAAACAGGAAAGAACAGCTTAGGCTTGGTTAAAGATGAGATTTAAGCTGTAGTTTAAAAGAGAGGAAAGACAAAAAACAGGAAGAAACAGGTTAGGTTGTGATAAGTTTTAGGTTAGGTTAAATGAAGTTAAGGTTCAGGTTAAGATTAGGGTTACGATTAAGGTCAGAATTGAAGTTAAGGTTAAAGTAAAAGTTAAAAAAAAAATTGCTCATAAAAAACGGGAAAGAACAAGTTAGGCTAGGAAAGGTTATAGGTTAGGTTAAATAAAATTAAGGCAAGGGTTAAGTTGGGGTTAATGTTGAGGTTTAAGTTAAGGTTAAAAAAGAAAGGAAAGATTAAAAGAGGAAATAACCGGTTAGGTTACACTAGGATAGGTTATAGGTTAGGTTAAATGAAGTTCAGTTTAAGGTTGGGGTTAAAGTTGAAAAAGAAAGGATGAAAAAACAGAAAAAAAAGTTAGAATAGGTTTTGCTAGAATATGTAAGGTTTGGTTAAACGAAATTAAGGTTAAAGTCAAGGCCAAGGTCAAAGTCAATGTCACGTGTCTACTTTCTGGGCTTCTAATATAAAAAATGAAAGCTGAATTGCTCATATCATGAAAATAGGAAAATGAAGAAATTTGAGTAATGCAAAACTTCTACACAAACCGGCAAAATCATATGACAAAGATTACAAAACATAGCAGCAGTCAAATTACCAAAGTGTATACAACAAAAACAAAATTTCAAATAATCCAACGAAACAATAAAAACCGAATACCAAAACAAACACTACAAACAACAAAGAATTAAAATTTATAGCAAAAAAATTACAATACAATAAAAAAAGATAAATTGAAATACAAATAAAAAATTAGGCAGAAGAGTTGGAGAGAAAAAAGTAGAAAAACTTTTAAATTGCTATCGAAAAACACTTTGGCACTCGGTCGTCCGATGCTGACACTGAAAACGAGCAAAGTTCCATTTGGTAAATGTGTCCTTTCAAGGACATTTTCGGCAACCTTTACGCGCAGACGTTGCGCATTTCACTCGACTTTTATTGTCCTTAATGCAAATGTATGCGTGTCGAGCACACGTTTGCATGTCTATCCCGTTGCCCAGTTGCTCGGCTAAAGCAGTTGAACGCATTGCCAGTTGCCAAAGTTGAATGGCCGCTTCCCTTCCTTCACATGCATTGTATTTATTGATATTTTTATTATTGCTACTAAGTATACAAAATTTCGTCTTTTGCTTGCTTGCTAGTTGAAGTTCAAATTTTTACGAGTCGCTGAGCGTGCGTCCCATGGGTGCTGGGACATTCCGTTGCGTTGCGCTACGTTTCGCCGCTGCTAATTTTATGTCTGCAAACTTTTTTGCCAATTTGCGTTGCACGAATCGTGTGCTTCTATTTACTGGCTCTTATGTTGTTGTTGTGGTTGTTGTTGTACTGGTTATAATAGCCAACTTATGTGCGATTCAGCTGATTACTGTTGCATTTCAATTTAATTTGTGTATTCAAGAACTCAACCTTTTTATTCTGTCTTGAAAAATATTTACGCTTTAATTTTCTTATATTTGACGAGACCACAATTCCCATAAATCTGCGTAATACTTAGAACCCCAATTTTAAGGCGTGTCTGTCTGGGTTTTCTCTCGCCCCGCAAACGCAATCAGTGCGTAAATGTTGGCGCAGCGTGTTTAATTGCTTTTCTTGCTTTGCGAAAATCGGCTGCAGGCGCTGCCCACATTGCACAGACACGCACAGTTTGGCGAGCAGACAATGTCGACACAGACAATGGGGTTAAGTCTGGGCTCTCACAGTTACGGCAATTTTCTCCAAAACGTTGAACGTTTGCCGTTGACAGTGCGAAAGTGTGAGCCCGCAGCTCAATGGTGCTTTATATCTCGTAAATTGAGGGTTATTTCTGGAGAGGAGCGTAATTTCGTGCATTAAATGCTTTTATTGTAAGTAGATGAATGAGCAAAATTTAATACTTAATACTTAAAAGTAACAAATTTGTTGTATATAGAACTAAGCAAATATATTTAGTAGATCAACTCTATGTTTCAGTGTGTGTGTTCTATAGTCTTTAGTCGTAAGTAAGATTAAGTGATTCATGTGAACATTGAAATTATCGCTGTGGCCCTCTTCTTATTCTTCTCTTCTTCATCTTCCTGTCCTTCATCTTCTTTTTCTTCTTCTTCTTCTTCTTCTTCTGCTTCTGGTTCTTCTTCTTCTTATTATTATTATTATTATTATTATTATTATTATTATTATTATTATTATTATTATTATTATTATTATTATTATTATTATTCTAGTAGATCAATCCTATGTTTCACTGTGTGTGTTCTATAGTCTTTAGTAAGTAAGATTAAGTTATTCATTTGAACTTCGTCTTCTTCTTCTTCTTTTCATTATTATTATTATCTTCTTCTTCTTCTTCCTATTGTTTTTCTTCTTCTCCTCGTTCTTCTTCATCTTCTTCTTCGTATCCTTCTTCTTCTTTTTCTTCTTCTTCTTATCATTATGATTATTATTCTTATTCTTATTCTTATTCTTATTCTTATTCTTATTCTTATTCTTATTCTTATTCTTATTCTTATTCTTATTCTTATTCTTATTCTTATTCTTATTCTTATTCTTACTCTTATTCTTATTCTTATTCTTATTCTTATTCTTATTCTTATTCTTATTCTTATTCTTATTCTTATTCTTATTCTTATTCTTATTCTTATTCTTATTCTTGTTCTTATTCTTATTCTTATTCTTATTCTTATTCTTATTCTTATTCTTATTCTTATTCTTATTCTTATTCTTATTCTTATTCTTATTCTTATTCTTATTCTTATTCTTATTCTTATTCTTATTCTTATTCTTATTCTTATTCTTATTCTTATTCTTATTCTTATTCTTATTCTTATTCTTATTCTTATTCTTATTCTTATTCTTATTCTTATTCTTCTTCTTCTTCTTCTTCTTCTTCTTCTTCTTCTTCTTCTTCTTCTTCTTCTTCTTCTTCTTCTTCTTCTTCTTCTTCTTCTTCTTATTATTATTATTATTACTATTATTCTTTTTCTTCTTCTTTTCATTATTATTATTATTATTATTATTTTCTTCTTCTTTTTCTTCTTCTTCTTCCCCTCCTTCTTCTTCATCTTCTCCTCCGTATCCTTCTTCTTCTTCTTTTTCTTATTGTTCTTATCATTATTATTATGTTATTATTATTCTTATTTTTCTTCTTTTTCTTTTTCTTCTTCGTCTCCTTCTTCTTCCCTTCTTATGTTCTTAAAAAAGTAAAAACTTAAGGTAAACACATGAGACGAATGATCCCGAAAAGCTTGCCATAGGTTTCTCTCTAACTCCATCAAAATCTAAGCCACTTCACATCTTATGAGCACAGCCTGAAGGACGGAACACTTTTATGTTCTACTAAATGAACTTTGAAATTTACACTGTCACCTTTTTATTGTCTTAAAAAAGTAGACCATTTATAATGACCACAAGTCATGTACCCAATGGGTGTAAAAGATTTGTCGTAGGTTTCAAATCTAGCTTCAACAAAATGTATCTATTCCATTCCACGAACGCTGAAACATCTCCCATACCAACTAATTGTTCTTCAACTACATTCCAAGGACAACAATTATAAAATTACTAGCTGACCCGGCAAACTTCGTCCCGCACGACATGTTTTGTTTTCTTATAATGAAATACGCGAGATGGCGAATCTATGGCGATGCAAATTGACCAAGAAAACCAACTAAAGGAAAAGAAGGGAGCTAGCGATTAACGCAATCGAGGCCCTCAAATAAGCAATGTTGCTGCTAATACCCGTACAATGCCCTCTGTCGAAGGAGAAAATGGTAGGTTCGTACTTAGTTTCATTGCTGAGCGACCTATAGTTCAGCGGACTATTTGGGTCACAACAAATGTGCCACGACCCTTGTCCAATGTTTATAAAACCTTATCAGTAGAATGACTCATCTATGGGACGACGGGGTACTAAATTTCAGTGTTGTACGACTAATAATTTCAAAGATATTCTCTATTAAAAATTTGGCTTGTATGGGCAGTGCCACGCCCCCTTGTTCAATACCTTCATCATTCCCTCTGTCGAAAGGGAAAATGGTAGGTTCGTACTAAATTTCATTGATGTGCTACCTATAGTTCCGCGGACTATTTGGGTCACAAAAAATGTGCCACGCCCCTTGTCCAACGCCCATCAAATCCTACCAGTAGAATGACTCATCTATGGGACGACGGGGTACTAAATTTCAGTGTTGTACGAGTAACAATTTCAAAGATATTCTCTATTAAAAATTTGGCTTGTATGGGCAGTGCCACGCCCCCTTGTTTAATACCTTCATCATTTCCTCTGTCGAAAGAGAAAATGGTAGGTTCGTACTTAGTTTCATTGTTGTGCGACTTACCTATAATTCAGCAAATTGTTTGGGTCACAAAAAATGTGCCACGCCCCTTGTCCAACGCCCATCAAATATTACCAGTAGAATGACTCATCTATGGAACGACACTATACTAAATTTCAGTGTTGTACGACTAACAGTTTCAAAGATATTCTCTATTAAAGATTTGGCTTGTATGGGTGGTGCCACGCCCCCTTGTCCAATACTCGCCTCATTCCGTCTGTCGAAAGATATGAGTACATGATATGTCCATACTAAGTTTCATGGCTGTGCGACTTATAGTTCAGCGGAATATTTGGGTCATAAAAAAGTGCCACGCCCCTAGTCCAACGCCCACCAAATTTTACCAGTACAATGACACATCTATGGGACGGCGCTATACTAAATTTCAATGCTGTCCGATTTATAATTCCGAAGATATACCATATTAAAAATTTAGGTTGTATGGGAGGTGCCACGCCCACCTGTCGTACAAACATCTAATATCGCTATAAACCACCGCATTAACATCTTCTATCACATACGAAAAAAATTTTGCCGAAAGAATGAACCGTTTTCGCAAACACTGGCTACACACAAGAAGTGAAGTTTTTTTTATATATAAGATTCTTCAAAATTTAGAAGTCTTACATGACGTTCGAAACACATAAAGGTTTTGTTTTGACTTCTACCCAAAACTAACATCAACAGACCTCTTCAGGCTCTTCTTCTACTCGCAAATTGCCGCCTTCAAGGTGTCTCTCCAGGCGCAAAAGCATCTTCTCAACCTGATCCTTGCATCGTTGCATTGATCTTACGATTTGCAGTCAATGAGTGACTTCTTCTTCAAGCGTCTTTGTCGCCAAAATTTCTCTTGTCATATCCCGAACATGAATGGTTGATAGGTCCACCATCGACTAAACTTTATCGGAACGCAACACAAACTAAATAACTAAGAGGCTAAAGCAATATAAATGAAGTTAGTACAAAAATGAGGAAAGGGTCAGACGTATGCGGACCATTGGGTCTTTATGAGACGTTTTCGCTGTCACCATAACCTAACCTACCTTGAACTGAGGCTGAAAGTCATATCTGACTGAACAACTAAGTATGAACTGAGGGCTGCAAAATCGCAATAGCATTAATGATGGGAAAATTATGAGATTTTTAACTATTTTTTATGCGTTTCGTTGTTAGGTTAGGTTAGGTTATAGTGGCTGCCTCTGTAAGAGGCACAACCGGAGACCCAGTAAGAGGCCCAATGTGATACCAAATAAGTATTTCACCCATTTTTTAAATGAGTATGCAATACTGATTTTTCAAACATGTGTTAAAACACACATTTCAAGCGAATGGGGGAAGAAGGAGAGAGGACCTGCAGTTTAAAGTTGAAAATAAACAGCGGTTGGCATTTTTCCTTTCACACTTGGAGATTTTTCTTTTCGATTCTTGTAATTCTCATCTGTTTCGTGTGGATAGCAATAGAAGTAGACGAGCGTTTCACCAGCCCGAGCTGGGAATCGAACCTAGGGCTTCGGTATGAGATGTCAGTGCGCTACCCGCTGGATATTTTGGCGTTTTGAGGTTTCTGCAAGAAGCATAAATTGTAGCTACTAAGAAATACAGGATATACTTTATTTTATGAACAGGTCGACGGTTCAAGGATCAGTAAATTAAAAAAGCAGTAGAACCCTCGACCCTTGAATTACTTAGTTTATTTCTAGGCTCGAGTTCACAAAAGGCTTGTACTGATACTTTTCTTACTAGAAGATCTGTGAGCTCGTTTTGCTGCGTACCAACATGTCCTCTTGCTCACATCAGAGTTGTCCTGTAACCTAGGATCTTCTTACAATTGTCTACAGATCAGATAGATTCAAGAGACAGTAAATTGAAACACCAATATATACATACAGCGAAGGTCTCATGGTCTGAGCAATGTTGCCGGATTAGGAAACTTCCTCTAAATTAAGGAGGTTCTTGGTCTTTTAGCAGACATTTTAGGAGGAAGAATTGTTTACATAGGAGAAAATTTTTGAGATTTTGATGGTGATACATTTGAGTTCATTGGTGACACTGTAGCCTTGAATATGGAAAGTTAAAATGTCTAATTCAATTTAATTAAATTTTATGTTTCAAAGTGTGTCATTTATGCAATGAATGAAAGAAGTTTACAAAAGCGGATTTCTTATAGATCTAATTTTTTGTAAGTTTTGTTTGTGTTAAGTTCTTGTTAAGCTGAATGAATAAAAACACTTTTTTATGAAGAATTGAATTCCTTAGTTTTTAATGACAAAAATTTTAAAAGAACATTTTTAAGGAGATTTTTTAAATTTTTGAGAAAAATTTATGTTTTTTTTATATTTAGGAGAAAGTCATTTCAGGTATCTCCGAATACTGGGTCTGAGCGGAGCATTAGACTTCTTGACTCCAACAAAACACTCTATACACCTAAAGATATGAAAATATCCAGCTGGTTGTATGATTTAAAATAATCTAAAAGGTCTAAAATCGAAATTTTAAACCAACTAAGAATGAGACCAGTACGTTGTGTCTAGAATAGGCCGAGATCGCTTTAATATATATAACGGATTACTATGATATTATTCTATATATACCATATATGATGTATATATATATATATATATATACTAGCTGGGCCCTGCGGCTTTGCACGCAAGCTCTCCTGTTTCCCCGATACGAATTCTTAACCCATTGTTGAGCCCATCAGATTTTGATTTAAAAAAAAACATGTGTCTATCTTTGATTTCGAGTGTTTTAAAAATTTTGAAGTCAGAAGGCCCTTTAAATCATATGCTTTCACATTTACTCCAAACAAATTCTTAACCCTTGGTTTACCATGGTAGATTTAGATTAAAAAAAAATAAAAAGCACGTTTTTATTATTTCCCGATTGAACTGCGTTTGATAAGTTTGAAGTCAGAACGCCCAATAAATCTTGTTTCTCCATACAAATTGTTAACCCATTGTTGACCCCGTTAGATTTTGATTTTCAAAAAAGTGAAAAACACGTGTCAGATTATTTCTCACAAAGAGTTCTTTCCCCAAGTTTGATGTCAAGTCTAATTCATATTTTTCATTTCACAGTTTCTCCATACATACTTTTAACGTTGATCCAGTTAGATTTAGATTTTGAAAATAATGAGAAACACGTGTCTAATTATATCTATTTCAATTATTTTTACAATTGTTGAAGTCAATAGGCCCATCGGTTCGTGTTGTTTGTTTCGGAGTCTTTCCGCAAATAAACCTTAACCCATTGTTGGGCCAGTTACATTTTGATTTTCGAAAAATTATAAAATACGTGTCGAATAAGTTTTGATCTATATTAGAATATTTTCAGGAAGTTCAAATTCAATATGTTTATTAAATCACGTTTCTTCATACAACACTTTAAACCATGTTTTGCCTTTTTAGACCCCGAATTTCAAAAAATCCCTTCTTGGCGAAGGTTAATTCTTCAAGATGTACCTACAGTCCAAAATTCATGTTTGTAGCTTCAGCGGTTTGGGCTGGGCGATGATAAATCAACCAATCAATCAGTCAGTCAGGATAAACAATCTATGTATACAAAAATGGAAGCGGTACCACGCCCCCGTGTCAAAAACCCACCCCATTCCTCCTGTCGAAGGACACGATCAAATCGTTAGTTTGTACCGATTGTCATTCATGTGAATGCTATAGTTCAAAAATTACACCGGAATTTAAAAAGTGCCACGCCCCTTGTCCAACGCCCATTAAATTTTACCGGTGGAATGACACGTTTACGCCATGACACTGTACTAAATTTCAATGCTGTACGACTTATAATTCTGAAGATATTCCATATTAAAAAGTTGGGTTGTATGGGCGGTGCCACGCCCCGTGTCAAAAACCCGCCCCATTCCTCCTGTCGAAGGACACTACCAAATCGTTAGTTTGTACCAAGTGCCATTGATGTGAATGCTCTAGTTCAAAAGTAACACCGGAATTTAAAAAGTGCCACGCCCCTTGTCCAAAGCCCCTTAAATTTTACCGGTCGAATGACACGCTTACGCCATGAAACTGTACCAAATTTCAATGCTGAGCGACTTATAATTTCGAAGCTATGCCATATTAAAGAATTGAGTTATATGGGCGGTGCCACGCCCCCTTGTCAAAACCCACCCTATTCTCCCTGTCGAAGGACACGATCAAATCGTTAGTTTGTACCGATTGTCATTCATGTGAATGCTATAGTTCAAAAACTACACCGGAATTAAAAAAGTGCCACGCCCCTTGTCCAACGCCCATAAAATTTTGCCGGTGGAACGACATGTTTACGCCACGACTCTGTACCAAATTTCAATGCTGTCCGATTTATAATTCCGAAGATATACCATATTAAAAATTTAGGTTGTATGGGAGGTGCCACGCCCACCTGCCGTACAAACATGTAATATCGCTATAAACCACCGCATTAACATCTTCTATCACATACGAAAAAAATTTTCCCAAAAGAATGAACCGTTTTCGCAAACACTGGCTACACACAAGAAGTGAACTTTTTTTTATATATATAGATATGATATATATATATATAAATGTCAGTGGCGCACACAGGATTTCATTTTGGGCTGGTTTGCTTACAACTTTTGAGCCCAATACCATTTGAAGCCAAATTTTGTACCATCAATTTTTGTATTTGGGGGAGTTTGAACCCCAAAACCCCCATGTGTGCGCCACAAATATAGGTATGTATATGTATAGTCTACCGAAAATATTTGGCTTTATTACTATTTGGTTTTATTGAAACAACTTGTGATGAAAAATTATTTACAATTACATTTCATCTGCCAATTTCACCTTTCAAAAATACAAATTTTCCACACCCAACCAAAACCAATATTAACAAATTGCAAAAATGTTAGATCGAAATTGTATGCCTTTGGCCAAGCATAAAATTAGTAAAACATGACACCATCAAAATTCAATAAAATCCAGCCGAGCCGCCTAATCTCGACCCACATATATAATGTGTGTTTAGGTGTGTGTGTGTGAAAGTGTGTGAAAATTTGGTTCATTTTTGGTATTTCAGCCTAATTAACTTTATTTAATTTTGCATTTAACATTTGGCGCCATTTGCAACGTCCACAGAGAGGCAAACATTCACAAATACTTATGTGTTTAGATTCATACGTACATACAAACATATCAATGTAGGCGTAAATTGGTATGTGTGCAGGTTGTCAATGACGTGGGCGGCATAAAACTGCACAGAGGTGTAACAACAACTCTTGGCTTCAGCCCCGAAGCTATGTGCGGGGCGTGTGTATAGATAAATTTACTTTGGTTTTGTTGTAAATAACATTTTGCTGATAGCAACCGCACACATATAGACAAACAAACACACACGCGGATAGAAACGCTGATGTGGAAATGATTTTGTCGATTTTTGGTGTTTTCAATCGAAACAGCGATAGAATTGACCGCTTGTTGGAAAGCTGAAGAGTTGTAATATGAAAAAAGAGAATATTTAAGGCAGCTATTGCCTCTGGTTTAGGAGCCAGGCTCAAGATATGTAGTCGATCACGTTGATAGAATCGTTTATACTGAGATACTTTCGTCGATTTTGTGGGTTTTTTATCAACACAGCGACTGGATTGACTCGTTTTTGGAAAGCTGCAGAGTTGTACTATAAAAAAAGAGCAAATTTAAGGCAGCTATTGCCTCTGATTTAGAAGCCAGGCTCAAGAGAAACGCTGATACGTAGTCGATCACGCTGATAGCAACGTTCATATCGACATACTTTCGTCGATATTTTGTGCTTTCCGTCGACATAGCAACTGAACCGACCCATTTTTTGAAAGCTGAAGATTTCTACTACAAAACACCATATAAGTATTTTTTTTTAATTTAACAATTCCACTTAGCGTGAGACCACTTTCCTCTTCCTTATGTGGCCATGACTTTTCTCATTGTACATAATAAAATTACCGTTACACGCAGCGTTCACGTGACATGTTTGCTAATGAACACAGCCGAAAAAATTGCATTAAATGCAAACGCACAAAACACATTGCGGTCTGGTCTAAAATTTCACAAAATTTTAGTGCAAATTTGTTGCATACAGCAACAAAGCATTCACCCTACATTCCACACTCACACACACCACACTACATCGCACATTGTTTACCCGAGTCAAAGAGATTTTCAAAGTGCAAGCAACACTTGTCAACGCACCAGCAACATTGTCCGGCTGCCACTCGAACCTGGGTGGCACTTTTGCGACCAAGCAATGTTCAATTAATGCCAATTGCCACAGTTTGGCAATTACACTGACTGTCTATGGGATGAAGGAGGAGAAGAATGGAAGTGGCAGAAGGAAAGTGGCAAATTTTGAAATTTCTGTCACTGCAATTGCTGTCCCGACAAAGTTCTTCAAGCAGCACAGAGCCAAGGCCGCACTTGGTTTACGTATCATTTGGGTGGCTAATCAATTTTTCACACCTTCACACAGCCGCAGTGAACACCGACAGCTCGACTACACGACACACTTGTGCCCATTTTACAGCTGACCAGTGTGGTCCAATGTTGTCTGCTCGGACTGGCTTCATTAAAGCTCCGCACACACACACACAAACGCATACATACGCGAACACGAAAACTCTGGGTCAGCCCTTACAATGATGCACTAATTTGTGCAACACACTGATAATTGTGGCATGTGGCATATAGCAAAGCTTTGTTTACGATTTCCTGTC
Organism: Melieria crassipennis; assembly: GCA_963668005.1. Lineage (NCBI taxonomy): Eukaryota > Metazoa > Arthropoda > Insecta > Diptera > Ulidiidae > Melieria > Melieria crassipennis. Next base: position 103,262,335 of record OY764961.1, read on the forward strand.
TGATGTTCAACACTTGCACGAATGTTTGGATGATGGATGCTGTGTTCAGCTGCACGTTTCGAGGCCAATTTTGTGGCGCTTCATTGGGCCAATTGAAAATTTGCGCAATTTCAGGCGTTGCATTAGTTCGTGGAGACTGTGAGCATAATTGTGCCATAGGCCTCTTTTAAACCTGAATCAAAACTCGACTTTATAATCAGGGAAAAGTGTAAAATATGATCAAATTAGAATCTTCAAGCCAAACATTTGAACTCATGAATAAAGTTTCAGCTGACTTGCAAACTATTTCGATCTGGCTCCACTTTTCCAACATTCAGCGCCAATGTTGCTTAGTCTAAGCAGCTAAGATCAGACAACAGATCCGATAACGTCCAATGACATGAGGAAACCCATTACTCAGCAATGAAGAGCGCCTTAACTCAGCTAATAAGTGCTTTGAACTACAAGTCTGAAATTACACTCGACGACAAAATGGAGCTTCTACCTTAGTAAACACTAAAATATAGAAAAGTAGAATAGAAAGAAAAAGGCGGCTGTCTCTACAGCACAACATGACGAACCTCTGAGAGTAAACTTGCCTATGAAAATCATCTCAAATTGACATTCGAAATCGACATTGAACTATAGAGTCCTTCGATCCATCCATCTATATTCTTCCATCTACATCAACAATACGGATGTTTTTGGGAAGCTACTTCTTAGTGTAGTTATCCACATTTCGTGTCAGTTATGTATGTACTTATATAGTAAATATTTGACAATGAGCTCTCAGTTGTCTTCTACTTTCACGACAACTTATCGAAGTTATCATTAGACTCAGCGTTCATTTAATGACGCTTTCAAAGTTCTGTAAATGAGTCCTTTATAAGGTAACTCATCGCAGTTATCATTGGATACTGCTTTCGAAGTTCTCTCAGTGGCTCCTTTACAAGGCAACTCAACAAAGTTATCATAAGAAGAAGAAGAACAGATCGAAATAATGCAATGGAACGTCATACGAAGGTCTCTCTTCGAACCTACACAAACAACTACTTATTATGGCTTTCCACACCAGCGCACAGTGATTCGTTCAATAGACAAAATTCAAAGAATTTATAGTCTCAGAATTTAATGATTTTAATGTCATTGGAAAGGTAAAACTAAGAAAACCCCAAAAACTCAGTGCAAAAAATTAATTAGTGTGTGTGTGTGCAAAAGCGGCTCAAAGTTGAAACTTTTTTCACAAAAAAATTTAAACACATTTTTTCTGTTTTTTAGTCTATTGAGAAGACAACTTTTACAATGGATTAAGAAATGATGTGACCATTTTTGCTTTTAATGTTTTCTTAAAATTTGCAAAACTGAGGCTTTTACATCACTTTTAATTCAAAATATTTTTCTAAATTAAAAATCTGAAAATTGGCAAAACTTAGAGGAAAATATCTTAAAAGAATGTGCAAATATGTTCCTGTATTTTTTTTATTTTAACAAGCATTCTTTCTTTGTCGGATATTGGAATTACATCCTCCGATATCTTCCGATCTCAGAAACTAATTCTATTTAAAAAGTGGTCTAAACACCTATTTTTCGACAAAATTTATTTTTTCATCCCTAAAAGTATGCACTCAGCATGAAAAATTGAGAAAACTGCAAAAAAGCTAAACATACGTCTATTATTATCGTTTTTATTGCAAAACCAGAGGGTCCTAAGACAATTTCTGTTACTCTATGGAATTATCAATGTTGACGATACCGATTAAATGTAAAATCTAATAAATCTAGCCAACAAACTCGTTGTTATAGCTCACCAAAAATGACTAAAAATTGCACGTTTAAGTCTCAGACATTGCCAAACTACAAAATTTTAAGAAAAACAAAATGCAGATTTCAATTCAGCAGACAATGATTAACTAGTATACCAAATTTTATGAAGAACGGACCACTCCTTCTAATTTTGTCCCGCGGTTGTATGGAGTCGAATCACTGTATAGCGGTCCTAGGTTCGAGTCCCAGCTCGCGCTGGTGAAACGCTCATCTACTTCTATCGCTATCCACATAAAGCAGATGAGAATTACAGGAATCTTAAAAGTGCCCTCTTGGCAGACTATGGCAAAAACTTCCAAGTGTGAAAGAAAAATTGCCAACTCTAAGTCCTCTCCCTCCTTTCCCCCATCCACTTGATACATATGTGTTCTGTAACACATGTGGGAAAAACAGTGTTGCATACACATTTTCTAAAACGGACGAAATACTTATGTGGTATCACAATGGGCCTTACAATAGGCCTCCGAGTGATTCTCTTCCAGAGGCCGCCACCATAATCCAACCTAACCTATTATGGAAAAGATCAATGTTGCTATGGCGTCTCACTGGATAGGGGTAGGTGAGGTTATGTAAAATTTAAAAAAATGCGACAGTAGGCCTGATTGAGCCAGTTTGATTCGCTAATAAATCTTAGCAAAAAATTGCCTGATCTGAAGTCATAAAAGTTTTCAAAAAAATGGTGAGCCAAGAGATTTAAATTCTGTCTAGAAAGAGCCGAGCAGAGACTAAGGAAGTGACGTATTATCTCTTCTTCCTCTAGTAGAAGGATCAGTATAATTAGTAGGCCTGATTGAGCCAGTTTGATTCGTTGACAAATCTAAGCAAGTTTCTTAAATTGACTGATCTGAGGTCATCCAGGTTTTCGGAAACTTGTGAGCCAAGCTATTCAAAGTCCGTCTGGAAAGAGCCGAGCAGAGCAAAGAAGAAGACGTATTATCTCTTCTTCCTTTAATAGAAGGATCAGTAGAATCAGTAGGCCTGATTGAGCCAGTTTGATTCGCTGATTAATCTTAGCAAATCTCTTAAATTAGCTGATCTGCGGTCATCAAAGTTTTCAAAAAATGGTAAGCCAAGAGATTCAAAGTCCGTCTAGAGAAAACTCAGCAGAGATGTATTTGATGTATATGTATATTTGACGATATGATGTATTATCTTTTCTTCATTTACATTTCGGCAAATCCGACAGTAGACTTAATTGAACCAGTTTGATTCGTTGACAAAGTTGAGCAAGTCTCTTAAATTGGCTGATCTGAAATTATCACAAAATGGTCAACTAAAAGATTCTATCTCCATCTAGAAGAAACCAGACAGTGGCAAAGAAAGTGGCTTATAGTTGTGTCTTTCTTTACATCTAAGCAAAGTTGGTAATAGTTCCAAATGTCAGGACTTAGCCCATAATTAGGCAATGCCTAGTAAAAATCACTGCAATTATGCGAATGTGCTGCCTCGAGCCTCGCTACCTCAGCGTTAATATAGTCACCGCTCAGAGTGATCGGCCCTTTTCACTCTCTTGTTCCACTACATAGTTCAGAGATCTGTCGTAGTTAAAGCTGTTAAAGCTTCAATGGTCAGGACTATCCTTTCAAAGAGTGAAAGCATGAAAGAAGCGTAGGAGATCTAAAAAACAAAGACTGGTATTATAGTTCCATATAGTATTAGTAAAGTTCTTTCTTCTTCTTCTTGTTCGTTCTCTTGTTCCACTACGTTCACTACGTAGCCCAGGGATCTTTCGTAGTCGTCGACCTCCCACTTGATGACGTTCTAAATGACACTACGACATATTAGATGACATTGTTAAATGTTCAGTGGTTAATATTATCCTTTCAAAGTGTGATAGCGTGAAAGAAGCATAGATCCTAAAGAACAAAGGTTAGTAGTATAGTTCTCTATAGGATAGTTCTTCGTGGTCCAGAAATTTGTCGTAGTCGTTGACCTCACACACGATGACATATCCATTGTAATATTTTCAATGCTCAAGATTATCCTTTTAAAGTGTGGAAACATGAATGAACCATAGATCTCATGGGTTCTAAAGAACAAAGATTAGTAATATAGTTCTTTCTTTTCCTCTCTTTTCATTCCTTTGGTTCACTACGTGGTCCAGAGATCTGTCGTAGTCGTCGACCACACACTTTATAACATATCCATTGTTAAACCGTCAATAATCAAGATTATCCTTTCAAAGTGTGAAAGAAACATAGATCCTAAATAACAAAGCTTAGTAGTATAGTTCTCTACATATAGTATAGCTTTTTCTTCTTCTCTCTTTTCGTTCCCTTGGTCCACTACGTGGTCCAGAGATCTGTCATAGTCGTCAAACTCACTCCTGAAGAGTACTTTTTCGAGGAATATTTTGCATTTGTGCCCTAAAGAATTAAGATTAGTTGTCCAACGGTCTGCCAGTCTCTTCTCACAACTAAATCCTTCCACAAATGTTCAATGATCAAGATTTAACTTTCGCAAGTGTGAAAGTGAAAGCGAAATTTTTTGCATGAATCTCTTGAGCCCTTAAGAGCTAAGCCAAACCAAACTTTAACTTGCAAAAAAACCACTACCGCCTCCATTGAATATAAAACGCTGACCTGCCTATACTGCTTTTTCAATTTTCCCTCCACGCATGCTTTGTATGCATGCCGACATTTCCAGCTTTCCATTTTACCTCAGCATATTTATCTATTTCGACTCGTCATGCCGTCGGGCTGGTAAACTTTCGCTCACGTATGAAATATTTCACACCTGCCGCACGTCGAAAAACCGAAAAAGCAGCAGCAACAAAATGAACTACGCGAAAAACCAAAGCAACAAGGAATCGCCAACTCGCAGCCTGAAACAAGCGGAAAAATACGCTCACCGCAACAAAAAAAAGGGGCCAACACAATAATAACAACAACAACAAGAGCAGCAACCTCGGCATCAGTGCTGAAAATAGGTTAGGTGAGGTTACGGTTTTCGGCTACTGCCGCTTTCGGTTGGCCCGCGTTTTTGTTTTTTCGATAGCAACGATCAAAAAGGGAGGAAAAGAACTGGCAGCGTTGTAATAGTGAAATGCTTGCAATTTTTACTCTCGCTGGCTGAATAACGTTGTGCCTTTTTTTCCGCAAGCTCATGCTGCAGCAAAAATAACCGTAAGAACAACAACAAATCGACATACCTCAATTCCAATTTCAATTTCGATTACAATTTTTATTAGCCGTAGTGTTGGCAGCGGCTCTGCTGTTGTGTGTGTGTGTGTGTGTGTGTATGAAGCACAGTGTTGCCAGAAATGTACGAAAAAAATGTAAATTTATATAAAAAAGAATTGTAATGGACTTCAATTAATTTAAATTTATATTAAAATGGAATTAAATGAAATTTAAAACCCTTTTATTGGCTTCTATAACTTCAACTTTAATCCTAACCTAACTTTCTTAATACAACCAAAGTAACTATGACCTAAACAATGTTAAAAAAAAAATCTCACTTTTTTCCACAATGCACAGTAAAATTTGCCATTAAGACTAAGAAATACAAGCTATTACTTTCAGTTCTTGCCGACTTATTCATGCCCTACACTAATGCCACGCCCTTTTACTATTCTCAATTTGTTCCTCTTCCCGATGCTGTTTCGGGCTGTCATTGTCGACTTATTTATACCCTACACTAGTGCCACGACCTTTTAACGGTAAATTTTCAATTACTTTCTCTTTTCAAAGTTATTTCTGTCGATCTTTACTGACGTATTTATACCCTATACAATCAATTTTTTTCTTTTTTTTTCTTTTTCCAATGCTATTTCGGTCAGTCATTGCCGACTTATTCATGCCCTACACTACTGCCACGCCTTTTACTAGTCTTTTCTCAATTTGTTCCTCTTCCCGATGCTATTTCGGTCAGTCTTTGTTGACTTATTTATACCCTACACTACTGCCACGCCTTTTTACCAGTCACTTTTCAATTTGTTCCCCTTTAAAATGTTGCCAATGTTATTTTTGTTTGTTTTTATTGACTTTTTCACCTACACTACACTAATGCCATGCCCTTTTTAGCAGCCAATTTACAGTTTTCCTCTTTTCAATGCTGTTTCTGTCAGTCTTTGACGGCTTATACCCTAAACTACTGCCACACCTTTTTAACAGCCAATTTTTAATTTGTTCCCCTTTCCAATGCTATTTTTGTTGGTATTTATTGACTTTTTCATGCCCTACACTAATGCCAAGGCATTTTTAGCAGCAAATTTTCAGTTTGTTCCCTTTTTTAATGCTATTTCTGTCAATCTTTACTGACTGGTTTATGCCCCACACTAGTGCCACGCCCTGTTACTAGTAAATTCTCAATTTGTTCCTCTTCCCGATGCTAGTACGGTCAGTCTGTGTCGACTTATTTATTTATACCCTACATCCTACTGCCACGCCCTTTTAACAGTCAATTTTCAATTTGTTCCCCTTTTCAATGTTATTTTTGTTGGTCTTTATTGACTTTTTCATGCCCTACACTAGTGCCATGCCCTTTGAACAGACAATTTTTAACTAGTTCCTCTTTTCAACATTATTTGCGTTCGTCTTGCCAACTTATTTATATCCGAGACTTTAAATCTTTCAATTTTTTTTTCAATTGGTTCTTTTTCTGACATGGACATTTATTTCCGATTTTTTTTTACCATAAATTAGCATTTAAAAACAATTTTTAAATTAAGAAAAAAATGTATATTTATATTTATAAACTTCCCTAGGTGGCAACACTATCAGTGCGCATATGAATTGTTACCGTACAATGTGTCGGCCAGCAGCAGTCGAGCAAATTCCTCTGCCTTGTTGGTGGAAATTGCAGAAAAAAAACAAAAACAAATTGAAAAAAAGCAAAACTAGCTAAACTTAAAAAATGCAAAATGCGTTCATTCTAAACCAAAATTGCCAGATTTGCTTTCATTTAGTCGATTTTACACCGACCGTTCACTTAGGAAAATCTAAATGGTTGCAAAGTTGAGCAACAACAAAATATGCACAAAACAAATTTCACGCACTAAAAACTAACTTGAAAAATTATACAAACGTACGCAATGATTTGAAGTTTTTGTTTTTGTTTGCTTGGCATTGGAGATGCCGCATTTAAATGTGTGTTGAATTTTGGCAAATTTGCACCTTCGAAAGGGTTGATTGGAGCGCCACATGCCGCTTAATGTTCATTGAAGTGTTGTTATTGAAGTGTGAAAGGTAAAATACTCGTACAACCAAAAAATTGGGTTTTGTAAAAAATAAAAAAAGGAAATTATACAGTTGGAAGTAGGTAGTTGGGAATAGTTGTTTGGTATGCAATGGGCATTTAAATCGATTAATTACACGGTACAACAGCACAAATTTTCAAAGGGTTTCTTAATCATTTCGAATGATTTTATATTTTTATATTCTTTTTGGTTTAAAATTTTTTTCTTTTTAAATTTTCATAGCATTTTCTGCGCAGCTGTGTGTTCCTAAGATGTATAGGACTTTTAGTACTCTAGAAGAAAGGATCTCTAAGCAAAAGCGATACAAGTTCAAAGATTGTGTAGACTACTGGACCTATGTAACAATTTTCTTCAATATAATTTACACGAGTTAGTTGATTGATTGCTACAAAAAATATTTTTATCGTTGATAGTCAGGCACCTTTCAACCGCAGTACAATTAAAATTATTGCTAAAGTGTGGCATCTCACTACGAACTACGGAACACTACAAAATTGATTGTCGAACATCCAGGAATAAAAAACAATCAAACAGCAAATGTGATGAACGGAAAAGGTTTTCTACTGTCCAGTCACTCACACAGGATTTCATTTAAGGGTCCTTACACAACTTTTTAACGTTAAACCAGCTGAAACCATATTTGTCAACCAAAATCTTTACAAAATACGGACATTTGCGAGAAGTTAAATCCCCAAGACCCCCACTGATACTGTCTGATCCTAAGCTAGTCAACTCTTTACTATTGCTGAATAGTGGACCTACGAGGTTATCGAAGCCTCATAGCGAGACTGAACCGATTGCAGCGACTGCCGATTCTGATTTTCTCTCTGTGAGGAAAACTCTATGGCCTCACGGTCTATAAGTCAAGATTCAATATGACGGCTTATTGTTGTCATTGCTGTACTTTTGTAATTTGTCTATGATCATAAAACTTTTACCATTGTCCGTAGCGCAAAACATTCTACTTGGAGAGATGGATTTAGAGTGGTATCACGCGATAATGGAATGGACTCACTGTACACTAGCATTCTGATTAAATTCAAGTTCCTCCTCCAATCTTCTATCTCCTCTTAAGCTAACAACCCATTCAGAATCAATACAACGCTCGCTCATCTATAAAGGATGAACAGAATGTTATGTTAGGTTAAAGTGGCAGCATTCTCCTGAAAAGTTCACAGAAGCACTCGTTGCGATACCACGTTAGACTCCACCCTCAGAAGAAGAAGGGGAAGAATTATCCTGAAAATCTCCCTTAATCACGACTCATCTTTTTCGACGCTGGGAATTGCAAGGATCCCAATATGAACCTGACTTGAGCCTGACCTGTGTGATAGGTTAGGTTGAAGGGAGAGAATTCTTCTGAGAATCTCATTTAATCCCCTCGTTATCCTTTGAGGACGCTGGGAATCACGAGGATCCCAATATGGACCCCACCTCAGCTTGACCTGTGTGTAAGGTTAGGTTGAAGTGAAAGAATTCTCGTGAGAAGCCTACTTAAGCACTCAACGCTGGGAATTATGAGGATCCCAATATGAACCTGACCTGAGGTTTACCTGTGTGATAGGTTATGTTGAACGGGCATATTTCTCCCGAAAATCTCATTTAATCACCTCGCTCACCTTTGAGGACGCTGGGAATTACAACGATCCCAATATGAACCCCACCTGAGCCTAATCTGTGTGATACGTTAGGTTGAAGTGGGACAATTTTCTTGAAAGGCTTACCTAAGCATTCATTGTGATACCACGTTGGATTAACACGACTCACCTTTGACGACGCTGGGAATCACGAGAATCATAATATGAACCTCACCCGAGCCTGACCTGTGTGTAAGGTTAGGTTAAAGGGAAAGAATTCTCCTGAAGAGGTTACTTAAGCACTCGACGCTGGGAATCATGAGGATCCCAATTTGAACCTGACCTTAGGTTTACCTGTGTGTTAAGTTAACTCCCAAAAAGCTTACTTAAGATGTCATTGTCATACCAAGTTGGATTAGGGCGGCTCACCTTTCACGACGCTGAGAATCATGAGGATCCCAATATAAACCTGACCTGATCCTGACCTTGATGCTTGGTTAGGTTGGAATAAGAGAATTCTCCTGAAAAGTTTACTTAAGCACTCGACGCTGGGAACAATGAGGATCCCAATACGAACCTGACCTGAGCATGACCTATGTCATTCTCCTGAATAGTTTATTTAAGCACTCGACGCTGGGAACCAATAAGATCCCAATATGAACCTGACCTGAGCATGACCTATGTGTTAGGTTAGGTTGAAGTGGAAGAATTCTCCTTAATAGTTTATTTAAGCACTCGACGTTGGGAACCATGAGGATCCCAATATGAACCTGACCTGAGCATGACCTGTGTGTTAGGTTAGGTAGAAGTGCGACAATTCTCCAGAAAAGCTTACTTAAACAGTCATTGTGATACCACGTTGGGTTATCACGATTCATCTTTGACGACGCTGGGAATCACGAAGATCCCAGTATAAACCTGACTAAGCCTGACCTGTGTGTTAGGTTAGGTGAAAGTGGGACAATTCTCATGAAATTCTAGGTTAGGTTGGTGTAAGAGAATTCTCCTGAAAAGTTTACTTAAACACTCGACGGTGGGAATTACGAGGATCCCAATATGAACTTCTCTCTCCCAAATATCCAGAGTTGAGAATGAGGAGCTTAAAAATTTTTACTTTCTTTTGGCCAGAGACGAACAATATCTATGCCCTCATCTTATAGTGCCTTAGATAATCAAATCAATCGTCTATCATTTGACTATCTGTCCATCTGTCTGGTATTCCTGGTAATGGTTACGTAACTCTTTACCAAACATATATCATTTCAGTTGCTCCTCGAATCAATAATTAAAGCTTTGAAATAATAATAATAATAAATTGTTCTCTGTTCAGAATAACTCAAACCAATAAAAATAAAATTAACATAAAAAAATCGAAAATCAATAAACTGCAACAGAGCATAAAATTGTGATTACTTATTAATTAAGAATTTCTAAAATTTCTAAATTCTAAATTCTAAATTTTCATCATATGTTTGTCATCGGTGTCGTTAAAAACATTGTCGAGACAAAATAAATAAAACACTTGTCATATGTCATTATTCAAAATCGTGCATATTCAGGTAGACTGCAGACAGGCTTCGGGGACAACAACTAACGGCAATACTGCTGCGAGCACTGCTGACAGTGCTCGCCAAAGTAGCAACAATAACCACTAATGCTGTCACAGATGCTAAAGCAAAAACAACAACAAGAAATACAACAACTATTGCTACAGCAAATAATAATGCTTCAACAACTATCATTGCAACAACTAATACTACAACAACGAACTATAACTATAGAAACCATAGCCACAAGAACAACAACTATGATGACTAACATAGCTCCACAACAAATACATTTACAACAAATATTACTATTACAGTCAATCAGTGGCACATGCAAAGGGGGGATTAGGAGTTAACACTAGAATGCCCAAGGTAGTCATTTTGACTACATTGAGGTATTTTATTGTAAATAACTTTTATTGCATCGCTTTCTAAAACAATAACTTTACTGACTTTTACTAATTTTTAAAGCTAAATGTAGTATATAAATTAAAAATATTGTTAAAAACTTGTTTACCCCAATTTTGCAAAATTTATCTTAAATGCCCAAAAGGAGTCATATTGACTACCTATAAAGATATTTCATCAAAAGTGAATTTCTCACTGACAAATATGGTTTTTCAATAGTGAAATATGAAAATTTCAAATAATTGCAAACATTAAAAAAAAACATCATAGTAGGCTGTGACAATTCCCAAGTTTTTCAATTCAAAATTCACTAACAAAATTCATTCACAAATTCCAAATTCCAAATCTCATTCCATTTTATCCCATTTATGTGTAAAGTTCGACATTATATTTAAATGAATTTACTTTGTAAACCATTAAAAAATAAAAATGAAATACTTATTTTAGTCAATCTCATGTTAATGTACATTCATACATATTTGCTACTTAAAAACCAATAAAATTTAAAAAAAAGTTATTAAACAATATTGTAGTCAAAATGACTACATATGGGCATTTTAGGTAGGTCAGATTGTCGAGCATTCTAGTGTTAAAAACCCCTGAATATTTGTTTGTTACAACAGCTTTGGAAGCAAATATGGTTTCAAATTATTTTTGCCTTAAAAGATCTGTGCAAACCACTCAAAATGGAATCCTGTGTGCGCCACTGCCACAACAAAAACAACTCTTACATCTACGTGCACAACAACAACTATTTACTACTACCAGAACCACCGCTGCCAGTGCGCCTGTACTTGTACCATGCAACATGACTTGCCGCCTCACATGGCCATCATTGTTGTTGTTGTCATCGAAGGATTGTCTGACCAACGGCCAACGGCCAAAGAAGAAATAAAGTATCAGCACCAAAATGCTGCTCAGCTGCCATTTACGAGTAGATATGCAAGAATGTGAGTGAATATATGTGAGTGTATATATTTGAGTGTATGGATATACATTTATATTAGTGTCCGACCGAAACCACTTTTTTGGGCCGAAACCGAAACCGAAACCGAATATTCGGTTTTTTTTTAATATTCGGCCGAAACCGAAACCGAAACTTTCTCGTTGAAATAAAAATCACCATATCAAGCACTTTTTCCAACAAACGAATTTTACATTAAGTAAATAAAGAACAAAGAAACAAACATAGCATAAATAAATAAATACTTATTAATAAAAACAATTTATTCATTTTTTAAAAACGTAAACAAGAAGAAATCACCCTTTCGTACCTTACTCGATAATATTCAAAATTAAATAAATTAGTATTATATGCTAAAAAAAAGAAGTTTATTTACATTGCTGGCATCTAAATTACTCCTCCTTTTACTATAAATCTGCTACACAATAAAATGTAAAAAATATTCTAGAAAGTTTCGGTTTCGGCTATTCGGCCATTTTTTGGCCGAAACTGAAACCGAAACCGAAACCACTTATTTGGGCCGAAACCGAAACCGAAACCGAATATTCGGTCGGACACTAATATATATATATGTGTGTGTGTGTGTGCGTGCTGGTGAAACCCAAGTCATGCTTTGCTATAAACCAACGTCAACATTAAATCCAATAACCACACATACACACAAACACATACACCGCCACAAAATATTATGTTCAGTCTCACTGCTGGCCGCTTTGGTATGTCGTCAGTCACACGCTGACCACAACTTTTCTATTTGAGTTACTCCTGCGCAAACAACGCAGATGTATGTATGTGTGTGGCTGCTCTGCCACACAAAGCGCAACCAGACCCAATATTCGAGTACCCAATGCAGAGACGTGGCTGTCGCGGTCTGTGCGCGCCTTGCCAGCGCCCATTCCAAACAGTTGGCCCTGTCCCGCAGGAGGCAGTGCCCATCACATTGATGACAATGGCTACGGTTACTTCTTTTAGTTGCTCGCTTCACTTTCTGCTTCAGCTTCCACTTGTGTGCTGGTTCTGCTCCAGTCGCATGAACGCTGCTCACATGAACATACTTGCTATTGTTGTTGTTATACTTACGAGTATTCTTTTCCATTGTGTGTGTGTGTGGCAAACGAATTGATGACCGCACATCTATTTTCGGTTTAATTTTTTGGCAGCTTTTATTCCACTATTTTCCTACTTTCACTCTGCGTCACACTTCACTTGCCACCCATTTTCTATCATGTAGCAACAATACACTCACACACATACACACCCTCACTCCCACACTCACAACACCCACGGGAAAACATACATATTGCCCAAGCAGGCCAACTGTGAAAGCAGCTGCAAAAAGTTAAATGAATCACAGCGCAAAATCTTCAACAATTTGCCAAAGGATAAGCGCCGAAGAATATGTGCCGAAAATACCGAATCTTCAAGTGTTGTTGCGGTGTTCAAGGCACCCTTGACGAGCAGCTGCAAGCGAAATTTTCATTCTTGTTGGCAACTTTTATCACAGACAACGTACCGGGTACACATTCGCTGGTTCGCGTTGATTTATAATTATGCAATTCCCTTCTCATTTCACCCTTTCTTATTGTCACTGCTGCTGATTGCCTTCGATACACACAAATGTTGACATTAAGCGGCTACAATTGACAGCCAAAACGAAAAAACACGCTCACACTTTTTGCTGCGCTTTTTCACAGTCAATTTCATCTCCATTTTGTTGTAGTCTTTCTTACTTTGTGCTATTTTTTTACTGGTTTTCTGCATGTCTGTATTTTTTCTGCATTTTTAGTTTTTTCTTATTTAGTGTATTTTTTTTGTTTTAAATCCATTTTATTACACATGCAGCGCCCAGCATTTGTGAGCTTTGCAATTGCCACACTTGGCCAACTCTTTTGCCTCTCAATGCCGCGTTTTTTTGTTTTTTTTTGGTTTTTAATACGACCACCAAATATTGTTCATCAACTGCTAAAACCTTTGCTAATCTTCCGAACAATGTTTGCCCATTTCATTGCGTCCTTCGCGCGCTGCGCAAAGTGTGTCAGCTTCATGCGTCCTGCGCGAGCCGCTTACGAAGTGTAATCCTGTGTCATTGCAGTTTTTCGACTTTTAGTGTTGCCACTCGCGCTGCTAACTAATGTCAATGCAGTCAACTTGCCATGCAGCTTGTGTGCAGTTGGCAACGTGAAATTTCAGTTCCAATTATATCAAAATTTTAAATTATTTGTATTTCCCAGAAATTTTGACAGATGGTTTGGTTTTTGAATTATGACAGTTCAGAATTTTTAAGAGATTTTTATTTAAAATAAAAAATTGTAAAAATGACTTGAATGCTAATTTTAAGTAGTTTTACAGATTACTTTATAAATGTTATACATAAAAATAAATAAGAAATAATGAATAATAAATAGTAAATAATAAATAATAAACAATAACTAATACCTAATAAATAATAAATAGTAAATAATAGTAGTAGTAGTAGTAAATAATGATAAATACTAAATACTAAATAACAAACCATAAATCATAAATAAAAAATAATAAAAATTAATAGTAAAAAATAAATAATAAAAAATAATTCATAAATCATAAATCATAAATCATCATTCATAATTCATAAATCATAAATCATACATCAAAAATCTTAAATCATAAATCATAAATCACAAATCATAAATCATAAATCATAAATTATAAATTATAAATAATAAATCATAAATCATAAATCATAAATCATAAATCATAAATCATAAATCATAAATCATAAATCATAAATCATAAATCATAAACCATAAATTATAAATCGTAAATAAAAAATAATAAAAAACAAATAATAAAAAATTAATAAGAAATAAAAAATAAAAAATATTTAAAAATAAATTTGAAATTTTAAAAATAAAAAAATTATAATAAATAATATTCGGAACCAATACTAATTGATGAACGCTCAGATAGTCAAACTTATTTTAAAATTCCAAACCATATTATCCAAAATGTGCCTTTGCTAGGTTGTCCTGGTTTGCTATGCCTTAAAGTATGCCACAAACATTACTTAATGATTCTGATGAAGATACAAGATGGGCAGAAAGGCTAAAGGCTTTCATTCATTAAGGAAAGAAAAAAAGATAGCATTAGATAGTACTTAAAAGAGTATTATAAATAGAACCTCAGGTCTTCGCTATCTCCCAACAATTCTTGTCTCTCTAAAATATTCGTTCATACTTGGCACATCTCGACTCAATATACGTCAATCACATCAACCGAACATTGGGCAATCGCAATCTGTTCTATTCTGTTCTGTCCACATCCTTAAGACAACATTTGCCAGCTGGGACATCGATGACCCGAATTTTGATTAGAAACGCAAATTATTTCGCTCCAACCGGAGAATAAAATCTGCCATCTTCTCAGACACTGCTTTGGCTAAGCCTTTTGAAGTTTTCAGTATTGACATTTTTTCATAGATAGTCAAGTCTGATTCCACGCTATTACAACCCTACTGGGTCTCAGATTGAGCACAACGCACTCATTCATAGTTATTGTCTCTTTAATAATGTTTCACTGCTCTAAGTCACACCAAGTCTTGATGAGCATAAATAAAGTCAACGTAACAAAAAAAATATACCAAAGATTGCCTTAAACTGCATGGAATGACTTGAGCTGAGTTGCATTTTTATGCTTTCACGCTCATATTTCTAAATTGCTTTGTATTTGAAAAAGCCACAAGCTTTAAAAAAAATATAGCAAAAAACCAAAGACATTTTTAAAAAGCAGCATTAAACAGTTTAAACTCTCCTTTGACTCGCAAGTGTTTTGCATCCAAGGCGATGGAAAGTTAGAAAACTTGACAGCGCTCGCTCTGCGCTGCATTTTAGTTGTTTACTCAAATTTTTTAAGTTTTTCTTATACTGTGCGTTATTTTCATTAGACAACGCAGCCACAGAAAATAGTTTATACAAGTTTAATTGATTGTAAATGTTATGACAGCGAAAATAATCAGAAAAAGTTATGCTTCAATGCACAGAAATGCGAAATGCTGTCGAGACAAGTTTAAGCTTATTTTTCAGTTGAGGAGTTTTACAGAAAAACTTCTACTCAACAAACTAAGTCTTTGCTTATTTTTGAGTTCGGGAGTTTTGCTGAAAATGTTCAGTTCAAATTTCCAAGTCTTCGCTTCTTTTTCAGTTCAGGAGTTTTTCTGAGAGTCTTAGCAGTTCTCTCTATTCTCCATTGAAGTCAAAGAGAACCAGTAGGTTCCACAATCATTACTGAGTAAAATGAACTAAAGAAGAATTACGTCAAGCAGATATGTCGGCAGGTCGTAGGGCAGCCTTTGATCTGATAAAAGGCTGTCGTGACCTATAAGGTTAGGTTAGGTTAGAATGACTGCCTCATAAAGGAGCCCGACTTAAGCCTATATGGCTCATTGTTATACACAATTTCACCCGTTTGAAATGTGTACGAAACACTGATTTTTTGCAAAATATGTTACAACACTTATTTCGAAGGGTTTGGAGAAAGGAGAGGGAACCTACAGTTCACATTTATAGGTTTTTGCTTATAAATTTGAACTTCTTCTTATGAATAGCAATAAAAGTGGACGATTGTTCAAACAGCCCAAACTAGAACTCGAACCTAGAGCCTCTGGTATGAAAACCCAGTTGACTAGCCGCAGAACTATTGATCCCACCTGACCTGTTAAGGCAAATAAAATATTGTGCAGCATAGTTATTAGCGCAAAACGAGCAACGAAAAGGATTACCTTGGCTTTTTCAATAAAATATGGGAACAAAACGAAAGATGTAGGTTCATTTCCAGTGGCTTGTAAGTAGGATCTATAACACCGTGCGACAAAAATCAAAAAATTTCAAAACACACGAAAAAATCTAAGTACTCGCGAATCTAGGAGCCAAATGTAGTAAAACTGCGTTTTTAGTTTTTCTCTCTGACGTCAGGATTTTTTTTAAAGGACTTTGAAATTTCAAGGAATGTTTATTTCAAAAAATTATTTTAAAAATTGAGCGCATTGTACAATAACAATATGGGTATCAAATGAAAGGGAAAAATCCTTAGAATCTTAGAAAATTTAATGTTTTGGTGCAAAAGGACGAAGAGGTATTGAAAATGTCCTTTTAAAACTTTATCCTTGAATATCCTTGAAAATTTTCAAAAGGGTTTTTGGAAAAAAATATATCTTAAGGACTAATACGTACACTACTACATCCTTGAATTTCGTCCTT
This sequence comes from Melieria crassipennis, assembly GCA_963668005.1. Taxonomy (NCBI): domain Eukaryota; kingdom Metazoa; phylum Arthropoda; class Insecta; order Diptera; family Ulidiidae; genus Melieria; species Melieria crassipennis. Next base: position 103,279,068 of record OY764961.1, read on the forward strand.
CTAACTTATTAGTTTAAGATATAAAAAATTTAATACTTCTCTCTATAGGATATGGATTATTTCAATATCATTAAGGATGCTGAAATCGTATTTATAGAACCATTTTTGCACTTAAAAATAACAAACTGACCATATGATAAATGGTTTAAATACTTTAATTGTATTCTATAAATATTTAATTTTACATTAAGCACACATTTCCAAAATGATTAGGTGAAGTTAGTGATGAACACGGAGAGCGCTTCCACCAAGACATTGCGGTAATTGCTTTCGGGGGAAGAAATGTGTCATATACTTTCCGAGTATTGTTGGTCGCTGTGCCATGACACCTACCAAACACACAAACGTCAAAGTTAACGCATACATTTTTCTTAAACAATTTGTTTTAAAATAAGTAATTTATAAAAAGCATTCTTAATGCGTTTTACATGACTTTTGTTAATTTTTTTTATTAAATTGTGAGCACTAGTATTCACAGTAAGTACGTATCCTCATGCATTCATCTTGCTACTCTTGGATAATGATTATTGAAGAAAACTCAATTTTTTATATTTTAAAGGTCTTATGAAAAGAAATACTTAGGTTCAAAGGCAAATTTAAAATTGCAGAATTAGTGTATTTATCCTCCAGTTTTAGCAGCATAACGATTTATAAATGAGTTAATTAAATACACCCATACCTCGCTATACGGCCGCTCTTTATACGGCATTTCGCTATAACGGCCTTCTTCAATTAAGGCACGTTTTCGATTTACGGCCTAAAATGTTTCGCTATAACGGCCAAAAAAAAATTTTTTCGATGTCGATATATCACGTTTCTCGGTAACGTTTATTTTGTGGGAAATATTTTTTCCGTTGGCAGTAACTATTGTGAATGGGATTTTTTTTTCCGTTGAATGATAACTATTATTTTGCAATATATATTTTTTACGTTGAAAATACCGGCACCAATGCATTTTGTATGCAAAACTTATCCAAGTTCTGAACCACTCAAGTTCTAAATCACGAGCACACTCACCGGTGGAATAACAGATTCAAACGTTACCGAGCAACGTAAAAAATATTTTTATGTAACACAAATTATAACATTGTTATAAAAATTAAAAAAATAAATTTGGAACCGATCCCATTGAATTTGTATGAATTTGTATTAAAATAATTGATTCCTTATACGGCTTTTCGCTTTGCGGCCACGTTTCGTGGAACGTATCTAGGCCGTATAGCGAGGTATGGGTGTATTTTATGTTTGTCGTACGGTGCAATATATCTTTGTTTTATATAGAGACAAGTATTAAATTTTGTATGTCCTAAATTAATAAAGTAAGAAGGACGAAATTCAAGGATGTGGTAGTGTACATATTAGTCCTTAACATATATTTTTTTCAAAAAAAACAATTGGAAATTTGCAAGGATATTCAAGTATAAAGTTTTAAAAGGACATTTTCAATACCTTTTCGTCCTTTTGCACCAAAACATTAAATTTTCTAAAATTCTAAGGATTTTTCTCTTTTATTTTATACCCATATTGTTATTCTACAATGCTCTCAATTTTTAAAATAATTTTTTGAAATAAACATGTCCTTGAAAATTCAAAATTCTTTACAAAAAATCCTGACGTCAGAGAGAAAACCTAAAAACGCCGTTTTACTACATTTAGCCCCTAGTTTCGCAAGTATATCGATTTTTTCGTGTGTAAAATTTGTTGTCGCACGTAATATAGTGAGAGGGATCTATAGTTTCATGCCGATTACGACCGGCGAATAGAGAACTTTTCCATAGATAGACATTTTTTATTAAAAGCTTAGCAATTTAAAAACAAAGTGCTTATATTTTGTCTTTTAGTGTTGGCTGAGTTGGTATTCGAACCCAGTGCTCTCAGACTCGCAATCCAAGGCACTAAATCAATACTTAGTACTCAACAGTCATGGCAGCTGCTCACTAATTTCATGAGATAGATTGTATTATATTGCAAAATGCTGGTTGGGTCAAGAATCAAACATTTATTAAAAGTCCAGCACACCCAACAAAGTTATGAGGGCTGCATAATGAGCATTATGACCATCATGATCATCATCATCCTCATCATCATCATCAACATCATCATCATCACCATCATCATCATCATCATCATCATCATCACAATCATCAACATCATCATCATAAACATCATCATCATCATCCTGGCTTCCTGAAATCCCAAACCGGCATCAACCATAATGAGCACAACTCTTATTTATGGCAAATTTTTTCAGTTAATATCCACAACATCGCCTAAGAAGATAAAATTAAATCTAATTTTAATCTTTGTCACTTTTAAAATTAAGTCAACATTTTTATCCGACACGATATTATGCGACATAAATACTGAACTACGCTTAAGGCAATGTGTACACAGTTGGCGACAGTGGAAGCGGCAAAAACAATAGAACTCCAAGTAATAAAGTGTTTCCTTTGTTGCTTTAAACGTGATTATCGCACTTTGGCGTCATTTCTCTGCTACCATGCAACGCATTTGCTGCTATGATTTTACACAAACTACACTAAAGTGTAAGGTTGCATACATTTAGGGGTTTCTAGAACACTTGAACTTTGTTCGTCCTTTGGCTGTTACGTTACACCATAACTCTGAAAGTAGCAAAGATATTCGAATTAAAATAAACATAGTTGTTACAGAGATCTTACTTGATAACTCATTGGAGAATGAATGTGATTGGATTAATTTTTAGCAGGGTTGCCATATAGAAGAGTTTTACAAACTATGAGAATTCTCTTTCTGAGTAAAATTTGCGCATGTTGAGACGTTAATTAATGATGGTGGATGAAACACGCCCCCTTAGCTCAAAAAAAGTAGAAAATTTTAAATCATATTTTGCTATAATTGAAAGAAAGAAGCTGCTTTTTTTTAGGGCCAAAAGGACAATCAATTTTTATATCTCTCGGTTTCTACTAGATAATGTATCTATATATATATATGTATATCTATACAGTATACTCTTAGTATAAAATTCAAAGATGCATCCTTCAATTGTTGGTCCAAGAATATTTCTATAGCGCACAGTGTTGCGATTTTATAGTAGCGAGAGAAAAAATAAAAGGAATAGTCATACGATTGTAAAATTTCGTATACATCATTTTTTTCTAGAAAGAAGATAGATACGCAAAAAATTTCTCGAACAGCCTAACGGACACGCCCACTTTCCATATAAACTAAATATTTAGTTGAAAATATCTCAGAAACCATACAAGATATATCGATGAAATTTGGTACAACAACTAACACAATTATTAAAATTCTATACACCAAAAATGGTTAGAATCAGCGAACAAATACTCTTATCATACCCTACAGCGTAGCGTCAACTTTAGTCGTTCCAGTCGGACCAAAACGCATTTACTATATTTTTTTTAATAATATTCCTCCCGCTGCACACAAACAGCTGCAGCCGCAGTACAGCAAAACATGCTAAGCAGTAAAATGGCGGCATCGTTGCCCTTCAGTGCCTGCAGTGCGTAAAAGCGCCAAGAAGGCTGCTATAAATTTTTGTGCGTTTTTTAATTAAAGCAAAAATTCCATTTTAGACGCGCGCGCGCGCGCCAATAAAAGTCATGCTAAGCTATGTTACTACAACAGCAACAACTATGTAAACAAATTATAATAATAACAACAACAATAAATCAGCAACAACAACAACGTCAAACCAACAAACAAGACAACTAATTAAATGACTTTGTACGTGCGCATAGGGTCGAAATTATTATAATTTCAATTATTTGTTGATTAAATTAATTTAGCACAAAGACAACAACAACAACAATCTAATAGACAACAATGGCGCCATAATCGCAAACAACAATTACAGTAAATGTCAAATATTAATTGACAATGTCGAGCTTAATTGCTAAACTTGAACGGCATTGTGCATTCCGTTGGACAAGCGGCACGCACACAAACCCAACTAAACACGCAAACATACACACACACAAATATATATATTAAATATATACACACACTGGCACATATAAATGTATATAAAGAGACCGAACGGCGTCATTAGCGGTGAAACTTAGCAGCAAATCACGTCTGGCCGGTATTAGTGTATGTCTGTCTACTGCACTCCCTGCGCCCCTCTTAGGCTCAGTCACCCGCTCAAAGCGATTTGAACGCATACCGGTACAAGACCTTAACTTAAATGTACGCACTAGATGACTACGCCCTCATTATTAATTGACACTCGATTCTCCTTCCAACAAAAAGCACCGCTTGTTTTGTTTCCCTTGTCGCCTTCACCTACTGCCAACCCTTTGACTGTCGTCCTTTTTGTGTGCCATTCGCATTATTTTCAATTATCTACATTTAATTTATGCTGGCCACACTTTGGTCATTACCACAGCACCACACACACACACTCACACTCACGCGCCCAAACAGCATTGGCGCCGCTCACAGTGTTGCCACGCTTTTTTGCGTTGAGTTTGGCGCCAACGTTGTTTGTATTCAAATTGGATGATTATGTTCATTTACGGTTGGCGCAATAATTTTTGCTGCCACTGAAAAAGTTTCATCTCATTCACAGTGCGTCGGGCGAATTCCAACAACTGAGGGCGGCGCAAACACGAGTTGAAACCATAGTTTGTGTTCCACACTTTGCCAATTTAACATTACGTAGCTCTGCAGTGCTCAAACAAGTTGTAAGCTTTTTTGCTTTTTAAATTATTTCAAATTATTTTAGAGATTTTAATGCAAAAAGCCAACAAGTTGCCAGCCGAGGAAAAACTGCAAATAGCCCAAAGTTGAAATACTCAAAAGCAGTGCAGGTGATTTTTTGTTTTTGTTATTTATTTGTAAGGGTTGTAAGCTGCCTTCATGTGCATGTGTGCGTTGTCGCTGTTTGCACTAAAATCATTAGTAATATTGTAGCCCAGTGAGTGTGTCGTTTGGTTGGAGATTATGTTGCAGGTAGTTTTGCCACTTGTGTGCAGCTAATTTTGCTTACAAGTTTCAGTGCATTAAGTGCTGTGCAAATTGTGAAATGAGCCAGAAAATTTCGGTTTATATTTATGTTATGTTTTATGTTGAACTAAATGAAAATTGTATTTATTTGGGAACAGTTCAATAAATGGGAACAGAACAAAAATGCTTTGAAGTCTTTAGGATGTAACAGCTTTTACAACGTTGGAACATGAAGTTCACTCATGGCTCTAGAGGCGAGAACACTTTACTATGTTAACGCTTTCTGAAAAAGCAATAAAAGTTAACCAGCTTCTTTGCAGATTCTCTCGCCAAGAGTAGCAAAGGAGTAAGGAAGTAAAGTTCTTGCTTAATACAAAAAACAAATCTCCTTTCAAAGAACTCCATAGGTCTTCTACCTTCAAGCTAAAATTACATACCAAAAACTTGCCAACTGAGAGCCAAACATTTGGTATAACTCAATAGAATCGATATCTGATTTCAGGGGCCACATACTGCCTCGGCAGTTTAAAGATGGCGGCTTAGTGCCCCTTACTGAAACTTTTATGCCATCATATCTTTTGACTCAAATGTCAGAAAGGAATAATTTTTACGTCAAGTGAAAGCTAATGATATGAAGTCAAAGAAACCATATCCTTTTTTGAAAAATTTTATAAAAAAGGACATAAAGGACATCAACTACATTTGTATCCTTGAATATCTTTTGAAAACCGTAGGAGCTAAATTTATATAAGTGACTTCTGGTAGAAAAGCATTCAAAGATCTATACTGCATATTAATTTCATTTCAATCACTTTTAACAGTAAAAGCCACTACAGCGTTTCAAAAATTATACACTGCTACATTCATGTTTTTATGTACAGAATATCTCGTAGTTGCTTACTAAAAACATCGAATGTAGCAAAGCACATTTTTTTAACCCTCGGATGGACTTTGTCGTCTGGCCAGACGAAATGGTTCAAAAAAATAAAAATTCATCATCCATCTCCTTTTTACAGTGTATTTGTGGGTAACTAAGTAAGTATATATGAACATAATTTGTATATATATATACTTACATACGTTGCCTACCATATAAACATAATAAACTTTATCTGTCATTGCGCTTTGCCTTTGTCAAAAGCCTCACCCAGATTTCGTCTGGCCAGACGACAAAGTCCAAATGTGTAGTAACTAATTACTGCCCATCGAAGGGTTAATCGTTGCAGAGTCTTAACTGTAAAAGTGATTTACATGAAATTTATAAGCAGCATAGATGTTTGAATGCTTTTTTACCAGAAGTCACTTATATAAATTTAGCTCTCACGGTTTCCAGGATACTCAAGGAAAAAAATTTATTTGAGGTCCTTCATATCCTTTTTCATAAAATTTTTCAAAAAAGGATATTGTTTCTTCGACTTCATATTATTGGCTTTCATTTAACGAAAAAATTATCCCTTTCTGACATTTGGGTCAAAAGATATGATGTTTTAAAAGTTTCAGTAAGGGGCACTAAGCCGCCATCTTTAAACTGCATTTAAAAAAAACTAGAACATTCCGGAAAAAAGCATTTGACACTTTTTCATCTACTAAGGTCCTCTATTGAATGAGACATGTTTGACCTTGTCCCTTTTTTTAGTGTTACACTGTGTTATCAACTCTAATTATTAATGCTTCAAACTGTCCGGACTTCGGACTATCCATACTCTGAGTTCAAAGTTCGGACCGTCTGAATTTCGACCCATCCGCACTTTGGACCGTTCGGACTGTCCGGACTTTGTTTGAAGCTCTACTAGTTATCCTTCAAAAACAGTGCCAATGGTCAGGAGGATTGAGATCATTCCACGTTCATTCGATGTTCTTCACTCCAGAGAGATTTCGTTATATGGATTGTGGAATGGTCTTCTTGCGAAGATTTTTCCCAGCACCTATGACATTGATAGGTTCAACTCAATTGTCCATCATTTCTTCTTTCGAATCAGTGTATTCTAACCGTCAGATCCTTCCAGAACCAACGCAATGCTTCGCATTAAAAAAGTAGAGGCAGATAAGGAAGTAAGGAAGATTTCTACCCTTGCCTGGAGATGGGTTTTAGAAGGGTCAAAGTGTTCAAATTTTCAACCGCCCAGTACAGAACTGTACATATGAACACTAATGCACACAGTATTTCACTATGGACAGTTCTGTATACAATTTTTGAACCCAATACCATTTGAAATCTTATTCACCATTCAAAATATTTGCAGAAACACCTTTTTTGGGGGGTTTTGAACCACAAATCCCTCTTTGGGTATGCCACTGCATACAAGAGCTCGTCTATGCCGAGATTACAATAGCACGAAGAACATAGCCGAAGAAATCTGACGTTACGGTCATGGTTTTTCCAGTACCAGATTCTCAGAAAGCGCCTTCATAATACAAAACGATCTTACTAACAAATCTCCCAAAGTCTTAACTTTGAGGTAAAAAGATACCTTCTGAGGCTAATGTTATCTTCAGATCACACTAAACTATAATTTTTCGGTTAAGTTAGGTTAGGTAAGATAGGCAGCTTGCTGGTTTGTCAGCAAGTCGGAGGAGTCGGAGGTCTCATAAATCCATTGTGATCTCCAAAGATAGTGTAGGCCCTGTCATCTTGTATTCGGTGTTAGTTGAAGCCAACCTGAGCGTCAAATGAACCGGGCAGTGTCCTCCAGGTGCGTAATGCAAACCATGCCAAAGGCAAAGCTATTACGCTGCTTATTCAACCCACAATTACATAGACTGCCAGATCTTCCTAAGACACCAACAGATCTCCTGAACTTTAGCTTTGAAGATAAAGCTTTGCTTTTCTTGAAACTTCAATTCGGTAAAAAATATGTAATTAAATGGACTTCATATGCTGCAATTTCAAGATTGGAGTAGGGCCCTACGGACCCTCTTGGGTCCATTATGATTACCTTAATTTTTGAATCTGATGCCCTTCCCTAACTGATGAGTTCCCTGCAGATCCAGACGGATCTTTTGTGAACCATTTCATCTGGGTGAGACAATTCTGTGGGTCAGTAATCTGTGTTTATTATGATCTCTTGTCTCACTGAGAAAAATGCTAAGAGAATCAGTAATCTGTGGATCAGTAATCTGTGTTTATTATAATTTCTTGTCTTACTGGGAAAAAGTCAAAGAGGATCATACGATCTTATCTGCAATTATGGTCTCATTTTGAAATAATAATCAACTGTTTTGTGGTACTTTGCATTTTCTTGATATAATCATTTGTTGTCCAGAAGCAGGAAATTCAGAAAAAATAGTTATTAAAGCTATATAGGTCATCGTTGACAGTCAACATATGGTCATTCTAGTAATTCTCTCATTCAAACAACAAATCCTCTGCTTTGTGACAATTTGCATCTTTGTGATGGAACCACTTGTTGTTCAAAACCAGATCGTTCAGAAAAAACAGTTATAAAAGATCTGTATAGGTCACCGTTGGCAGTCATCGTCTGGTCATTGTAGCCATTCTCTTCTTAACTCCAACATATGACCTGTTTTGGACACTTTGGATCTTCATGATGGAACCACTTGTTGGTCAAAATCAGGTCGTGCAGTTTAGATCAGAAAAGACAGTTACAAACGCTCATTATAGGTCACTGTTGACCTTAATCGTCTAGTCATGCTTGCCATTCTCTCAGTCTTTTTAACTCGAACAAATCACCAGCTTTGTGACACTTCGTTATAGACCCGCTTGTTGTCCAGAACCAGATCGTGCAATTCAGAATAAATCGCATCCCATTGTTCTCGTCATACTCTCGTCTGCTCATTTTCATTCCCAGAGAATGAGAATGAATCTCGTTTGGTGGAACTAATAATTCGTTCTGTTTAAAATCCACAAAATCCATTCCCAAAAATCAATAAATTCATTCAAAATTCCACTTCAACAAATAAGTTTTTCTCTTTCAAAGAAGGCTTTTAAAGGTATTATGGATTCTTAGCCGAGGTCCAACTGGAGAACAGCCTTTGTCTTCTGAACCTCTACAAAACTGAGATATTTTCTTGCATTATTTGACACTTCAAAGAAGTCATCGCTTTAACAAGGATCATTCCCAAGTTGTATTGCATTTTCAGGTGACTCATTGATGAGATAGGTAACAACTTTGCGCCTTACGAGACTTTAAATTATTTATTTGACTTAAACCATCTTAAAACTGATGGCTTATGGCGCCACTTGGGTGCTTAAACCGCGCTTTTACATAAACAATTTTTATTTCTGACATTAAACAATCACAATTTCTACTCAACAACTTACAACACAGTTATTTCTGCCCACTTTCGACTGGCATCATTTTAATATGCAAAGCTCTAAAGCCGCAATTTTCACTTTGGCTCTCATCAAAGTTATTTGATTTGATGCCGCGCTTTACAACTACAACACGTCATAATCAAGCGCACATAAACTTTTAGTGTCAGGCATAACAACAACAGCGCTTGGCAATACAAATTTATTGATGTGTTATGGCAAAATTGTTTGTACATAGCTGCCGTGTATTGTGTGAACTGATTTGATTTGCAGCCAAAGGCAAATAGAGCAAAAAATTTTACGCGGTCGCTTTCAAGGGCAAAGTCGTTAAACTGCACATAAAACAGTTGAATTTTTAACATTTCAACTCTTTTTGACGCAACACACACACACATAGAGTTACTTCATGCGGCCGGGCTCTAGGCTACCATGGGGGTCGCAGGTGGCGGATAGCGAATCGACCCAGAGATATCTGGGTTAGCTGCGAATAAGTCGTCAGACAAATAAGCAGTCCCCGACCAGGAGCGGCATATTCGGAGGGCGCGGTAAAAATGCTAGCAGGACCCAAAGATGAATCTGCGACAGAGGCGAGTCGGCACCGCCTCTTAAATCAAGGTGTCCCCCCACTCTGCGTAGGCATAGTAGGGCAAAAATAAACCCAAGAAACGTCAGCCTCGTAGGAGCAGTTATCTTGGTCAGCGTCTGCCTCCAGGTTAGGAGCGCCTGCGACTAAAGCCTGGCAGTAGGCATAAACTGCATTAAGACCGAGCCCAGTAAGGTCTTAATTATGGCATACTGGAATAAATGGACAGGATACGTAAGTTGTTGGGCTGGCGATTATGACATTCTGTTACCTCAGTATACAAGAGTGAAATCTTGTAGAAATGGCTTTCAGGCTAATGGCATAATCGCCTCCGTCCCGTTAAAACCCTGGCAGGCCTCGAAATACGCTCAATGTTCGTCACCATTAAGTTGGTCGTGTAGGTTCGGATGTAATATTCCTGATTAGCGCTGACCCAGCTCTGCACACAAGTTCTCATATAGGCTTATGTCAACTCTCGCATGGACCTCACTGCTTGCAAAGGGACCCATGGGGTCTTAAGGTGACTACACGCACGAACAAAGATAACGACTTCGAGTTGGGACCCATTAGAAATGAATAGTTTAAACTCAGACGACAGGGCAGAAGGCAGTACAGCTGATATAGATCCGTTCAAAAGAAGCGGCAGAATCCCCCGGTCCCCAAGCCGGGTGGCAAGCGATGAGGCTATACTAGCCTCTCAGAAAAGCAGCACAACGAGCCAACCACGTGCAGAAAAGGCACCGCAAACAGGAGAAGAAGGTACAGGACGGTACCAATCTTTTATCAAACTAGGCGAGCAAATCAGGAGCCTGGTTGATATGATGGAAGACGGGAAAAGGCGCTCCGTCCACCAGCCGATGCGCGATGCCATCGATAGTATTAGAGCGCTGTATGAACTCTGCGCAATTGAACAGAGAGACGATGAGGATAAGAAAGTTATAAGGAAGAATAATTTCTCCCAAACCTCACCATGGCTCAAACCAAGGGAAGAGCAAAAGAAGAGGCAGCAAAACCACCTGGAGACACCACCCTCGAAACGCAAGCTGACACAAAAGCAGGAAAAAGCTGGTCCGTCGCAAAGGACAGAACCCGCAGGCAATGTGATACCAGCAGCAGCGAAGTCGAACACGGAGAAAGCTGCAACAGATCACACCACATCGCAGGAGGAACCAAAAGCACAGCAGAAGCAGGGTTGGACAAAAGTGCAGAAGAAGAAGAACAGAGAACGAGGCGTGAGGGTCAAACCCGACGCCATAATCATTGCTGCAGCAGAAGGCGCGACGTATGCAGATATCCTGCGGAAAATTAAAAGCGTTGATGCACTAAAGTCCCTCGGTGAAAGCGTTAAGGCCGTACGGAGGACGGCGAAGAACGAGCTGCTGCTACAACTGAAGCGTGCACCGGAACGAAGCACGGCAGAATTCCAAGCAGATGTGGAGGGTGTACTGGGCGGGGATGCTAAGGTGTCAGCGAAGACCCACTCTGTGACCATACAGCTGAGAGACCTCGATGAAGTCACGACCCCGGCAGAAGTGTGCGGTGCATTACACGATCAATGTGGCATACGGCACCCGGACATAGCTGCGATCCGTAGTATGCGAATGGGACGGCAAGGCACACAAACGGCATACGTAAACCTACCAGCAGAGGACGCCGCTAAGGCGCTGAAAACGCAACGAATACATATAGGCTGGGTATCCTGTCGTATACGCGAATGTTCGTCGCCAATGCGGTGCTTTAAGTGCTGGGGATATAATCACGTAGCACAGCACTGTAAAGAAGACGTGGATAGGAGAAATCTGTGCAGAAAATGTGGACAAGAAGGCCATCAAGCGGCAAATTGCAGGAACGCGCATAACTGCGTTCTATGCGGAGGTAGCCATGCGGCAGGAAACTCCAGATGTCCTGAGCACCAAAAGGCGATAAGGAAAAGCGGGCGATGAAAATCGTTCAGTTAAACCTCAACCACTGTATCGCAGCGCAGGATATCCTGCAGCAAACTATTTTTGAGCATAAGGTCGATCTCGCTATCCTGTGCGAACAACACCACAACGTAGATGGCTGCGAATGGACAACGGATACATCGAGCAAAGCGGCAATATGGACCACCAATGGCAAAGCGTACCAGAGTAGCGCGTCAATAGCGTACAACGGCTTCACATGGGCCAAAATTAATGGCGTCTATTTCTTCTCGTGTTACGCTCCTCCAAGCCTGGATTTGAACCAATTCGAACAGATGATCGAAGAGATGGTCTCAGAGGCTAGAACAAGACAACCGGCAATAATAGCCGGCGACTTTAACGCTTGGTCAATATCGTGGGGTAGTAGAAGCACAAACCTTAGAGGTAGGGTCCTTATGGAGTGCATGGCCACACTAGACGTTGAACTCCTAAACGACGGACAGCATACCTTCGAGGCCGGGTACAGACGATCAGCTATTGATTTGACCTTCGCCCACAGAACGATCGCGCGTCACACAACTTGGAAGATCGCCGACTTCTATACGCATAGCGACCATCGAGCCATTATCATCGAGCTGCAGATAGCGAAACAACAGCAATGGCACAGACAAGGGGCTGGAAGCATCGTCTCTTTGATGAGGATGTCTTCCTACAGGTGTGGCATGACGGCGAGATCACCGAGAGTGAGCCCGAAATTATGGCAGAAGGGATCTCAAGGCGTATTAGTAAAGCTTGCGATGCAGCAATGCCCAGAAGGTCGCAAAAGCCGAGTCGTAAACCAGTTTACTGTTGTAATCAAGACATCGCCGAGTGTAGGAGGTGCTGCAATCACGCGCGCAGGAGAATGCAGCGCTCGCGAAACCAACCACATTACGAGATGCTTCGCTACGAATACAAAAAATGCCGCAACCAGCTGAAGAAGGCGATACGGAAAAGCAAGGAGTTGTGCTTCAAAGATCTGCGTGATGGCGCAGATATAGACCCTTGGGGCACAGCCTATAAAGTGGTCATGAGCCAAGTGAGAGGCACTAGAGCACCGCAGCCCTCAGACCCAGCGCTTCTGGAAGCTGTAGTCACTACATTATTCCCTCCAGAAGGCGAAAGGCCTATGTACTATCACCAACCCACGGAAGAAAGTGATATCCCGGAAGTAACGACAGAAGAAGTGCTCGCGACCCTGAACAAAATGGGTGACAATAAGGCACCAGGATTAGACGGCATCCCCAACATAGCGTTGAAATCCGCCATCCGAGCGAACCCTGCCACCTTTGCGGCGATGTTCACCATGTGCCTGAAGAAGGGTGTCTTTCCAGATATTTGGAAACGACAGCGACTAGTTCTTTTACTCAAACCAGGCAAGCAACCTGACCAACCGTCAGCATATCGACCATTGTGTATCCTCGACTCCATGGGCAAGATACTCGAGAGGATAATCGTCAACCGCCTACAAGACACTCTGGAAGGCCCGTATGGCATATCTGATGCACAGTTTGGTTTTAGACGAGGCAAATCCACCGTTGACGCGGTTAAAACGGTAATGGATATTGCGCGCGATGCGACTAGTGGAACAAGGTGGAGATGGGGTGACAAGAAGTACTGTGCGGTAGTAACACTTGACGTGAAGAACGCCTTTAATACAGCAAGCTGGCCAATCATAATAGAAGCACTCACGAAGATCCGGACACCGAAGTACCTTATACGAATGATCGTCAATTACTTTGAGAATAGGTTATTGTTGTATGACACCGACGATGGCGTCAAGCAGTATTGCGTTTCACGAGGGGTGCCACAGGGCTCGGTACTGGGCCCGGCCCTGTGGAATGCCATGTATGATGGAGTATTGAGGATCGGACTTCCGGCGGATAGCAAACTAGTTGGCTACGCGGATGATATTGCGCTGGTAGTAGTCGCAAAAACCATAGCTGAAGTTCAGCGGCTGTGTAATGAATCCATAATGCTAGTCATGAGATGGTTGCGCAGCGCAGAACTAAAACTAGCAGCCGAAAAAACAGAGGCGGTTCTCTTGAGTACCCGGAAAATACGAGAGATATTCACTTTCAAAGCTGGCGATCACGAAATAACCTCCCAGCCGCATATCAGATACCTTGGCGTAAATATCGACACCCGAATGTCCTTTAAAGATCACCTGACTGCGGTCAATGACAAGGCTGCAAAAGTAGGCAGAGCATTATCACGCATTATGGCGAATCTTGGCGGACCACGCGCTAGCAGAAGGAAGTTACTGGCAACGGTTACTACCTCCATCGTACTCTACGCAGCGCCGATCTGGGTAGACGCAACCTTTAAAGCCACGTACATGTCTGGAATCAGGGCGACATACCGCTTAAGTGCATTACGAGTAGCCAGTGGCTTTCGCACAATATCTGACGACGCGGTATTGGTTATTGCAAGCATGCCCCCAATAGATATCTTAGCGCGAGAACTCAATCGCATATACACAGCGGGTGCCAGGGCATCGAAAGTGGACGAAAGGCGGTGCACCGTACATGAATGGCAACAGAGGTGGAACAAATCGGAGAAGGGAAGATGGACGTTTGCCTTGATCCCTAACATTGAGGTCTGGATCAACCGCAAACACGGAGAGGTAGATTTTTATCTCACGCAGCTGCTAAGCGGTCATGGGTGCTTTAAGCAATACCTTCACCGTTTCAAACATGAGGACGATCCTTTCTGCCCTCAGTGCCCCAACGAAATCGAAGACGTTCAGCATGTCCTTCTATGCTGCCCACGCTTCGCTAACGAGAGAGGCTCTATCACGGAAGTCTTCGGTGAAGCCCCCACGACAACCAACCTGGTACCCCAAATGTGCGATTCACCCGGAAAATGGGACGTCGTACAGACGGCGGCAGCACGGATCATGACGGCACTTCGGTGGATTGAGCGCCAACGCGCGGCGCAACGACGCGAAATCATTCAGTGGCCCAACCCCATAGCGGACGGTAACGGACTTGACAGACCAACAACAGACGATTGAGCTTTAATGCTCAGACGGCCTCCCGACGAAATACTTAGCGGTAGTTCCGGGAGGAACTTTCCGTCGGACAAGGGGAGATGTTTAGCGGGTTAAAGTCTCGCACTGACCTCGGCTTTTGATGCTTTTACTCCTCGTTCAAAAAAAAAAAAAAAAAAAAAAACACATATGTTAGAGTTACTTACCCCCACACACAGAAAGCGACATAAAGCAGACAGACAACGACAAACATAAAAGCCACATAAATCCGTTTAAGCATATTTTGGGCTGTTGTTGCGATCGTGACTGCTCGGCATTGGTATTTTTTCAACTTTCCTTTTTCTTCGCTTTTTTTTACATTTTTTTCATATTTTTTAATTTTTGAATTTTTTGTTTTTGTTGTTTGTTGGTTTTTGTATTTACTGCGCATAATTTTTCATAAACCACACGATAAAGCGGCAACTTAACATGAATCGTCTAGCATACATCACGGCGCATATGAGCGGCCTTGCCACACTCGTTGCTCTCGCCTGCTGTCGACCTGCCGAGAAGTGACTCAACTTGCACGCGAGTACATAAAAATATCAATAAAAATTTGAGCTAAGGTCGTGTAAGTGCAGCAGCCAAAAACAAACAAGCAAACAACATTTGTTAAAGCAGAAAACAAAAACAACCATAACATATGAGACGAAGGCATAATGTAGGCGTAGCAATTGTAAGAATTTGCATAAATGTCTATGAAACGTGAGCGTTTTCAAGAATTCGCGCATTAAATCGCCAAACAGTGCCGTGAAACGAGCTGCGAAGAAGTAAGTAATAAATACAGAGACGACACGTAGCGGTTGAGTGTGTGCGTGTGTGTGTGGGACATTTAAATGAGCGGTGTAACTTGAATAAATTGTTCTTGTAATTTTAAATTTCTTTATGACATCGATACAGAAGATCGGGTTGAGGACAAAGAGAGGAGAAAAACATGATTTGGATTTGAAGTGAACGAAAGTACTTTCGAAAGCGAGAGATCAGGGGAGATTTACGAAAGGCGACGAGAATCAGCGATATATATATATGCAGACAGTGGCGCACACAGGTGGGATTGTGGGCTTAAAATCCCTCAAAAACAAAAAGTGCAAGTGCCAAATACAAATCGTCGACAATACTTTGAACAATCCAATGCGATCTTAAATCCCAATATTCGACAGACATTGTTCTTTCCAACTACTAAGAAATTATTCCCATCGATGACTCCTGACCCGTTCGACCAGCACTTTGCTTCTTACAAAGAAGCCAAAAATTTGATCGATTTTTGGATCATTTCAAAACACGAGCAATATTTCCAATGCGGAATCCGTATGCTGCCTGAAAAATTGCTGAAAGTCGTAGCTAATGATGGACAATATTTTGAATAAAAGTTGGTACATTGTACCAATTTCTTTGAATAAAATATCAAAGCACAAAAAAACACTTACAACTGATTTGTACCCCTAAAAGATGTGTTTCCGGGTCACTTCTCATTTTCAATTGTTTTCTGTTGGTGTTGCTAATTTGACTTTTATTTAGCTCTGCGTACAAATTTTAACCTCATGAGACTGCAAAGTTATCAAAAAATATTTTGTAAGAATTAGTAAAGTCGTGATTCGAACCACAAGAACGCAGGGCTGGATTCATGACATGCAGCCTTACTTATTAAATTGGCTATAACAACCCATTACCTGTGCAAAATCTATTTTCAATTGTCTCTTCTATGCTCGAACCTAGTCAGTTTAAAAGATAATCTTTGATCTTTTCAACTGGCGTCGAAGCTAATATCAAAGCATCAACTTATTCAAATCCATCGATTCAATCGAATCAAATCGAACCATCAAATAGATATTTCGATGATCGTGTCGTATGTTCTTTTCATGGGCTTCGCATTGTTCAACCTGCTTAAATTTAAAAACCCAAAGTAACCACTAAATCTTTACGCTTTATCCGTGTCATTAAAAAAACGTATGATTCTTATGCAGTCAGTAGTCATTACATTTAAAGCCAAAAATCTAGCAAAGAATTTTTCTTTTGAATACCCTAGGTTCCAAAGTCTACTTTATGTCACTTTAAAACTCATCGTGGTTCAAATTTCACTAAACATTTTGTTAAATTGGAAATCTTGAGGCCAAACAATGACTTCAGGAAATAGCACTAAGTGTATCTGTATACCTGAGTCCAAGAAAACCAAGGAGAAGCCATAATTTCCAATGTATGTAATGTCCGATATGCAGAATTGTCCAGCCATTAATACCGGTTTATGATCTCCTATGTGGTTTCATGAACTATGCCAACTAACTTCTGTCATTAGACTTTTCATCCTAAGATGGTCAAAGCTTTTTACTTTACTCTCACTGCAAGGTTTCCAAGAATTTTAAGAAGTTTGATAAAGCAAGGTTTTCAAGAATTTTAAGGAGGTTTGCAATACCCAATTTTTATTTCATATTGTTTCATTCCATTCGTTAGTGCTGGCTTATGATCTTCAAAATGGTTTCATGGACTATGCTAACTAATTTCTGTGATTGACTTTTTCATCTCAAGATAAACTTTCTCTCTCTCTGTTAGGATATATGTAAAGCTAGGTGGATGTGGCACCTCCAACTCCAAAAGTCGTTTTAACAATGCAAAATTGTTCTATTTTGAATGATTGTTTTTGATCTTCTAAGTGGTTTATGGACTACTTATTCCAACGAAATCCTGTAACTGGCTTTTCATCCCAAGATGGCCAAAGCATCATGCGCACTGCTAGGATTATTCAGGGACTCAATGGAGGACTAAATTATGGAAAATGCAAAAAAACCCAAGAAGAAGTTATAATGTCTGACGCAGATTTAATAAATTGTTCTGTTGTTTATGATGTTTTTTCAACTAAATTCTGTCATTTGCTTTCAGAGTCCAAAGAGATATCTTTGTCTTAGTACAGTCAAACCAACTTTTTGTACTCGCGATAAACATTTTTTCTCGAACTGCATGAAATTTGATCAAACATATAAAAAGCTTTATTTTATTTTATTTTATTATATTTTATTTTATTTTATTTTTTTTTTGTTTTTTTTTAATTTTATTTTATTTTATTTGATTTTATTTTGTTTTACTTTATTTAATTTTTTTTATTTTATTTTATTTAATTTTATTTTTTTATTTGATTTGATTTTATTTTATTTAACACGTTCGCGGACGTGAATGCTATAGCAGTCATTTTCATAGTGATGCAAAATGACGTGATGATGATTCAAATTTTAAAGCCAATTTTTATTCATTTATATTTTTATAAACTTTAATTTTTGTAATGAATATACATTTCAAAGTAATAAGCAACTGATTCATCAAGCAGTTTCATATTATTTTATTTTTTTTCGGTGTACAGTGAAATTCTTCATAACTGGACACTCACCATCGCAGTGGTTTTGTCCGGTTAAGGGAGATGTCTGCTTATGGGGGAGGGGGGGTGCACAACAAATTAGTTAAAATTGTATCCAAGTGTTTCTCGTTTATTTATTTAATATTTTGGACGAATTTATGAATATTGAATATTTTATTAATATTTATTACATGTATAGGTGAAGTACACACATTGTACAAGTGTTCACATTTTAGTACTACTTTGGTTGAAAAAATTTTGTAATGGTTGATTGCCTAAACCAGTGGCGCTCACAGGCGGGGTTTTTGGGGTTCAAACAGCCCCCCCAAACACAAAAAATGCTGGTACAAAATATGGTTTCGAGTGGTATTCGGCTCAAAAGTTGTACGCAAACTCTCCACCCCAAAATAAAATCCTTTGTGCGCCACTGGCCTAAACACTGATTGATTTAGTTTCAAATATTCATTTTGAAATAAGAGAGAGATTTGTAGGTATTACGGGGTAGTACAGATTGTTAAAAACTGGTTTGGCATATTTCTGAATTTTGTCCGTTTATGACAGATTTTTTAATCAAAATGGTTTGAAGTATACTGTCCGCGTCCAGTTATTATCTATACACGAAGAGAGAACTACTGTTGAATAAATAAAGTTATAAAAATATAATAAACCTCTTCTTCTCATGTTTTCTATGAATGAATGCTATAGCATTTGGATCTATATCGTCGTGAATGCTATAGCATTCATTGTGTATAACGGTTAAAATATGATAATCTGACAACTCTAACAATATATGTGTAATCAGATTTCAGATAGTGCTTATAGTTTCCACAAAAATAGCCTGTCTATTTTTGCAGCTCACTGAAATTTTTACTGTCCGCGAACGTGTTAATTTTTTTATTTTATTTTATTTTGCTTTATTTTATTTTACTGTATTTTATTTTATTTTATTTTATTTTATTTTATTTTATTTTATTTTATTTTATTTTATTTTATTTTATTTTATTTTACTGTATTTTATTTTATTTTATTTTATTTTATTTTATTTTATTTTATTTTATTTTATTTTATTTTATTTTATTTTATTTAAATTTATTTTATTTTATTTTATTTTTTCGTAAAAACTACTTCTTGCATATCCAGTTTTACAGTCCCCTCCGAAGTCATCTATACTGAAAATTTCATATTTGAGTTTTACCAAATTCCAGCTTAATACATTTCAAAAACTATTAGCATAGCGAACAACATACCAACTGCATTCTTCAATTTAACATTTAATAAAAATTTTTTAAAAAAAGAAAAACTAGAAACCACAAGCGAAAGGCCAACTGGTAGCCGTGCGTAAACGCCAAAGGCCAAGTTCATGCAAAAATTTACTAAGCAACCGCCGACCGGCCACCAGAGCACACTGTCCCAACGTTCGGATGTAGGCGGCGATGGCGGCGACAGCGGGTCACACATGTGCATACGTACATGTCACCATGGACCACATGGAAATTATTTGCACGCACTCTGCGGCGTCTCTGTTTCATTTTAAACGCCCCGAACGCATGCAAAAGCGGCTCGCAAGAGCGCGTGACCTCCGTTGCCCTGGCTGCCACCAAAGGCAGAGCAGCGACATGACCAACGCTATGTGTTAACTTTATCTAAATTGTTAAAACATTTGCCAAATGACCTCACGTATCCGAAGCGAACCGAGCGTGCAATGAGAAAGGAGTGTGGTGACCTTTTTTCGGATCATCTTCTTCGTTTTGGTTTTTTTTTTTTGTTGCGGGTAGGAAAAGCATCGCTTGGTCCTTTTTTACAGCGACTTGTATGCTTTTCGACTTTCTGCATATGTGAGTGCGCTTATGTGTGACTGTGCGTATGTGTGTGTGTGTGTGTGGTGTGTAAATGTGTATGTTTGAGTGCCTTTGTTAGGCCGTAGAAACGTGACTTTTATTGCAAAACCACTCGCATATTTGGCCGCAATGCCGCACATACTATACACCTACACACACAAGCACACACACATGGGCCGCATATGAAAGAGTTTCGGACATTCGCTTTCTAGCCGCAACATTTCCCACTCATCTCACGCTTCAATTTCACTTGAATTGAGACTCGGTTAGCTTCAGTTGAGTTGCTTGCCCGCATATCCTTCACAGTTCACTTCAGTTCAGTTCAGTTTATTTCAGTTAAGTTTAGTTCAGTTTAGTTCAGTTGAGTTGAGTTGAGTTGAGTTTACTTTAGTTTAGTTTTGGCTTGAATTGAATAGTTCAAACTACACCAAAAAATATCAACTAAAAACAAGTGAGCTTAGGTCTTGAACGACTTAGTTAAAACCAACGTTGGAAAAAGCATGGCCTTTGTAATTTAAAAAACAATTAATTAGTAACAAAGATTTAATTACTTAATGAATTGACACTACAGGACTCGAAGAATTGCTAAGTGGTCATTGAGTCACATTCGGCTGGCAGAAAAATTGACCCCAAAATCGTGATTGGCTTCATGACAGCTGGCGTGGGTGTGTCAGTTAGCTTTCTTCGAGCATTTCTGCCTCGTCCTTTGCATGTCCTGGAGTACAGTGATGTCAGCCTTGTATTTTCTCCAAGGCATCTACCATTCTGTGGAGTGTTCAGACATTCCAGGTGCATGGAATTAAGTCGTTGTGCTTGTAACATAAGCGGCAGTTGTCATCAAGATGGAGAACTCATATCCGACGCTGTCAGAGAGCGCTACAATGAGGCTGTGAATGGACTTGGATTGAGAAGAAACATTCAATGCTCTAACATTTTCCAAGCTCATTGCAATTAGACACTTTACCTTCTATTCTCGCACCCAGGCTTCCCCTCAATTACAAATATATAAACTTTTTCTCAAGGTAACAAATCTTTTTTAATTGTTTTAAACTCCCTTTCAACGTCTACATACTCCAACCCTCTAAGTGTAGGGTATAAAAAGCATAAAAACGGCAAACATTCGCTGAGTCCAACAAACAGCCGCTGCCCAAAACGTTCAAATTATTTTCAGTTTCCTGAAAGAAACAAATTTAATACGGCAGTTTTGTAATTCTAAAAAGGACTCTAGTTGATGTACTTCTACTGTTCAATATTATTCCTGACCTTTTTTTTATAAATAAACAGGAACATATCCTGAGTTGGCCCACAGGAACATTTTAGAACATTTTTACAACCGACCCTCAAAGTTCTTATCGTTGTTGCCATCAATATGAAAACTATGACAACGATAGTTTTCATTAAAATTTAATACGTACAGCCAACTTGACGGTCATGACACGTACGCAACAACAACAACAACAACGTCAAGCAATTCAACTCATTGAAAACTTGTAGTCACGGTTGTTCAAAATGTTCTTTCAATTTGAACAAAATGGTTACGAAATTGTATATATGTACACGGCAGCCGCCGTGGCTCAGTTGGTTAGTGCGTTGGACCGCGAGTCGCAGGCAGCAACCGCAGGTTCAAATACTGCCTGTAATAACACCTAAAAAAATAACGGCAAAACTCGTTTTCTCTTTCGGTGGCTGTCCTCTCAGCTGGAAATGGCAAACCTCTGAGAGTAAAAATTGCTTATGAAAAAGCTCCCAACCTGCCGTTCGGAACTGGCATAAAACTGTAGGTCCCTTCCACCCGCGTGCAAACTCACACGCACAACACGGGTGGTTGCGGGAAGCTAGGCCTTAGTCTCGCGCAAGCGGGCTGTCGTGCCAGTCAATTATTATTATTATTATTTATTATTACTCTTTACAACTACAACAATTCAAGACAACCAATTAAAGCTGGTTTTAACTGAAATCTTTATTCAAAATTCAATCCAGTTATTAATTAAGACAGGTTAAGGTTTCGCTATTTTCTTTTAATATATATTTTTTTTATTTTTGTATATACTTCTATTTTTTTATTTTTATTTTATTTTATATTATTTTATTTTATTTTATTTTATTTATTTTATTTTATTTTATTTTGTTTTATTTTATTTTATTTTATTTTATTTTATTTTATTTTATTTTATTTTATTTTATTTTATTTTATTTTATTTTATTTTGTTTTATTTTTTTTTAATTTATTTTATTTTATTTTATTTTATTTTATTTTATTTTATTTTATTTTATTTTATTTTACTTTTTTATTTTATTTTATTTTATTTTATTTTATTTTATTTTATTTTATTTTGTTTTATTTCATTTTATTTCATCTATTTTTTATTTCTAACTTGATTTCAACGAATTCAAATTCAAAGGAAGAATTCCTTTCAATGCCAAATTTATCCATTCAGCCTTTTCTTGCTACTTAAATGTCTCTTTCCCACGCTTTGTTCTCTCTTTAGGCCAGTGATGGCCATTCTGGTACACGCAAGTAGCAAAGACGTCGAGCCCGACTCGCGACTAGCTGAGTGATCATCACTGCTTTCGACTAACTTTAGATACGCTTTCTCCCAAGACACTGTTTTACCATTGTTCTTGCTTCTCAGCGCCTCTCTTACGCTATTAATTTCGCGACGCTCCCTCTCTCAAGGGAGCGTGGAAACCCCTAAGGCAACATTCTAAATTTAATGCGGCAAAGTTTTTCAATATTCCGCGAGCGCAAATCTTGCCATTTCATAAATGCCAAACGCGCGAGTTTCATAACTTTAACGACAAAAATCTTCCCCCTGCCTGCCTTCTCCCCAAACAATCGCTAATCCCATTTACTACTTGCCTTGCAATTCGCCCCTGTCCGCCCGCCCGCTGGTTAGACTAGCATTTTTAATGAAATTTCTTAGCACGTTTGCTGCATTTGCATTCAAAATTGCATTGGCTACGGATAATTTTTTAATTTTTCCAGCGTGCCAAAGATGCGTTTTAGCTTTTACATAGTTAATCCACAAAGAATTGCACAGAGGCAAAAAGTTAGAATTGAAAAAAGATGAAACTAAAAAAAATATTTTAAAAGCAAAAAAATTTACTGCCCAAAAAAAATTGCAAATCTGAAATTTCTTCAATTAGTTTTGTAAAGTAATAAATGATTTTAAGAATGTTTGACGGTAACTCAAACATTTGGTTGAAATATTGTTTCTGACGAGTTAAAAAAAAGTAAAATATAAAGTAAAAAACTCTAAATCTCTCGCATGCAATAATTGATAAGAAAATTTTTCCACTTGAATTATTTAAAAGCAAAGAAAGCAAACTAAAAGACGAGACAACTATGGAAAGACAATTTGAAGGGGAGAGAACCAACAACAACAAGCAAAATTTCTCTCATACAACTGTGGGAAGACAATTAGAAGGGGAGAGAATGAGCAAAAACAAACATACTTTCCATACTGATTATAAAACTTGCAATGGAAGAAAAATTAATTGAATATTTGTATAACAAAATTTATTGGGTGGTTTGAAAAGTAATTTTTTTTTATTAAAAATGAAATATGATTTTATTATAGGGAAAAAATATTTTTTGGACCATTGTGGTTCAATATCTTTTACCATCTCATTCTCTCTTTCCTTCACTCTCTCTCTCTGGCAGTAGCACAATTTCAAGCTCATGAAATGTTTCTTCTTTGCTAGCAGAAAACTAATCCAGAGAGTTTTTGACTTCCTCATTTTCAATTATGCTTCATATTAAATTGCTCAAAAAGTGTTTTCGAAAAATTCAAAAGAAAAAGATTCCCGGCACATTCGGATTATTTTGAGATTTGAAAATGCCATCCTTTAGCTGGCAGTTCAATGCACCAATTCTGTCAACTACATCATTTTCAAACTGTCAAAACAGCATTAAAAACCCAAGCCAGCACTTTTTACGAATGCACTTAAGTTATATAAATAAAAAAATATGTACAACCACAAACTCAAAAAAACCACAAACTCCAAAAAACCAATTTTTTTTCTTTTAACAGCAAAGTGTCCAAAGGGAAACGTTGGCTAAGCCGGCTGAGAGCGTTGCCACTTCTGTGTGTTTTTGAATGTATTTTAATAATTAAATGCATTGTGTTACAAAAGCAACAACAATAACAACAGCAATGCCAACAACGACTGGCCAAAAATTCGTTTAAAAGTATAATGGAAATGTTAACAGCGACGAAAACTCCAACTCAAGCAACAACTCGGCAAATACTCCCACTTGAAATATGCATACAAGTAACAACAACAACAACAATGGCATCATGAACATCGGGCAACATTTTAGCAACACAAAATGAAGTCGCTGCTGTGCGCTGCAAATTGCAATAACAACGCCAGTGCCAAAGTTGCACCAACGGAAGTTGTTGCAAGTTGCAACGCAGCACTGAAGTGGCACATTTGTGCGGCCGTTTTGCCACTGTGCCAGTCTAAACACACACACACGCTGCGAATGTGTGCAAATGCTGACACACAGACGCACTGGCAGACGAACGGAAACATACATACAACGCGTTACGCCATTGCGACGGACATTGTGCTGCACACTTGCTGTGCCGCCCGAGCGGTGTACACTGAGTGGCTGTATGTGTGTGTGTGAATGTGTGTGTGTGTTTGTTGCGCCAAGTCCTGGAGGAGCAGTTTTTGGGTTTTCGGCATGAATAAACATGTCGGCAGCGGTGGTAACAGCAAGTTTTGGCTTTCATGTTTTGCCGCCACTGGACCAACTCGACTCGAGCAACAAAAGCGCAATTTGCGGCGCTGTTCAAGTGCCGGCTACGTAATGCGTTTTTAAATTAAGTACCGCCATGGGGCAGCGAGCTTGAAAATTAAATATGTACAACTATGTACTTTATTTTTTTTTTTGCATACTTTTTGCACATTTGACGCTCTCGCTGCATTCGAAATGCGTTCGCCAATATTGCAGAAAATTGCAAGCGAATTCGCAACATTTATTTGTGGAAATTTGTTGGTTAAATTCAATTTTGCACACCGTTTGTGGTCATTTGAATGCACATTTTAAATGTGGCGCTGTGGCTGTCACAAAATGCCGACGGCCAGACACAATTTGCATCAACAGCCGGAACGGCAATGAGCTGAAAATGTGAATGTGAGGTGTGCGTGGAATTTTTCTAAATGTATTTATTATGTATATTATTATTTTATATGTAAATATGCATAAATGTAAATAAAAACACAATGCCACAATTAAATACAATTTTTGGTGATCTATAATATTTCTGACAAATTGCATGCAATAAATTTTTTGTCAGTATATGACCGAATATTAAATAATTTTTTATAATTTTGTTTCTATTTTTTAAGTTATTAAATTTCTGAAAAATTGCATGCAATAAATTTTTTGTCAGTATATGACCGAATATTAGATATTTTTATAATAATTCTTTTTGTTTTTTAAATCTATGAAATTTCTCAAAAATTGCATGCAATAAATTTTTTGTCAGTATATGACTGGATATTAAATATTTTTTTATAATTTTTTTCTAGTTTTTTAAAGTAATATTTTTTATAAGGATGTAGCAAACTTAAAGGCTGAGAACAGGAACATCTCAGAAGAAGTTGAAGGCCGATTTGACTGCTGCTTTGTTTTTCAGCAGCCATATTTTTTGTAATATTCCAGCAAACTTGAAAACTGAGAATAGAAAACTCCTCAAAAGAAGATGAAACAAGTAAAAGTAATGTTTTCAAAGACTGATTTTAGTACTGTGTGACTTTTCAGCAGCATTGGCGAATCTATTTTTGTAATCACAAATAATTTTGATAAAAAAAGTTCTATGCATTTTTCTTCTGCTCACAAAGTTTGCTTAGAATTCAGCAATTAGGTTCAAAGAAACAGCAACGGGAGGGAGGTTTTGTTAGGTAAGTACTCAGCTCAGCAAGTAGGGGAGACCGGGGCAAATACGCCCACGGGGCAAATACGCCCACCCGTTGTTTCTTTTAAAGTATTCATTCAAATTCCGCGCCATTCCGCTTACTTTTTTTGTAAGTGCGCCTTAACTCTTAGACATAACGACAAAAAAATCGAGGCGATTGACATTGCGGTTAAAACGTTATAAATAAAAGCAGTTTGTTTTGTCGTTCCATAGTCTGAACATCTAAGTTTTGCAGTTTGGGAAAAAATATCTACAATCTTCGTTTCTCGTTCCTTATGCAGCCAGGTAAGTTTTTCCTGTTATTTGAAGTAAGAAAAACTGTAGGCCAAAGTAGTTTTGTCGTAAAAAGTTTTTTTGTATTTTTTTTAATTTTTAAAAAAACATTTTGTTGTTTGGGGCAAATACGCCCAGTTCGTTTCGGGGCAAATACGCCCACCTAACGCATTTATCAAGGTTTTACTGCCTGAAGATTATAAATGACAATTTTATATTAATATACAGGGTGGTCCAGAAATACATCCACTTAATATACAGCGTGGTCCAGATAAATGACCTGCTTAATATACAGGGGGGTATGGAAGTTACGGACCAAAACCTAACGAAACTTTTTCTGTATTTTTCCGAATTTGAAAAATCCTTCGCCACTTTTCGCAGTTAGAAGTTTTAATAAATCATATTTGTTCAAATTTTTTCTAAAATATTTTTTTCAATTGATAGTTTTGTAAAAAGTGGTGAAGGACTTTTCATTTCAGAAAAATATGGAAATATTAGAGTAAATTTATTTCCGTGGTTTCGTGACTACACTGTATAGGAATATATAAAATTATTAATATTATTTATCATTCGTGGAAAAAACTTCTTCCTCAAATAATTGTATTATTGACTATAGGTTACCACCAAAGACAATTAAGTATAAGATGTCTTACGCTCATACAATCGAATGGCATAGGGCAAGCTCGAATTTGCAATATTTTCATTATCAAGAGGAAGCAAGCGTCGGCACAGTGAGAGCGTAATAATATTAACGCTCTCTCTTTAAAGTATTTCGTTTCTGAAATGTTGTTTTCTATTACTTTCGTCCGAGATTCTTGAATTAATAAAGTGGGCGTATTTGCCCCGGGCAGTGGGCGTATTTCCCCGAGGGTTTTCCGAATGGCCAATTCGATATTACTTTAAATTTTTCGTTGAAACTTGAAAATAAATAGGAATCTATAAAAATGATAATGTGAGTTTTGTTCCTTAGGAAAGACACTAGCGCGTGACATATATTGTTATTCGAGAATCATTACTGTCATGTTGAAAAATAAATTTTCCAAAACGTGGGCGTATTTGCCCCGGTCTCCCCTACACTCGGAGACCTCAAAGATCCATTGTGATGCCCAAAGTAAGATTAGACAAGCCGCTGACATTCTGTGTTCGGTGTTGGCATTCTAACATTTCATCAGTTTCAATTCAAATAAATAATAATTTAAAGAATAAAGAATCATTAAAAAACGATATTTTGAGTTTCAGTTTTCATCAGTTCCAATGAATTGAAAATTTCTTTAAAAAACTGTTTGTTTGAAGAAAAAAGAATGCAAAAAGAAAACATTTTAAGTTTTTGTTCGTTTTTCTTAAGCTTGCATGAGTTAAAAATTCTTTTAAAACTTGGTTTTTTTTAACAATGAAAAATATAAAAATGTGTCTTTCTGATTGGTTTCGATTGATTGAACAAACCTTTGAGGGGAAAAATAATGAAAAAACGATTTTTTAAGTTTGTGTGTGTTTCTCATAAGTTCGAAATTTTTGAAAAATCTTGTAAAAAAGTTTTTCTTTTTAACGAAAAAAAATATAAAAATCTAAATTTGTTGGTAAAAACACGTGTCAGTGGACATGGCAAACTTGAGAAATTAATGAAAAAACGATTTTTTGAGTTTGTGTGTGTTTCTCATAAGTTCGAATTTTTTGAAAACTCGTGTAAAATTTGTGTTTTTTAACGAAAAAAATTAAAAATATAAATTTGTTGGTCAAAACACGTGTCAGTGGACATGGCAAACTTGGATTGAAGTTAAAATTGGTGCGTGATTCAAAATGAGTTTTTCAGCACATCTATTTCTTTTAAAAATTCGATTTGAAATTTGGAAGAAACATATCTAACGTTCTGCGCCTTAGACAGCGTTGGCATGAGCTATCAAGTGCAGGACACTCGCATAGGAAGTTCGAGGGCATAGTTTCTATTTCCAACTCATCCTAGCAGCTACGACAGTAGTCCCGACGTGTCAAGCCAAGCCTTTCTGCTTTCTGCCAAGCCTTTCTGAAAGGCGCAGTGCCCTGCTTTGGAGTCTTAACTTTCTCAAAAATGCAAAGTGTCGCTTTTAAATCCCCTAAAGCAGAGTCGCACACACGGGGAGGGGAAAAGGAGTTCAAACCCCCCAAATTCAAAAATGTCTGGCACAAAATATGGCTTCAAAAGGAGTTGGGCTCAAAAGTGGTACTCAAAACCCCTTCCATAATAAAATCCTGTGTGCACAACTGATCTAAAGATACAAAATTATCTTTTGCTTCAATATCGGTTACAGTGCGGGTGTGCCGAATGGTCTATTGGTTCCACTTCATACGCTCTTTAGTGGTCAAGTTCACCATTGTGACCAGTAGAGCATGTAAGCGCTAGTGCCGTCTTCTCCTGAACCTTTTTCTGCAACCATTCCTCCTTCACTAGTTCCCCTCCTACTCTCTTTCAACTAAACGTTTGCCAACCATTTTTCCCTGTCTGTTTGTTACAACAATTTTAAGTGGCAAATAGGTTTCAAATGGGGTTTCTGCGTGATCCCCTGACTGTGACCAGGCGCTCAACAGAGCTTCGGCATTTCATAACGAATTTAGAATTGACAGTGTGAGAGCCCAGCGCATTGATTGCCGCCTCTCTGTCCACACAAATGGTTAGATTAGGTTCGTTAGGTTCGTTGGAGTCAAGTCCAGTACTCAAATCATACATTCGCCCTGAATTATGGCGTCAATAAATGTCTGAAAATCTCTACACATAAATATTTATTTTCATTTGAATCTGCCTACCAAATAGAGCACTTTTTGCTATATTTTCTTACGAAAAATCTCCCAACGCTAAAAATCAAATAAAGAAGAATTTGGCAAGGCAACTTTTTACTATACGAAACGAAAGTGCAGTTCGTGGCTTCTTGTTTACTATTAATTAAACAAGAAAACTCAAAAGAACAAGGATTGCAAACATTTAAGCAGCTCCGCTGGGCGCTTGACAGTGTTAATAGGAAAAGCAAAAAGGCCAACAAAAATTACAATTAAAAATCAAACACAACGCAGAGCAATCGGTACCAGAAATTGCCAGGCAAATGGAAAAGTCAAAAACATATAGAAATGCCACTGATGTAAAATGTAAAACGTGGCATACTAACAACGATGCAAAGCACGCATTCGATGCACACGAGAGCGATATTAATATCCTTAGAGCGTGCAAGAAATCCATGGCACACATACACGCACACATAAGGAAATACGCACATGAGAAAATGCATATAGACACAGCACAAACATGTTGGCAACGCTGTCAGCCAGTCAGCTGCAATCGCTGCCATTGGCAACTCCAAAGGATCTCACACGAACGAATCGTCGGTGTTGAGCCCGTCGCTCAGTGTTGCGAGTAGTGACAAAAATGCCAAAATGCAATTCTATAAGCGCAAAAATCTTAGTATGAGGTTTTGTTGGATATACTTCAATTAAGATAAATCCGAAGTTTTATGAAAAAATATTGGATAACATAGAAGTTATGAGCTCTTAAAGTATGCTCTTCCAGCGTTGGAGAAAAATTGTGTACAAACAGCAAATTTTTGCTTTGACTTTGAGGTTGAATATTTCAAAATAAATTATGCAGGTCCCTAAAAGTTATTATTGTCGTAAGTTTTATATAATCTAGGTCTGGTAAAACCAAAATTTTTCTGATTACTCTCACCTCTGAGCAGTACCGTTATAATGAAAATGAAGTAAAGAAAACGAGTGAATAAAAAGTGAGTTCAAACTTTAAAAGTGATTTTTAAAAAACGCTAAATATCACTTTTGAAATTTTTTGATATTTTTTTTATGCAAGTATGTACATTACGCTGTACAATATTTGCACGAATGCAAGCTATTGGCATTTTTCGGTGAAGACTTGAATGCAAATTCGCGATGTTTTCAACGTTTGGTTGAATGCCAATAGCAATCTGTCAAATAATGCTCTGCTGCTGATGGAAAAATTTGTTAAAGATAGCTTCGGAAATTCAATTACGATTACTATAATATTCGAAATAGAGGAGTTAATGGAGTTTCGACAGTACACTTTGATTTTTTTTTGTACAGAACCAAAAGTTGACAACCTTACTACTTCACTTGTATGGGAGGCGCCCTCTGGTGGTGAATTTTTCAAATTTAATTAATTTTGTATTTTTGGCATTCAGGAATGTTGACAATTGTTGAATAAATCATTCAAATCGGTCCAGTACTTTCCCAGACACGATGTTTCTTCGTTTACTTTACTACATTTACAAGTGTAGAGCCAGTTCCATTGAAAATTACTAGTTTTGTATGGCAGCCACCTTAAGAGTTGGATGTAGCGGTTAGGTGTGTATAGAGAAAATATTCGGAAGGGAAAATAAATGGGGGTCAGTCTTACATATGGTACGTCTGGGATCAACCTGAGAGCAGCGGGATCCCACTTTTTAAAAACGATGATTTTGTATGGGAGCCTCATTAAAGGTTGAAGATAGGGGGTAGGTAAGTTCCAAAGAAATATTAAAAAGGAAAAATTAGTGGGGGTCAGTCTAAGATTTTAACCCTCTAAGAGCAACTTCTGAGCAGCTGTGGAGCAAAATTATCGAGATTTTATTTTCAATGACTTTTGAAAAAGGCGCATTTTATCTATATGTATACACATTTATAAATAAATTTATATTAAAATACAAATATTTTGAATGCAGCCTTTATGAACTAAGATAATTTTCATTGTTAATATGAAGTTTTTTTAAATCCGTTTGTATGGGAGATGGTCGAAGTTTTGGTCCGATTTCACTGAAATTTTGCACAGTAAGTGCTTTACTCATTCAATAACTGTATACTGAATTTCATTTATATACAACCACTCCTTCTATTTTCGTCGCTCCGCTATATGAACTCGCAACACTGTGCGTCGTGCGTCGTGCGCGCTGCTGTCATTTTTCCAGCGCGTCTGATTGTTGTTGTTGCTATACGCTGTCATTTGACGTACGTAAAGCAGCATTGGAGTGAAAAAGCTGTGCTGCACCTTCGCAGCTGCACGCATAAATTCCCTGATCCTTGTGCTATGATGAAGGCAAAAATATTACCCGCAAGATTTCGTGATTAAACTGCAAAGCAACCAATGCGCTGCAGCGCTGCACGCAGCTGACGCTTATAAATTGCAGTCGCATCGAGCACATAGCAAGCGCCACCAACGTCACTCCTCGCCATTCCCCATTGCACTGCCACACAACCCGGCCTGCCCCTCCCTTCCAGCTCCTATCGCCTTCTCTCCCACCATCTCCCACCTCTGCCACACCGCATAACTGAACGAACAAACAAAACGCTCGCCACAAAGCCGCATACACTTTGAGGCTGCTTTGGTGGCGTTGCTGCGCGGTAAACGGATCAAATCGACAGGGCAGCGAAATGTGGAAAGCGGCAAATATCAACGGCAGCGCCATTAAAACGGACAGCAATGAACGCATGAACGTCGGTGCTGGGTCGCTCGCCGCTTGAATGAATGGCTTGGCAGATGGATTGCCGCACCGACGCATGGCTGGATAGACGAATGGCTAAATGCCATTGAATGACTTCGAGTCGAGCGCCGAAGCTGCCGCAGCGCAGCTGAATAGATGACCGCTGAAAGAAACGAATGGCATTGGCTGGCAGCAATCGAATCGGCATTTCGCTTTCAGCTGTTGTGCTCGAAAACGTGCAACAATCAGCCAACGGTCAGCAACCAGCATTTGTACTCGTAC
Organism: Melieria crassipennis; assembly: GCA_963668005.1. Taxonomy (NCBI): domain Eukaryota; kingdom Metazoa; phylum Arthropoda; class Insecta; order Diptera; family Ulidiidae; genus Melieria; species Melieria crassipennis. The sequence continues at coordinate 103,310,958 of OY764961.1, forward strand.
GCACATTTGCCATACAAGTTGATGTTTTTAGGTTATTTTTTTACTCTTGATCCTTGAATTTAACGGTCAAATGCATCAATGCGCATGTGAACATGTTATGTTTTGGAGGGGAAGGGAGTAGGGCAAGGGGAATAAATTCGTTTGCATTGAATTGAAGAAATCGTTGTTATAGTGTTTGTTATGTTTGTTTTCGTAGCATCATTAAGTTTAAATTTCTTGCGACATTGCACAAAGCAACGAGTACGTGACGTTGCCATATTGCATTTTTTAATATTTGAAATGTAAAGTTTTCGGTTAAATGTTTTAATATTTTAGTTTAATATTGTATAATAATTTAATTAAATTTTTTGTAAACATTTTTCATCTTTGTTTTCTTCTTCTTTAACTTATATTTCATTTTATCTGCTCCAATTTCATCTGTTCCTTCTTCTTTCTATTATTTTTCTGATGCTTTTCCTTGTCAAGATCACTTTTTCTCTTCATACACTTCTTTATCTTATGCTTGTTCTTCTGTTTATCATAACTATTTTACAATGCTTCTTCTTCCTCTTAGTCCTGTACATCTTCTTTCGTTTCTTGTTTCTTTTTTCTCCCCCTCTTCTTCTTCATTATTTTTTGTATTTATTTTTTTATTTTATTTATTTATTATTTTCTTCCCACAATTTTTCTTCATTTTCTGATTCATTTTCATTTTCTTCTTTTTTCTGCACTTCTTTAGCCCTTTCTTCTACTTCCTATTCATCATAATTCTCTTCTTCATAATTAACTTATAATTTGTATCATTAACATCTTAAATTAGTCTTTCCACTTACCTTTTTTCTTCTTATTGTTCCTCTATTTTTTATTCCTCTTCAACTTTCGTTAATCTTGTTCTATTTCTTTTCGTTTTTCTGATAAATTTTCGTTTTCTTCTTCTTCCTATTTTCTTCGTTTCATTTTCTGATTTTAATTTCTCTTCTTCTTCCTTATCAACACCATCATATAACTAAATACATTTTTCTTCTTCGCCATCAGTATATTCATCTCATTCTTCCTCGTATGAATACGTTCATATTTTGATTGCTATTCCCATTCCCATTACAAATCCTATTATTAATCTTCTTTATTCATTTTCCTATTTCCATTCTTATTCTTTTTTTATTCCTATTCCTATTTCCATCCTTATTATTTTTGTATTTCTATTCCTATTCTTTTATTCCTATTTTTATTCTGTTTTACTTCATCTTCTGATTTTAATTCCTCTTCTTCTTCCTAATCAACATCATCATCACTCTTCATACATTCTTCTTCTTCGCCATCATTATATTCATCTCATTCTTCCTCGTATTCTTATTCATATTTTTTTGTTCTTTTTATTTTTATTTCTATTTCCATTCCCATTCCCATTAAAATAATATTCATCTCATTATTCCTCGTATTCGTATTCATATTTTGTTGTTCTTTTTATTTCCATTTTCATTCCCCTTCCCATTAAAATTCCTATTATTATTCTTTTTTTATTGCTATTCCTATTTCCATTCTTATTCTTTTTTATTCCTATTCCTATTTCCATCCGTATTATTTTTTAATTCCTATTCCTATTTTCATTCGTATTTCCTTCTTACTTTTATTCCTATTCTTATTCGTTTTCATATGCCTATTCTTTCTTCTATTCCTCTTATTCGTATTTTTATTCTTAATTCTTATTCGTATTCCTTATTCTTATTCCTATTCTTATTCCTAATTCTTAATTTCATTTTCATTTTCAATTTTCAATCTTTAATTTTTAATTTCTATTTTTAATTCTTAAAACAAAGATTTTATGTATTTTATTTAAGTTTTTTAATTTTTTAATTTATTAATTTGTTTTTTCATTTTATTTTCAATTTTCAATCTTTAATTTTTAATTTTTAATTTTAATTTTTAATTCATAAAAAATAACTTATTTTATTTATTTTATTAAAAGTTTTTAATTTTTGTAATGTTTTATGTTTTTAATTTTTATAATAGGGGTACCGGTTATTTCGTGCGGTTTTCTAACAGATGGCGTAACTTGATTTTGTGAACAGTGATTTACCTTTCCAAATATGTGTTGGAAAGCTATTGTCATATAGTTTCAGAATCAGTATGTGTCATTTAGCTGAAGCGTAAACAACAATACTTTTTTTTACTCTGAAAATGTCGAATTTTGTGCCAAATAAAGTATTTTTGCGGGGAGTACTTCTTCTTTACTTCAATATGAAGAAAAAGGCTGCCGAAAGTCATCGTATTTTGGTGGAAGTGTATGCTGTACATGCTCTAGCTGAGCGTACGTGCCAGAAGTGGTTTGCACGGTTCAAAAGTGGCAATTTTGTGAGGACGATGAACGGCCCGGACAGCCAAAAAACTTTGAAGATCACGAATTGGAGACATTGCTCGAATGAAACGATCACAGGGGAAGTCTACCGACGACAATTGACGCGTTTGAGCCGAGCACTTCGCGAAAAATGGCCGGAATATGAACAAAGGCACGACGAGGTAATTTTGCAACATGACAATGCTCGGCCACATGTTGCACAGGTTGTCAAAACCTACCTGGAAACGCTCAAATGGGATGTCCTACCCCACCCGCCGTATAGTCCAGACCTTGCGCCATCCGATTCTATCTCTTCCGATCAATGCCACATGGCCTGGCTGACCAGCACTTCTCCAATTATGAAGAAGTCAAAAATTGGATCGATTCGTGGATAGCGGAAAAGCCGGCCGAATTTTTCAGAAAGGGTATTCGTGAATTGCCAGAAAAATGGGAAAAAGTTATAGCTGGTGATGGACAATACTGTGAATATTAAATTTGTAACCATTTTTTCACAGTATAGCTTCAATTTTCCCAAAAAAAACCGCACGAATTAACCGGTACCTCTATTATTTTAATTATTATTTTTTTGTTTTTAATTTATTAACTACTACTTTTTAATTTTTTTATTATTAATGCTTAAGTCTTAATTCTCAATTGTTAATTCTTTACTCTTAGTTGTTAATTCGTATATCCTTGATTCTTAACTCTTAGTTCCTAATTCTTAATTCGTATATCCTTAATTCTTAACTCTTAATTCTTAATTCTTAATTCATAATTCATAATTCATAAATCGTAATTCTCAATTCTCATTTCTTAGTACTAAATTCTTAGTCCTTGATTCTTAATTCTTAATTTGTAGTTCTTAATTCTTAATTCTAAATTCTTAATTCTTAATTCTTAAATCTTAAATCTTAATTCCTAATTCTTAATTCTTAAATCTTAAATCTTAAATCTTAAATCTTAAATCTTAAATCTTAAATCTTAAATCTTAAATCTTAAATCTTAAATCTTAAATCTTAAATCTTAAATCTTAAATCTTAAATCTTAAATCTTAAATCTTAAATCTTAAATCTTAAATCTTAAATCTTAAATCTTAAATCTTAAATCTTAAATCTTAAATCTTAAATCTTAAATCTTAAATCTTAAATCTTAAATCTTAAATCTTAAATCTTAAATCTTAAATCTTAAATCTTAAATCTTAAATCTTAAATCTTAAATCTTAAATCTTAAATCTTAATTCTTAATTCTTAATTCTAAATTCTTAATTCCTAATTCATAATTCTTAATTTTAATTCTTAATTCTCTATCTTCGTTCTTAATTCTTGGTTCTTGATTCTTAATTCTTAATCCTTTAGTTTTAATTCTGAATCCTTTATTTTTAATTCTTAATTCTAAATTCTGAGTTCTAAATTCTTCTTAATTCTTATTCTTTATTCTTAATTCCTAACTGTTAATTCGTATTATTATTCTTAATTCTTGTTTTTATTCCTGCTCTTAATTCTTATTCCTATTCCTGTTTCTATTCCTATTCCTTCTCATATGTTCTGATACCAATTTTTATTCTTTTCTTTTTCTTCTTCTCCTCTCCTTCCACCTATTCTTTACCTTATTCCATTTATTAGTATTATTCTGGTTTTTTCCATTCCTTCTTCTTTCTTTCCTTTCTTTCCTACTTCCAGCTATTTGGAATCCCTTCTTCAACTCTCACTTTAAGTCTAACTCAAAAATCCTAACTCAAAACTCTTCATTTAAAAATCCTCTGAATACATCTGGCAACACTCGATTCATCATCGCAGTGGGGCCACAAAAACGATTAGGCCCCCCAAAGTGCCCACAAAGTCGAAAAAGACCAATGCAAGTGAGAAGCAGCAACATTAAGCCGGAAACCAAAATAAAAACTCACTTTAATGGTGAAAAATACCGAGGGGGAGGTTAAAACACTGCAACCACAAATCCGCTTTAATGAAAAATTATTCCAACGTTTGCATGCGCCGCGCGAATCCCCACGATTTACGTTGCCACCGAACGCCATACCGCACCGCACTACAACGCATCGCCGCCCACAAGGCGAAGCGGGCCGAAGCGCCGACAACAGTAACAGCAGCAACAACGAGGGCGACAGGCAGTCGCGTGCGTCGCATTCCAACGCACAAGAGGCTACGGCACGGCGAAAGTCAAGGCGAACACAATGCGCAGCGACGAGATAAATAATCCCGATGATGCACGCTGTCAGATGCAAGCGACACGCGCACGCACACACAGCAGCCCCCGCGCACTTCCCTTCCTTTAGCAGCAGCAGCAGCAGCAAAATCTGTGCAGCATATTTGAAAACAAAAAACAACAACACCACAGCGAATTTCGCAAACGCAAAGGCTGCTATGTGTGGGGCAGCACGAAGGGAAATGCGGACAAAAAGTGAAATCGCAATCGGAGCGCGGCGAAATTACGGCACGGCGCGCACAAAGTGGTGTAACGTGGAGAAAGGGGAAAGCGAATGCGTGGGCGCAAAATCGTAGCAGCAACCAGACACACCAGTCCGAACAGCAACAAAAATCTGAAATGCAATCGAATGAAACGAAAATGAAAATTCCTTTCTGGAATTTTGATATGAAGGCAATTTTTTCAGTGTTGCATTGCAATTGCGATGCGTGTGGCAGAGCGGCGGCAGGTGAAGACGTATTACAAGCGATGCTATTTTTTATTGCAACGATTCTTTTTTTTTGTTGTTGTAACACGAAAAAATGTGCCGCATTTTTGGCGGATTTTGATTTTACTTTTTTTTGCTTTGTTAAGTTTTTGACGTTTGCATTTCTGTCGGCTGGGCCAAACTTAAAACGCACACACGCCAGCCAGCAAAAAAAAAAGAGTTGAAGGCGACAGCAACGCTGTGCGGCAAACGAGCGTGCAATTTGCTATCGGAACGCTAATGCAAAGCGTCATTTGCGGCGTGTGGCAACGAAATTTGCGCTATTTTCGTTGGCACTTTTGTGTGCATTTCTATTGGGTCGGTGATTTTCAGTTTTTATTTGAATGCTTTTTTGTTTTTGTGCAGCATAAATGACACATGATATGACATTATCAAAAATTTGCCGTTAGAGACAGTTTAGCAGTAAATATTTGCGAAATAGTTGAACGCGCCGCGACAGTTTGAAGAACTGAAGTCTTTATCAGTGTCATTGGTCAAGGCAACTTAAAATGACAGCTGTCATAGTTGGTATTAAAATTGTTCACTGATAACTGAGATTACTAGATGCAGTTATGGTTCGTAGGATAAAGAATGAAGCAAATGGAGATCAGAAATACTGAATATTTGTAGTAAGTAACGTAAATGGATTTTTTTGGAATATGCTGGATTAAACCAATTATGATCTTGAAGTTATGGAAGGCCTTATAACTTATAAGGGTCAACAAATTTGACATGAAAACAAGTTTCAACAGTCATCAGAAGAGTAAAAGACTCAAAAAGACTTGAGAGTCGAGTTGATTGATTAAAGTTTACTTCAATATTTGTGGCTTGGTGTAATACAATTTCATTCCAGAGTAAGAGATCGTGAAAGAAGAGTTCTATTTGGATATATTGAAGAGTCTGCATAAAAAAAATGCAAAAAAATATTTGTGAAAAAAACAATTCGTGGATTTTAAACCTAACGACAGTTGAACTAAATTTTAAACCAACTACACAACAAATACCATTTACTATCATAATAATAATATATTTATAAGACCAATCCTAGTCACTTGTATATTATATATTAACTTCCTGAGACTAATTTTGGCACTATGAGTTGTTCGCTTTAACTGGATTAGAGCTACAGAACAAAATTTGTGAACAGGACAACGGTTACTACCAGAAAACGCCTAAGAAATCAATTTTCCAATATCTCAAATTGTTTGAGCGTTATTTTATAGTCGCTTAGAGAACGAACGGACAAATAGAAATGACTGAATTGATTCTCCTGATGATTCTAATTAGACTTTTTCTATTTTTCTGTACCATCCAGGCTGTTTTTTTCGTACTAAACACATTCTAGTAATTAATATAAATTGGAGGAAATTTTAATATAAATTGGAGAAAAGTAAGTCATTTCATTTAAAACTCAAAAGCAGGTCATGTCCTAATGATAATTTTCATCAAAAAGTAGATATGTAGATAGTAGAACATGTTAAAAGACTCACGGACAAATAGACATAATTGAATTGATTCTCCTGACGATTCTAATTAGGCACTTGTATACTTTTTTGTACCAGCCAGGCTGCATTTTAGGTATTTAAAACCCCATACCGTCATTCTATGATAGTTAATGAAATAAATTGTAGAAAATTTCCGTTTAAAAGTCCAAAATTTTATTGAAAATTAAAAAGTAGGTCATTTTTTAGAGATAATTATCGTCAAAAAGTAGACTATTTAAGTTTAAAAAGCAAAAGTATATCATATTCTTTGGCAAACCTTATTACAAATCTTCATTGCTTTAAATTTAGTTAAAAAAAATATTTACATTCGTTTTTACCAACACTTCACTACTTTTATTTGCATTACAACAACAATTTATCTCAACAACAACCGATTTTATACGCACATAATAAGAGCAAAATCTCGCTAAATAACTCACCACCACTAACCAAACGCACTGGCAACGCCGATAGCAGCGACGCGTTTGACAAGCGGAAACCGTAATTAACAGCAGCCAGTTGATTAGAAGCGGCCAGTTGTGGCAAAAGTTGGCAATTAATGTGCGCGCATTTATCAAAAAGTCGACAAAGAAATAAAACGAACAAAAAAAATAACTGAAGTAATAAAGATTGTAACAACAACCAAGGAAACGAGAAAAAATGCAAATGTCTATGGATTTTGACTTTTTGACAATGGACAACCGCACCGAAGCATTTCGCCGGAAATGTGAGTAAAAAAAAAAAATGCCTTAATAAATGAGAAAACTGCGAGTTGCGCTGACTTTGGTGCTATAAATTTTTCAACTGCTCAACCATTTGTCCGCGACCAGCGATTTATTTTTTTGTTACTTTTTCCGGCCTGTCTCTTTAATGACATCGGATTAGCGTTGCAAAAATGTTTTATTGCGCTGTCCGCCCAGTCGGCCATGTTATCGCTTGTGTGCGCGGCGAACGGAAGGTGCTTAGCCCGAACAGTGTTGTCAATTGTTCGCGCCCTCACTTAACTGCCCTTTTCACACTGGCGCACAGTCGTACACACAGCAGCGTGCCGGGTGTTTATGAGCTACCAAAACGTTCATTAAGAACGCCTGCTGATTTAAGCCAAAAGCGCTACCGACAAAACCAAGTAACAACAACAACAACGTTACACAATCTAATAAAAATGAAGTCATAAAAATGCCGTTTGTGATTTTGTGCAATTGTGTGTTAGTGTGATTGTGTTGTGATTTTCATGACTTTTAGAAAATATTAGCCTCCAGTGTGGCCGAGCCACATTCCGCCGCCTAAAGGCCAACGGTTGGACGAATCAGTGGCACAAGGAAAATATTTAATTCTCAGCTGATTAATATTATTTGAGTCATTGTGATTTAATTGTGAGCGACATTGAAGAAATTACAAGGTGAACATTAGGTAAGTGTTTGTATAGAATATCTAGGAGTTATACTAAATCAGAATCTACTCTGGAAAGGACATTTGGAGGAAACGATGGGTCTTCATGACCTGTAGGTCCATAGCAGGCAAAAGTTGGGGCTGCACTCCGACTATTCTGAGATGGATCTACACGGCGATCGTGAGACCTATGATTACGTATGGTTCAGCTGTCTGGGTAAACAAGACCAGCCAACTAACCACCATCAAGGCGCTCAGCAATCTACAAAGACTGGCATGCGTATGCACAACAGAGGCTATGAGAACGTGTCCAGAAGCATCTATGGAGGTTCTTCTCGAACAAACCCCTCTTCACTTGCTCATACAGACTCAGGCGAAAAGGGCTCTTCAACGGATGACTGATAGAAATATCGGGACAGGGCTTTCTGATCTGTAAGAGGATTGATACACCTACGAATCTGTATCCCGACATTGCAATACCGAGGGACACAATCTCACTAAAGTTCAGCTTTGTCAAAAGATTTAAAACTGAACTTAGTAACAAAAGGAACTGGGTAGGTATATCGGAAACGTATCCGATAGACCAGCATATGATATCCTGGTACACAGATGGCTCCCTCCTTAACGGAGGAGCCTACCAGGATAGGCGTATACGGGCCGAGGATAAGATACTCGGAACATACGGGAAAACACACCACGGGCCGACGAACTGGCAAGGAGGGGAGCTTCCACACCTTTTGTCGGCCCTGAACCTTTTTGTGGTTTGGGAAAAGGAGCTTCTTCTATCCTAACGAGAAAGGACGAGATAACCAGAAGGAATCAATATTGGGAAAATCTACCAGGTCTAGAGCATTCCAAGATGGTTATCGGGTTCTACAATAGGGAAAGATTCGAGGATTGCATGACCCTATCAAAGAATAATCTAAGGCTTATCACGGGAATGCTAACAGGGCACTGCAGATTGAATTATCATCTAGCCAAACTAGGAATCCGTGAATACGGGTATTGCAGGTTCTGCTTGCAGGAAAACGAGACTGCATTACATATACTAGGAGAGTGCCCTGTACTCATGCATAAAAGAAAGAAACACCTGGGGGACCATCTTATACCAGGTACGGACTGGGTATCCAGAGGTGTAAGAAGCATACTAAAATTCCTCCTGGATACTGGACTCACTGACAGGCTGTGAAGTCCAAGAAGGGGGCACAATAGATCTACAGGTCGCAGTGCATCATCCCCATCAATAATAATAATAATAAGTGTTTGTAATTGTTTTAATTTAGTTTAGATAGTTTTTAAAAGAAACGGTTTAGAAAAGAAAGAGAAGAGGAACAGGTGATCCCTGTATTCACTATCTGGTACTCACTGTAGCTATCGAAAGAGTTTAAATTTGCTAATGAAATTTGGTTTAAAGCAATTGGAAGATGTCTGTGACCCAATCATTACTAAGCAGAGTTGCCATACAGGTTAGCTTAGGATAAGGTAGCAGCTTATGATGCTCACATAGCCCAATAAAGTCACGTTGTGTTACGCAAGAATAGGAAAGGACCCTAAACTACACCCCTACCCACCCACCCAGGGGAAAGAGGGAAGCCATTTAGACTATCTTATGAAACGGGCGATACTGTCAACGTCGATAGTTAACAGGTAGAACAGATCAATTAGGAAAGGGCTAGGAATAGACAGTGGCACGCTAAGAGAAAAACGATCTCTTCTTCATTCACAGAGCCGGAGCTGTGGCAGTGCTCAGTGAAAGGGAGGACCAGCCGCTGGGACTTCTTTTCTACGGTGCAGTCCTACAGTAGACTGTCTGGTTAGAAGATCCAATTAAGAAAGGTATTAAGTGACCTACTAGACTGGATAGCTCCGGTGAAAAGTTACGCATATAAAAATATATTAAAAGACATACAGATTTATTTTTTGAATAAAAATCAATGCGTTTCCATTATAGCATTATTTATAAAATAATAATTTTTATAAATAAAAATATAACATACCCATCTTACGTTAAAAACGTATAGTGTAGTGCACAAATATTTCGTCTATATTCGACTAAAAAACTCTTTTTTTTTAACTGATAATTGCGTGAAGAAACATCCAATAGTCAGCTACCAAATCAGATAATTCCTGATTACCTACAACACGGCCCTTGCAACCCTGTATAGGCAGATTACGCTTAAAACTGGCACAAGGGCTTGAAAAAAGTACAGGCTGAATATACAAATTCCACTAATATGTTTTTATTGTTTAAGATGATGGTGTTGTTGAATTTTTCTCTAAACCATAACAACTTAAATTCAATTAATTAAAGATTTAATAAGTTAATATTAAATTGCATACAGATTCTATGTCCATATGTATACCAATATTTATATTTATTTGCACTAAATCCCACCACATCAACTCTTGGTACAAATTTAAAGAGATTTCCACATTTATTAAGCCACCTTTATGGCTGCTTACACTGCTTACAATTGAATTTTAATATATTCCTTAATTAAGTCAACTCATCGCCCGCTACAGCTCGCTCACACCCACTAATACATAAATAGATGACCGTCTGTTCGCACATCCCAAGAACTTCCCAAATCGAAACCAAAACAGTTGTGCTGTGGTCAACTTTCACTTATAGCATTTCACACTCACTATTCTGTTTCTCTCGACCATTAGCACAGCTTCATCTTTCATGATTTATGATTCTATGCAACTCAACTTTCGTATAGAAATTGTACTCTCTTTAAATAAATAATTAGTAAATTTGCGACTGTACTTTATGCCTATTCACAATATTATTTAGTTTTCTAAAACAGTTTTCAAAATTATTAAATTACATTTTCTGCACTTTATTATTGATCCAACAATGCATATCGAATGTCCATTGTAATTTTAATTAGGAATTTATTCATGTACTAAAATACGTAAGCTGAAATATTTCAAACATTGTTGCAATAGTGCTAAAATATATTGCTTTGCTATTGCAAGCAAATAACTTGTTCAATCCTCACACTTCTCCCCCCTGCACACAGCTACTATTTATCGGCTGTTGCATGAACAGTTTGAAATGATTTATTGATCAAGTTTTGTTATTAATTAATGGTACAAATTGATGATGGACACTTATGCAAAAGTTTTGTACAAGTTTAGAAAGCAAAAACCATGCATTAAGAATTTAGAGTAACATAGAAGAATCTCCTATATCTAAATTTAATTAAGATCGAGTGAATAGCTTTAGACAACGTAACCACTTGAACCACAAACTGCAAGTGACTTAAATGAATATTATTGAGTTTTTTTTAAGAGAGCAGAGAGATAATTTTTTAGAAGTTTGTAGCAAACGTTTGCATCTGTTGTGGTCACTTTTTGACACTGCATCACAAAAACAATTCATGTTTTTTTTTTACAGATCAAATAAGCTAGAGTCGTGAAGTGAAGTTATTTTTAACTGTTTTGTAGTGCTGAAATAGTCCTAAGGCCCTTGTTGAAGTCCTTCTCTAGGAAGAAATTTGACAACCGGTGCCTTTTGGAGTTGTTTGAGTTTCGAAAAAAGTCTTTGATTCAAACGTATCCGTTGGCTGAAAGAGGTGATTTGAGCCAAAAGTATGTGTAGAGCACTACTCACTTTCATTTGGAGGTCTAATAGACCAATAGGCGGTCCAATAGAAGTAGTATCTTACAGGGATCAATTTCTAAACCAATTAATATTCATTTATAATTGGACTCTCGCTGCTTTTGTAAGACAGAGAAGACAGTCAGAAATATTTCCTACAGGACGAGTAGTAACATTCAGGGACAAGGTTCATTTGAAACACTAATAGATCACTGTGGTGCAATTCCAACAGTCCCCACTTGGATCAATTCGTAAAGCAATTTTTAATTTAAGCTCACAAGTACTTAAAGTAGATTTGGCCAGCCCACGATGGGTGATTCCGCAGCTCTTAACATCAGGTTTCCTAGAGACTCTGGATCTCATTAAGTGGCTCTATATGGGCCCTTTGTGATACCACACATTCCACCCGCTTAAAATGTGTATGCAACACTGTTTTTTCCAACATGTGTTACAACACAAATTTGAAACGGATGGGGGAAGGGAGAGAGGGGACCTACAGTTTAACGCCGAATCCGAACGATGGTTTTTTTAGCAATTTCCTTTCACACTTGGAGGTTTTGCCATTGCCTGCCAAGAGTACACTTGTGCGATTCTTGTATAATAATTCTCATCAGCTTCATGTGTTCATAGAAGTAGACGAGTGTTTCAACAGCCCAAGCTAAGAATCGAACCTAGAGCTTCTGGTATGAGAAGCCAGCGCGGCGCCCGCTGGACTATCCAGGCCAGCTACTCATTATTTACAACATTACTTATTTTCTCATTACTTTTCTTCTCATTTGTCACCGACAACCAAGTCAACTCAATGATTTTCGATAGTTTTTTGCCGATTTCCAAGTGCAACTCAGAACATTTAGATTACCCAGGTTATCTGTCTTTCACTCTCTTAATATGATATACATTTTTTGTATTGCATTAAACTACAAAGAATTGAAAAATTCACTGACTTTGTTATTCATCACATTTAATATAATTTGAAATTTTCTTCATTGAACTACAAAAGTGGCAAAAGTCATTGACTACAAACCGCAATAAATTTCACACACACATTATTCAACACAATTTTTCATAAAATCAATAAGCTCGGCCTAATTTACTGCTGGCAACACTGTTGAACTAACCCAATTATCTGCTATGAAATGGTTGTGGTCTAGCGGTTGAAAGTTCACTGCAACTCTAAAGACACACAATATTTAAGGCTCTCGAAAATCAATAAAAAATTTAAGCTTTCAACCACAAAACACACAGAATTCTACAAAAATAAAGCCCACAAATATTTACTTTAACAAAAGTAGTTGAATGGCAATGCAAAGGCAAACAGTTGCTGTTTGTATGCAATACAACATAAAAGCAAACAAAAACAATATTCCACAAAAATGTAAACAGAAACTTGCAACGAAATTGAGAAAAGTCAAGTGTGAGTTGTGAGTTGAAATTAAATTTTACGATTAAAAACTGAATGGTTGTGGGACTCGAGAAGACAGAGGACCCGATGAAATGTCCTTTAGAGCGAATAGAAACCAATCGCTGGATGCTTGTTTCCTAGCAAACAAAACTGTAATTGAAGACCACTAGAACTCATCCACGGTCGGTTTACTCCAAAGGAATGCGCCAAAAATTGCAAATATTAGGTTCGAAAAGCTGAAATTTCCTTTGACAATAGCAACAACAAAAAGTTAGCACACACATGCGTCACGTTGCCACGTTGCCTTATTACCGCGCAATTTGTCTGTGGCAGAAAATCTTGCAAATAATTTTGCCATAGTCGCGACAAAGGAGCCGAAACATAATCTGGCGACTTTGACAGCGCTGCATGAAGATCAACTATCGGGAGGCAAATTGCCCGCAGCGAAAATGCTGCAGCTGTAATATGAAGAAAATTACGCGGAGAGAGGAAACTAATGGAAATATGTTCATACCATATATACGTGGGTGGTCCGATAAGTACTTAGCCTACAAAAGAAAAACGAAAATTTTGGAAAAGTGGCGATTTATTTCTCAACGTAGTCTCCTTTCAACTCGATACACTTGACCCAGCAGCGATGCTCCAACTTCTTAAACCCGTCGTTTGAAATACGTTTTCTGGAGGCCTCCGTGGCGGCGATAACCTCCTCATTCGACTCAAATTTCTGTCCGACGAGTGGCTTTTTCAAGTTTGGAAACAAAAAAAAGTCACACGGGGCCAAATCTGGAGAATACGGTGGATGGGGCAGCTGTTCGTAGCCTAATGCGACCAATTTGGCGAATCACCGACCGATATTGCTCTTTTTCCATTTTTCTAAAATCCGCGGACACGTTCGTTTCCACACGCGGTCAAAACAAAACTACAAATCCAATATGGCTGAAATTTTGACAGTAGCCGTCTACGAGGATGTACTACACGATAGTAAATTTCTCTTACGATAGTGGCACCATCGGGCGGTGGGGCTAAGTAATTATCGGACTGCCCACGTACTTGAGGTACATACGACCATATGAAGCGGCGACAGTGCATGCCAGCAAATAAGCAGATAATTGTTGTTGTTGCTGCGTGTATGATGTGCGCCGGTCAGCAATGGCGCCAACATTGCTTTAAGACTCGCTCCCTGCTCGCTGAAACGCTTTAAAACCACCAACAGTACAAAACGCAGCAAGTTTTAATTACGAGGCACGCACAAGATTTATGCTGGACCGGGGCTGATGATGGCCAGTTGGAAAATGCTCGAGCAACTGAATTTGGCAACACTATGAAGCAGCAATTTAATTGGGTTTAATTCGAAACGTGACTGGCATTTCGTCAATCCACGCCGAAGCTTTAGCGTTTCATTGATTTCTTTTTCTCGCTCCGCCAAACTGACAATATTTACCGTATGCGGTCTGTATAGAATTTTATTTTTACAACTTCGCTGTATGTGTTTTTTTATTGTATATTGTACTTATTTTTAGGAATTAGGTCAACCGCAAGTGGCAAAACGTGTGTCTGTAAGCGAGCTGCCTAAAGAAATATGAAAACATTTGGCCTATACGAAACAACAATTGCGACCTAGTGTCCGGAAAAACTGTAAACAAAATCCACTTGAGCGATTATTGTTAGAATTTATCGACATTGTTTCGCTTTGCTGCGAACGCAGCTGTCTTTCATGCTTCAATAAAGGACATTAACCGCATTCCTTAATGCCATAAAATACACATGTGTAGTTAGGACTACTTATGTGCATGGAATATCCATACGAAATTTATAGCCAACGCAGTGGGCTTCAAACTTGGGTGCGAGAACAGGTCCCAAGATACCATGCTCTATGTGGAAGCTAGGTAGGTTGTAGTGGCTGCCTCTGTATGAGACACACTTAGGCCTCTATATGGGCCCATTGTGATACCACAATACCACTGATTTTTTCAACATGTATTACAACACACATTTCAAACGGATAGGAGAAGGGAGGGAGGGGACCTACAGTTTAACGCCGAATCCGAACGGTGTTTTTTTTTGGCAATTTTTCCTTTCACACTTGGAGGTTTTTGCCATTGCCTGCCAAGAGCGCACTTGTGCGATTCTTGTAATTCTCATCTGCTTTATGTGGATAGCGATAAAAGTAGACGAGTTTTTCACCAGCCGGAGCCAGGAATCGAACCTGGGGCCTCGGTATGAGAAGCCAGCGCGCTACCCGCTGGACTATCGAGGCCGACGCTCTATGTAGAAACCCAGTTAGAAAATAAAGAGCTGGAAATAGAGATGGATAGTTCTCACAGAAAGAAGGTTATATATTGTTGGGAGTGTCCAACGGACTCTGGCACGTAGACATTGCTGTTCATTGTACTTCAACTATTGCGTCCCGCCTTGACTAGCAAATGTCAGGGCAAAGAATCGTTTAAAGTTGGTCTGCCCAGCCCCACCATTGGTTGATTCTGCGGCCTTAAACAGGCAACCCTTGAAATCAAAAAATCAAAAGAATCTGGATCTTATTTAACCCGTCTCTCACTTTATTCGAAAAGTAGGATGTCCAGCAGCTCGAGTTCCAGTAGCTCATGTTCTGTTAGAGGAATTCGGCTAAAGCATATGTGCCCGGAATGTCCTTAAGCTCGACATTTACTAATATAATGCCCAGCAGTACCATCTGGCAGTATTACAAGTAGAATTCATGGACCACCAGAAAACACTTGAAGAACTTGAGGAACATTTCTGTGCAGATTGGGTGTGGAATGAGTTGGTACAAAAGCTGATGACTATGGGTGCGTAGTTAGAAATGGCTACTTTGAGGGAAACTTTTCCAAGGTCATGAAGGTCCATTGTATTGAAACCATGATTCAGACTTATTTACCCTAACGCACAGAACCACTGTGAGCTTGTAACGAAACAATTTAGAGCTTTAGCAGCCTTGTCGAGAAAAGCAGACATTTTTGTCCGGGCGCTGGATATTCTGAAAGTATATTTGCTGGTGGTATACTACATATTTCATTCAATACTTTATAGGATAACAGCCTTAAGTGTTCAGAAAAGTTCTTTCGATTCCTAAAGTTCTTTCGATTCCTAAAAGTTCCTAGATAATCGAGAATGAAGTTACCCAATTGAGTATTGTTTTCCTTTAGCGTGCAGGACAACTATTTCTATGTACGGTTTCTTCTAGGCTCAATAGCCTAGCGGGAGTGCATTAGCCTATCATCCCAGAGGTCATGGGTTCGACTCCTACCTGGTGCATGGTCCCGCACTCTTCTAACTTTTCCAATTTTTCCTGTCCTCTAAATATTCCTTAGCTCAGCAACCTACCTCAGTTTAAAAAATTCCGACCTTTAGATGATCCTTTCCCACTCACTCCCATGTTATATTACACTTAATCAAGTAAAAAGAACAACAAATATACAGCTACGCGGTACACCAGTGATGCCTGTAAGGGGAAGCTGGCATTAGCCAAAACAGCGCTCCAAACCAATCTTAGCGAAGTCCCCAACCATCCTACTGTCACTTCCTTTACACAACAGATGCCGCTATGAGCGGTAGCTCACAACATCGAAGGTGTCGTTCCTAAGCGGCGATAGATGGCAGCACCATTACTTAGAACTACTTTCTGGAGACTACTCACCTATCGTGGCAGAAGAACACAACCAATTAAAGCAACCAACACAAGGCAATGTCTTGTGGAGGCCCTATGTTCCCCAGAGAAGTGAACAAGAAAAAAGAAAGAAAAAAGTAGGTCTTCTTATCTTCCTCGAAATCGAAAGGAAACCATGCCAGCATTTTTAGTAGTGTCCGACCGAAACCACTTTTTTGGGCCGAAACCGAAACCGAAACCGAATATTCGGTTTTTTTTTAATATTCGGCCGAAACCGAAACCGAAACTTTCTAGTTGAAATAAAAATCACGATATCAAGCACTTTTTTCAACAAACGAATTTTACATTAAGTAAATAAAGAACAAACAAACAAACATAGCATAAATAAATAAATACTTATTAATAAAAACAATTTATTCATTTTTTAAAAACGTAAACAAGAAGAAATCACCCTTTCGTACCTTACTCGATAATATTCAAAATTAAATAATTTTATATTATATGCTAAAAAAAAGAAGTTTGTTTACATTGCTGGCATCTAAATCACTCCTCCTTTTACTATATATCTGCTACACAATAAAATGTAAAAAATATTCTAGAAAGTTTCGGTTTCGGCTATTCGGCCATTTTTTGGCCGAAACTGAAACCGAAACCGAAACCACTTATTTGGGCCGAAACCGAAACCGAAACCGAATATTCGGTCGGACACTAATTTTTAGTAATATTTAGTAAGTTAGTAAATGAGTTCTTCTTCTCGTAGAGAGTTCAGTACAAGTGGGGTTAAGAACTATTTCTTCTTGTTCCTCGTCCAAGCAACTCCAGCATAAATCGTTAGATAAAAATATCAGCCTCTTTGCGTAGACTGTAAATGGTCTTATCGGCTATGAAGAAATCCCATAAAATATTAAAAAAAAGAAGTTACCCTTCATCTTCTAGAGATTTCAGTGAAATATGCTTTATTTTTCTTCCACGTCTGCGGTAAAGTACGCTTTCTTCTTCCAACTCATCTACATAAGAAAACAGTACAGTGCTGTATTTCTATCAAACAATGACCCGCCAGAACAACAATCTTGGATTTTCTTAAGCAAATGATATTCTCTTCAACAATTGAGATTTAAATCAACGATTTCGACTCACGAAATACAAAATATTCCTAAAGATATCTGCTTTAGTAATTCAACCAAAGTTCTTCAACCTCGTTGAGTCATCTGCCGTCGCTGTCGGTTACACTTGATGCTCCTTCCACGCATCAATTTGTGACGACTTCCATACGCGCGTTCTTGCAACATATCCGTGTCTAGGCATGTGAATGGCACCGGTGTCGTTGACCAGAGCAACGTTCGCCCTACAGCCAGACGCCTACGTTAGGCCCAAAAGCCGCACCGTACGACGCGTTCAATTATGCATGCGATTTTGCTTATTTGTGGTCTTCACTCACGAAAAATTAATTTACTACACAACGCTGCTGGATGCTCGAATTAATTTCGTTCATCAGCAACTACAAGCACTACAACAAAAACAACAACAACAACCATAATAACAACAGACAAGTACCACCAACTGCGAAGACGCCAACAGCGTTCGAGGAGGTTAAAGTGCCGCGTCTTCGTGTATATCCGACACAGACAAGGCAGCGCCCACACTGCTGCCGCCGCGACAAGTTGACTGAGCGTCTTGACTATGGCGGCATTTCAAGTTGTTGTCTACGTTCGTGTGGCGCACAAGTAGGCACTTAGGCGATTTTTTTGCTTTTCAATCTTCTTCTTGGCCGCGCCTCCCACCACCGCTGCCCTCTCTGCGATGCTACTTACTTGCCTATTATCGTGCCGCTTCTTAATTCGCGTTGCTGTCATTCAACGCCTTATCGGATGCTGCTACGCGCGTATTATCCTCAGCCTCTGCGCCTCAAAGTCTGCTATACTATATTTGGGTTTTTCGTTTAATGTGGCTAAGGTTCGCTGCGACTTTGACAACAACGCCACATTTTGCGCTGATAAGATGTTCGCTTCAAGCGTTCATGCGCTGTCGTCTGCTGTCTGAATTGGGCGCTCAGCTTTGCGTGTCTGCTGGCGTCGGCACAAAAAACTCTCAAAGGCCATTTACTAGTTACACTAGAACGCGCGGCGAGGGTGGGGAGGTAGAGCTCAAATTAGCCAACGCAGATTGAGAGTAATTCAGAAATCAGAACGCTATCAATTAGGCGCGACGAGTACTTCTTTGCTTTCATTAAATCAATAGAAAATACAAGTAGTAATTTTCAAGAAGGGAACATCAACATAGAAACTTTTAGTCCAAAGACTTTTTGAGTTAAATTCAACTATTCCGATGATCAAAGAGATGTGGATTAAAAACATCACTCAATTAAAACAAGAAAATTAAGGAAGTTAATGTTAAGAAACAAATTTGCTAGGTGGCTTTACCCTAAAATTCAAACGAAATGTTTCACTAAAAGATAAGTGTTTTCCATATTTTTCTCTTTTAAAATATGACATACAGCGCTTTACAACACATGGGACGCAATTCATTGCGCCGGCTCGGAAATAAAACATCGAATCGTCCCGATTGTCAGCATCACTTGGCCATTCAGACATTCACAGTTCGCATAATAACAATTTATCAACGTCTGCTAAGCATTTGACGCTTTCCAGCTGTTACAGCAGTTGCTCGCGTGCCAAAGTGCTGCATTGCCGACGCTTGCTGCATGTGTCATACTACCAACACACAGTCAACTTTACATTTGCCATTTACTTATCGGCACTGCACATCTCTGGGCGCGCTGCAGTCAGTTATTGCAACAAATTCATGCACAAAGTGCCGACAAACTCAAAAATCATAAAATGCAAACACCAACTGCGCAATGCAGTTGCAACACACACACACACACATGAACACACAAAAAGTGTCAGCGCCAACATTTACATCGTGCTGAACATGGCCAACAGCAGCAGCAGCGCCATTGACAGCCGCATCGATGCGTCCTGCAGCTGCCGCAACCAGTGCGTCGGAAATCAAGCCGCCAGACGAGCCACTGACAGGGCGGCCAGTGCGCTAATAGTCAGTGTCAGTGTTGCCGTCATGGCTGGCAGCAGCCCGTCAGCCAGCCAAACAGCCAGTCGGACCGACAGCTGACGCACATTGCTCAATCATTTGCAGAGTCATTTTCTTGCCATTTGCATCATTATTGCGGAAAAAATTGCTCTCGGTGTGTTCACATTTGGCTGGCAGTGCTGAAGCCGCCTTGGCCAAGACATAACCCACACAAACGTCTACTGACATGTGTGTATGTGTGTGTGTGTGACGTCTGTGCGCTTGTTGCACTAACGACGACACAATGACACCAATGCGACGACACTCGCAGAGTGAAAATTCTTTTCTGCCAGCATTTCCTACACTTGCGTCATGCCTTGACATCGTTTGCGTGTGTGTTTGTGTTATTGTTATTGTTCAATCGTTGTCAACATGCATTGCCTTGAACGTGTACGAGTATATCTGAGCGCAGACAATCGCTCAACGCTGACTTTATGTGAACAGTTGACGAATACCAAATTAAGACGAGTCGAAATGTATGTTTAATCTTGCAACATGAGATTCTCAGCATAGAGAGAAACTTGCATATTTAATACATTTGACCTACATATAGTATCCAAATCTATTCTAATAAAATCAATTTTAATTGTTGTTTTTTGATTTCCATGTGAGAATGAAGCCGATTCATGTATTTATTATATTTTTTAGTTCACACTGATTATAGATTATAGAGTAAGAAATAGAGAATAACTGAATATTTTGGCCAAATATTATCAACATATTGTTTTTTTGTTACTGAAGCAATTTTTCCGAGACACTTTAATGGATCTTCCTTGTTTCATTGGTTAAGCAACTCTCAGACTTTCACCTATGTTGGGTTCCAAAGCTTAAAAGATTTCAAGCAACTATAGGGCAGGCAAGCAACTACTGGAGCCCTAGGTTCGAGTCCCAGCTCGGGCTGGTGAAACACTCGTCTACTTCTATCGCTATTCACATGAAGCAAATAAGAATTACCAGAATCGAAGAGCAAAATCTCCAATTGTGAAAGAAAAACTGTCCACCGCCGCGGGGAAAACCGCGAAAAAAATTTAAAAATAAAAAATAGAATCGAAAATAGAGAATAGCGGAATATTTTGGATAAATATTATCCACTTATAGTTGTTGTTGTTGTTACTATTGAAGTAATTTTAGCTTAGAAACCTTAATGGGTCTTCCTTGTTTTATTGGTTGAGCAACACCCAGTCAGTCTTATATTCATCTATGTTGGACTCCAATGCCTAAGAGATTTCAAGCATCTTCAGGGCAGATAGTCCAGTGGGTAGCGCGCTTGCTTGTCATACAAGAGGCCCTAGGTTCGATTCCTAGCTCGGGCTGGTGAAACACTCATCTACTTCTATCGCTACTCATATGAAGCAGCTGAGAATTACAAGAATTGTAAAAGTGCGCTCTTGGCAGACAATTCAAAGCCTCCAAGTGTGAAACAAAACTGCCAACCGCCTTTCGGACTCGGCATTAAACTGTAGACTCCCTCCGCCGCTCCTTTCACGCATCCGCTTGAAATGTGTATTGAAACACATATTGGAAAAATAGTGTTGCATGTCCCTTACAGAGGCAGCCACCATAACCTAACCCAACCTAAGGAAGACGAGCTCACTTGACAGGGTTCTAGCAAGATGTTACTCTTTTAATCTAATTCCCTTTTATCCTACAAGCTTCTTCCCTAAAAACTATAGAAACTAAGTTCAGATGGTTTGAAGCGGGACTAACGGGTTTTATTACACGCTAAATTTTACCAACTCTAAGTCTCCATCGTTCCAGAGAACTTCTCCCACATAACCATAATTTCTGTTAATTCAATCTTTTTTACAAATCCGCTGGGAAAATTTGGTTCCATGATCATTTGCCTGGACCCAAGTGGAACTGTTGTCCAGTTGTAGTGAAAAGATGTGTGGTGGTTAATGCCCATTACGAGCAAAAGAAGGAAAAAGCATTCCTTCCAGAGGAGTAAGGACAGCTTCGATCGTAGTCTTGTGTGGTGGTTAATGTTCATTAAGAGAAAAAAAGGAAATGGCATTGCTTCCAGAGGAAGTAAAACAGCTTCGATCGTGGTCGCTGCTACAAAACTCACTGGAAACTGGAGCTAAGAACTATTATCCGTTAGTTTATCTAATCCTTAAACAACCAAAAATATACTATAATATTATAACAAAAAACAACATAATAAATAAACTTGTAGTTTAATTTTCCTATAACATACAAACCAAGGCGAAGAGGGCTCTTCAACGGATGACTGATATAAATATCGGGACAGGGCTTCCTGAGCCGTAAGAGGATTGATACTCTTACGAATCAGTATCCCGATATTGCAATACCGAGAGACACAATCTCACTAAAGTTCAGCTTTGTCAAAAGATTTAAAACTGAACTTAGTAACAAAAGGAACTGGGTAGGTATATCGGAAACGTATCTGATAGGCCAGCATATGATATCCTGGTACGCAGATGGCTCCTTAACGGAGGAGGGTACCGGGATAGGCGTATAGGGGCTGAGGATAAGATACTCGGAACCTACGGGAAAACACACCACTATCTTCCAGGTGGAAATATACGCCATTGAAAGGTGTGCTTATTTCATACCGGAACCGGAAAACCGTGGCAATCAAGGCTCTAAGATCCTAGCAGGTGTCCTCGAAACTGGTTTTGGAGTGCCTT
Organism: Melieria crassipennis; assembly: GCA_963668005.1. Taxonomy (NCBI): domain Eukaryota; kingdom Metazoa; phylum Arthropoda; class Insecta; order Diptera; family Ulidiidae; genus Melieria; species Melieria crassipennis. Next base: position 103,333,200 of record OY764961.1, read on the forward strand.
GAGAAGCTAAACGAACTTGGCCGTTACAACCAGGTCTGGGTACTTTGGGTTCCGGGCCACTAATACTATATATCTATCTCCTCTCTATCTCTGTTTTCTCTTGTATTTTTTATTATTTTCCAAATATTTAATGTTATTTTAATTTAATTTATATTTAATGTTATTTATTATTATTACTCGTTTCCAAATGTACTCTTTTTGTAGCATTTAAAAGAGCAATCTTCTATGCTAAATCAATGTTAAATAAATGAATAAATAAATTACTATTATCTGGTTACTTTGTCTTTATCAGTAACCGCATAACAAGTTTATGTAAAAGTTACTGATGGCCAAATATCATTTCAATGCAATTCTTGTTAACGATATTACGGAATGTGCCCAAACAATGCTGAATAGTGTCACGTAAATTAGTTCTGTTGCCTATCGTTAGCAAAGTTCGTATCACTGAATTGTGGTAGAATCAAATACTTTGAAATTCCTTTAACGCAGTTCAGCACCGTAGTCACTTTATTGATAATATTGTACTTAATTATTGATAACTTTATTTATGTATACTTTTTATTGATAATTTTATACTTTTTAGACTCAATTATTGATAAGTTTACTTATACTTTTTTATTGATAATTATGTATTTTTTATACTTAATTATTGTCTGTATAGTAACTTTCATTTTCCTTATTCGTATTACCGTTGTTTGTCAAAACCAAACTGACTCACCATTCCCTTTAATACTTATCTGCCCGAAGCATAATTCGTTCTCGAACGTTTCAGCATCAGCTCGAACCGTCGCAGCAATAATTTTCGCAAAACTACTATGCTACCTGAAAGTATGCAATGCTGCTGCTGCCAACAAATGCCTGTTCTGTCGTGCTGTGCGAGGGGGCCCGGAGGGGCACAGAACATTATCAGATAATATTGTTAAATATTAATGAATTTCATTCTGGCAGTTACATGACTAACCTCACTTAATGTGCCCAAAGTATGCGGAATACACCGTGCAACAGAATTTATCGCACCGAAAAAAATCCATATGTGCGTAAAACTAGAGACCAAACATAGTAATACTGCGTACTCAGTTTTTCATTCGTACATTCTTTGTCCTTTTCAAAGGACTTCAAAATTTTGAAGGGGATAAAAAATTAAAAAAAAAATATAAAAAATACTTAACCTCATTAGAATATGGCGATATGTATATCAAATGAAAGGGGAAAGGCTCAAATATTTAAGTAAAATTGATTTTTTATCTATTTGTAAAAAAACGATATGAAAAATTTCCTTTGAAAATTTTAATCCTTCATATCTTTGAAAATTTACATAGAATCTCCTTGAAAAGGATATGTTAAAACACGAAATCTCCTTGATTACGTGTCAAAATTCCATTACTCTAACTTTATTAGTTCGAAAGTTATTAACAAAAAGGCGGAGGCTGCAATTCTAATAAAGTACAAAAATTCTAATTTAAATAATAAAAAGATACAAAATCAATGAAGCGAGAATAATGAAATATTGACAAGTGATGAAGGAGATTTTGGCTTTTAACATACCTACTTACTTTTCAAGAAAATTCAAAATAATAAAAAGATACAAAATCAATGAAGCGAGAATAATGAAATATTGACAAGTGATCAAGGAGATTTTTAGACTTACTTTTCACCTTTTTTTTTAAATAGATAAAAAATAAATTTTATTTCAATTCTTCAATTTTATATATTTTTTTTTATCCCATTCAAATTTTGAAGTCCTTTTAAAAGGACAAAGGATGTAGAAATGAAAAACTGAGTTTGCAGTATTATTATGTTTGGTGTCTAGTTTCACGCCAATATGGATTTTTTCCGGTGTGAAAAATTTTTTTTATTTTTGTCGAACTGTGATATAGCTGAATATTGCTAAATATTGCTACTGCATATAAACGGCAATCGCTTAATATGGAAATAACAACGTTTAAATATCAAATATCAATCTGCAAATATTTGTCTGAAAAATTGAATTTTGTATCATCTAAAAGTCTAAGAGAGTTGTCAATACAAATTTAACATACGAAAAGTGTTGACATGCATTACTGCTGAATATTGCTGAATGGCGCTGAATACGATGAAATGTTGCCAAATGCCATTTTATATTGAAATGCGGCAATGACTTTGAGGCAGCTGCATTCAAATTGCTAATGACAAAGTGTTTTAACGGCACACACACATACGCACTCACACTCGCACACACAAACTTGGTTAGCACATGCGTTCCCCCATGAAATTGTTGCCAACTGTCGAGTTACTGCAACCAAAGTTGCAGTATCAGTAACGGTATCAGTAACGGTGTGCTATATAAGAGTTATCTCTGGCAACCAAATATCTAAACACACAAGTGTACAGCAACAACAACTACAACTGCCAATACAGCTTGCCGCATGTTGTATTTGCTGCATGCAAACGAACGAAGAAGCAAACGAACGAACGAAGTTGCAAAGGGGCGCAGTATGAGCGCCTGGCAGCACTTTTAGTTTGCATATCTTGGCCTTGGTTAATGGAATAAAGTTTATCTTCAATTACGAGTAGCACACAAACACATTCACAGACATACAACGACACACACACACACACACACACACCAAAAGACACACTTATTGAAAGAGTTGTTGCCTGCGTGGCACCCCAGCAGCCTTGCAACAGTTGCAACGGAGTTGCCACTTGGCTTCTATGCTATCGGTGCTGCCACAAGTCGGCAACATTTTTGATTCCTCTATTCGAAGCGGCAAGCAATTGCAACGCGTGCTGCATCCACTTAAATACATTTTAATGAAATCTCTTTGCCGTCGTCGCACCGCCCCAACCAGCAACAGACAAGTACCAGCACCACTCTGACAACAACAACAACAACAACAATGACGATGAGAACGTTATCGTCAACGCCGTTGCCAGCGCATCATTGCCATCGTCAACGTGTGGCCGGAGTTTGTCGCTAAAATTTGCCAGTTATGTGCTGACTTCCCCCTCTGTGCTCCTACACTCGCTTCCGTTGTGCTCACCCGTCTCAGCACAACAACAATAAGTCAATAAACACTGACAAACTGTGCTCGCACCTGTCGCCTGCTTGCGCAACGGAAATCGATCGGCGCGCATCTACCGGCCGCTCGTTTGGTCTGCTGCACTACATCGCTGCCGCCTGACAGACAGTGCGCCACTCCAATGTGTACAACAAGAAGTTGGGCACATTTTCCGAGTAGTTGCTGGCGGCATTGATGTTTTGGAAATTAGGCACTTTCCTGCAGTCGACCGTTGGTGCTGTTTTAAATGTTCACACTTGGATTTGTCGCCATCGTTGTTGTTGTTGCTGCTGCCATGGTCAGGATAATGAAATTGCATTAAAGTTGTGCGCAGCAGTTGCTATACCATTGGCCCTAATTGATTTTGGGGTGTGAGTCTTTGCCGCTCTTACTGTCATTGTTGTTGTTGGTGTTGCTCTAACTCCAACAGTGCAACCTGAAAGCCAACCAACACTCTTCGCTTGCAGCCAACGAAGAATTTTAGAGTTGTGCAAAGCTTAAAATCGCATATAAACTTTTTAAATTATAAAGCGTTGCCCAACTTTCCGGCACTGCAAATCAATTAAACTTTTCCCTTTTGCTCGTGTGTCCTGTGTTATCATTGAAAATTGATGCCAATTTGCTGTCGGTCGTTATGAAGCTTCACCGCTGACTCTTCTGACAATAATGCTAATGCAACTGGCTTTTGAAGTTTACTATAGTTTGCTTTTATTTTCAAACAGTTTTGGCTTCTACAAAGTTCCCTACGTTTAATACAAAATGTAGAGCTTAGAAGGGGTGAACAAAGTGTATTTTAGAGAAAGTATTGGAAATTACAAGAACTGCAGTTAGTGCTTCTATCAAAATATTTTAAAAACGAAAATTATTTTGAAGCTTATTATGAAAATCTATGAAATATTAAGGCACTTGGTTAAGGAAATGGGGAAATGGCATAGAAAACAAGTTATTGAGGGTTTTTAACCCGAATGTGCTTGAATTATTTTTCTTTAAAATTTTGAAATGACATTTTTTGACCGATTTAATATTATTCGAAAATTAGTCTTAACTCAGGCGTAAACTGTTTCACTGAATTGTGCGCAACGTAGTTCAAAACTAGCAATTATTTTATTTACAATTTTTCACTCTACTGTTTTACTAGTTTGTCACTTTATAGTCCGTGTTGCACCTTTGCTTGTCAAAACCAAACTCTTCCCACTGCACTCTACTTGGCTGCCTTTTATTCTTGTTTTCTTGTAGCACAGCTCGTTCCCGAACATCCCAGTATCGACTCAAGTTGTTCTCGAATATCTCAGCATCATCTGAATTGTTCTCGAATATCCAAGTATCGCCGCAAGTTGTTCTCAAACATTTCTGTATCGCTTCGAGTTGTTCTCGAATATACAAGTATCGCTTCGAGTTGTTCTCGAACATCCCAGTATCGCCTTGAGTTGTTCTCGAACATCCCAGTATCGCCTTGAGTTGTTCTCAAACATTCCAGTATCGCCCCAAATTGTTCTCGAACATTCCAGTATAAGTCGGTTTAGTTGGCCCAAATCTGGATGAACAATTTTTAAGCAACTCTAAAAGTCTCAACAAGTAACACAAGTATCATCCTAAAAGTATACTACAATCTACTAGTGCGGTCTACTTAGTATTAAGAAACTGTACTCATTTGTATCCAGAGGGTTAAAACTTTATTTTCTCTCTGTTTGTTTTTTTCTGTATGGAATTTTATTAGTTCCCTTGCGACATGTGTCAAAGTCAGACATGTTCAGTCAGCAATTTCATTTCATCATGGAAAGAGTTAAACCCAAACAACTTTCATGCGATTTGACGACTTGAGATTATTTATTGTAGGGTTATGTAAAGTCACTTGTCATTGTGAAAAAAATCAACGTCAATTGTAACCTTGAAAAACACAATTTCAAATTTTTTTAACGAGATAGTGTTGTCAGACGAGAAAATTTCCTCCAAGGTTTGAAAGATTTTAGGTCTCTGAGAAGGAATTTTAACAGAAGAAGAAATTGTTCAGGAAAAATTTAAGGAGATTTGTTTCTATGAAGTTTTTGAATCTTTAGACAAAACTTCTTCCAAGATTTGAGAGAATTTAGGTCTCTGAGAAGGAATTTTAGGAGAAGGAATTGTTTAGGAGAAATTTTAGGAGAGTTTTTTTTAAGTTTTAGAATCTTTAGAGAAAACTTCTTTCAAGACTTGGGAGAATTTAGGTCCCTGGGAAGGAATTTTAGGAGAAAGAATTGGTTAGAAAAAATTTAAGGAGATTTGTTTCTTTGAAGTTTAAGAATCTTTAGAGAAAACTTCTTCCATGATTTGGGAGAATTTAGGTCTCTGAGAAGGAATTTTAGGAGAAGGAGTTGTTTAGGAGAAATTTTAGGAGATTTTGTTTAAGTTTTAGAATCTTCGGAGAAAACTTCTCTCAAGATTTGGGAGAATTTAGGTCTCTGAGAAGTAATTTTAGGAGAAGGAATTGTTTAGGAGAAATTTTTGGAGATTCGTTTCTTTGAAGTTTTAGAATCTTTAGAGAAAACTTCTTTCAAGATTTGGGAGAATTCAGGTCTGTGCGAAAGAATTTTAGGAGAAAGAATTGTTTAGAAAAAATTTAAAGAGATTTGTTTCTTTGAATTTTTAGAATCTTTAGAGAAAACTTCTTCCAAGATTTGAAAGAATTTAGGTCTCTGGGAAGGAATTGTAGGAGAACGAATTGTTTAGGAGAAATTTTAGGAGATTTGTTTCTTTGAAATTTTAGAATCTTTAGAGAAAACTTCTTCCAAGATTTGGGAGAATTTAGGTCTCTGAGAAGGAATTTTAGGAGAAAGAATTGTTTAGAAGAAGTTTAGGGAGATTTGTTTCTTTGAAGTTTTAGAATCTTCGGAGAAAACTTCTTCCAAGATTTGGGAGAATTTAGGTCTCTGAGAAGGAATTTTAGGAGAAAGAATTATTTAGATGAAATTTTAGGAGATTTTTTTCTTTGAAGTTTTAGAATTTTCGGAGAAAGCTTCTTCCGAGATTTGGAAGTTTTAGATCTCTGAGAAGGAATTTTAGGAGAAAAAATTTTTTAGAAGAAATTTCAGTATATTTGTTTCTTTGAAATTTTTATATCTTTAGAAAATTTTTGAAAATTTTTTGATTAACAAAGTAACATCACTTGAACTGACAACGCAAAGAACGAAATTTTTTGTGAGTGAGAAAGTTTACAAGTGTGATTTTTTTAGGCAAAACATTAGATTTCATTGATTAATAATTCAAATCTGTGTTAGTATTTTCACGAAAGTGTCTAATTTTAAGTAATTAATTAAAAAAACGGATTTTGCAAAAGCGATTTCGGTTGTAAAACAATCCGAAATTTTCGCCTTATAAGAAATATGTATATTTAATTTATTTATAATGACAAAATACTTTAAAAAGTATTATGAGATTTTCTTAATTTTGGAAGGAAATTGTTCAGATTTAGCAGACAGAATGCCAGAAAAATAGATTCAAAATTACTATCCTCGCATAGATCACTTATGACGTATTCATAATAAAAATTTGCAAGAAATAATCTTTAAAAAATGTATGCCAAGCATTTCTTTACATGTTAAAAATTGTATATACTTTGGTAATTTTTTTATTTTTTTTTTTAACCAAACTCTCAGGAATGGCCCTCATACATAATACCATATTCAATGTTCAAATAAACATTCAATAAAATTATTTACGTTCTGTTCTGTTTGCATTTGCATGGCTGTCTCATCATGCAAATTCTGATATCCCAGTTTCTTTTAATATCTCAAAACTCGGCTTCTATGTGTTTTTGCTCACTTTAATTGAATATTAAACAAGCACCACGTGCCGTTGCTTTGCATCTCCACTCAAAGTACAGCCACAGCAAGTCGCCGTCAAGGACTGCGCCATCAACTACGTAACAAGCCGCTGTTAACCTTGAAGCAGTGGCATTGACAAGCCGCAGGCCGTACGCGTGGTCTCGCCGCCACGTGACTTGTCATCGATGTCATTAGGAAAATGCCAAAATGCCCGCAGTCAATTTGGCCGAAGCCATAAATTTCGCTGCGCCACAATGAAACCGACATGGCGGCGCTAAGTAGCTGACCTGCAGCAGCGGCAGCCGCAAATAGAAGCAACGGGCCCGAGGCCCGACCACAAAATAACCCAACTGTCACTCTCGATTTAAGCCATTATTATGTTGAAACATAAATAAAGCTGTCGGAATATGGCCAACATAATTGACAACTTTAGCCGTCAGCCACTTGGGCGATCGACAAGCCAGCAGCGTGCACAAACGCTTTCACATACACACACACACACGCACACAATGTTGCAATGTGGCAGATGCAAATCGCCGCGGCGCAAATATCGATTTTCAACTGCCAAGCAGCCGCTTTCGTTGCCATTATTGCAATTGAAGCTTGACAGAAAATTGCCGCTGGCCTTCACATCTCCAAATGTCGCAGCATGCTTTGGCTTTGTTGCAATTCTGTTAGATTTGGCCAATTGAATTGCGGCCAAATTAATTCACATTCAATGGCAGAGTGGGGAAATATGCTACTATTATTTGTTGTTGTTGTAAATTTGATGTTTTTTAGTTGTGGCGCGAACACACTCGACATTAATTTTAATTAACCCTTTCGCTACAGGTTTTTACTGGGGAAAGTTAAAATTTTTAATTTTACGTTTTAGGCTTTTATGTTATTGTATTAACTAGCAATATTCCTTAAGAAATTTTTTAATTTGTATACTCGGACTCTGTATTTTAGAGTGTTTTTCTATGAGAACAAACACATCGTTGTGGCTGTTATAATTACTTAAACATTAAACTTTTAACGCATAGCGAAAATTTGAATATTTCTTCATTTACTACAGTCAAAATTAAAAAAAAAAGTATCTAAATTGAAAGAAAACGTCAAATTAAAAAGGTCCCTAATTTTTTTTTTTTGTTCTTACTTTACCATGTCATGATATACCAAAAAAACGTGTATACTTCTCTTCATTGAACTTAAATATTCAGTTTATTAATTTCGTATTTTTCTTAACTTCAAACTATTCTATGGACCAACAAAATGTATTCTTGAAACCACAGAGAGTTCAAGTGGCAAGTGGCAACAAAATAGCGAAAGGGTTAAACGGATTTTCAATTTCAGTTACGCGGCGCATTTATTTTTGTTACAAGTGTTGTGCTTGTTGTTGATGTTGTTGTAGTCATGGTACATTCGGCTTTTAGGTTTTTAATTTAGCAAAGGCTTGTAACATTTTCCACTGTCAATCACAGCAGCGTCAAATGACAAATTGTCCGGGCTTGACGAATTGGCGGTCAGCGTGGCGTATGAGCAACGTGGAGGGTGGAAAGTTTCAAAATCGCGTTGGAAAATGGCATAGAAACAACAGCTTGCCAACAAAAAATACGACAACTTAATTACAACAACAGCAACTAATATAATCACCTTATTGCCTGCAGCGGCGACAATGCGAGGCCGAATAAGGACAACACTGACAGCGAGGCACTTAAATTGCCTACTAAATCGTACGCAAAAGTTTATGCAAATTAAAATTGTTTATGTATGTGTGGACAGTATTTGTCGATGGGCTGAAGAAACTCATTGTTTTGGTTAAGTTAGATTAGAAAAGTATAGCACGCAAACGTTTAGATAGGTTCGGTTAGGTAAGCTGGCAGGCCAGAGCGGCCACACAGGGACCCTGTTTGGTACCTAGCGGTGTCAGTTAGAGTTTTCTAGTGTTGCGGGTTAGTGTTAGTGTTGTGAAGTTAAAGTGATCAGTGAGAATGTGGCTGTTCCTAGCAAAGTCCGGGAACAACTTAATGTCATAATGGGACCTCATCTAACGCAGAGAAGAACCGGGGCCCTAAGTGAGTAAAAGGCAGTCTTGACATAGCCGGGCAGAAGCACAGAATGTCCTTAAGACTGCCCGAAAGTTTAGATAAGGTTGTGGTGAAATGGTGTTGATCCATTATGACAACTCGACTAGGACTGAACCATGGAAGTGAACTTTGTCAAAGTTATCTGCTCAGTTCCTCCTCAAATCTCTATAATTTAATTATTTTTACAGCTTCAATCTTTAGAAAATAGGAAAGGACTATGGAAGGATTACTCTTCAACTAATTCTTTTACCGGTTTTGAAGGTCTCACAGGGTAGATGAGGTAATGGACTTTATACTCGTTAAATCAGAACTATTTATATAATTTGTTTGTTTTTGTAACATGCGATTTGAGTTTTCTGTGCTATCTGCTTACCGATCACGATTATTGGCATCTTAGATTTTGTCTCAGTTGTTCACTCGCTGAAAACTGATTCGTCAAAAAACTGAAATTTTAATAAACACAAAATTTATAAAAATTTATATTTATAAATAAAACAAATATTATTTAGTTAAAATGACTGAATTTAGTTTCTGTTATCTCCTTAAGTGATCCTTATTATTGGCTCCCAACCCAGTTGATCACTTGCTGAAAACTGATTATCCTTGGACAATTTTAATGAACACAAAATTTATAAAAATTTATATTTATAAATAAAACAAAAATCATCCAGTTAAAATAGCTGGATTTAGTCTCTGTTATCTCCTTAACTGATCCTGATTGTTGGCTATTAACTCGCTGAAAATTGATTAATCCAAGAATTACAATTTTAATGAACACAAAATTTATAAAAATTTATATTTATAAATAAAACAAAAATTATCCAGTTAAAATAACTGAATTTAGTTTCTGTTATCTCCTTAAGTGATCCTGATTATTGGCTCTTAACTCAGTCGATCACTCGCTGAAAACGGATTAATCCAAGAATTACAATTTTAATGAACACAAAATTTATAAAAATTTATATTTATAAATAAAACAAAAATTATTCAGTTAAAATATTTGGATTTAGTCTCTGTTATCTCCTTAACTGATCCTGATTATTGGCTCTTAACTCAGTCGATCACTCGCTGAAAACTGATCATTCTTGGACAATTTTAATGAACACAAAATTTATAAAAAATTATATTTATAAATAAAACAAAAATTATTCAGTTAAAATATTTGGATTTAGTCTCTGTTATCTCCTTAACTGATCCTGATTATTGGCTCTTAACTCAGTCGATCACTCGCTGAAAACTGATTATTCTTGGACAATTTTAATGAACACAAAATTTATAAAAATTCGGCTGCATATAACTTAATTTAGTCTATCCTATCTGCTTAACTTATCCCGACTTTTGGCTCGTACCCTTCACTCTTCCATTATTTGTCAGATATAATCAATAACTATTGGCGCAATTAACATCTAATTAGTTGTTGTACGGTCACTTGCCACTTGCAATTAGAATGCCACCGGAAATTATCTTATTTTGTGTTGTTTTTTCTGCTTTATCTGCACAACGGCACAGACTCTCAGTACAACAACAACTACCAAACTTGTCCCAACTAATGACAATCGTTCAAATTTCAAAACGCAGACAGAAAAAAAACGAATGCCTCATTAGCAATGGCATTGTAATTGCAAACGTCATCAAATACAACAGCAACAACAAATACAACAACAACAAAAAATTAACATCAACCTGATCTTTGTTCCAACATATTTGTGCTGCGTTTCATTTGCCAACACAACAGCAGCTTGTCGCTTGTTGTTGGAATGTTTAGTTTTTTTTACAGCTTCCCAAACTTGTCCTGCTTGTTGCTTAAACTTCCGCCAGCATCTTCATCTTCATCACCCAAGTGACATAATGTGATAAATGATGATTTTATAATCGTTTATGTCGTCTTTCCCCTCTGGCTTCGTGCTGTTGCCAGCGCCATGTTTGGAAAGGGCACAGCACCAACAATTCATAAATTCCTGCCATATACCATTGTTGGTCATGGCTCGCCTTGCAGCTGCCACTTGTGCCTTACTCAGCAGCAACAACAACAAATACTAGTACGCAGCAATAGAGCAACAACAACAGCAGCAACAGCACCCATAGCCAACAGAGCCCAAGAAAACGTTCGAAACTCGCTTAGAGCCAAGTGACAGAGACATGCCAACTGTCCATCCTCAAACATCCATCCATCCATGCTGCCATCTGTCTGTCTGTCTGTCGGCCTATATCTGTGTGTCTGTAAAGCATAGCTGCTACCATTTCACAGCCAGCTGCTGTTTCGTCCTGGCTGTGCCTTTGCTTTTGCCTACCGACATGTCCTGCAATTAAGATTTTAAAATTGAAAATGAAAAATTGCATTAGAAAGAAGAAGGCAGAAATTTCGTATGCTTCGTTGCTGTCATATCGCTTGATGCCAACACTTGCAACAGTGTACACCCCTACAAGAACACTACCGGTTATAAAACCGGTTATATAATATATGGTAGTGTATAACTGATATATCTGTTAGCGCCCGGAACAAAGTTTCAGTTAGATTTGTTCAGAGCGTGTGAAAAATCTGACGGAAACTCTTGTGATTTTTTATCACCTTCCAACCCACGCATTTTAAAGTCTGGACAAACGTATAGCCATCTCGCTCACTTAAGTTAGCTATGACGAATATATTGGTTAGACATACCAGGTAGTCATAACGTATATATTTGTTAGGACTAACGTACAAATCGGGTACATCTAACCGAAATATCAGTTAGATCTATCGGGTAGTCATAAGAAAAAGAAGACACATTTATATAAAAGTATTGGTTTTTTATTTTATTTTTTCATTTATTTGCTGTCATTCACTGTCCTCCAGTTTTAACAAAACAAGAAATCTGTCACTGTCATCCTCTTCTTCATGGGCGTGAAACCTTCGTCGTTGAATTTTCCGGTCTTGACCTTTTTTTTTAACATATCAGGATCTGTAAATAAAATAATGTTAGAATAGATAGACAGAGGAGCAGCTAACGTATTGCTTACCAGTTTTCTCAGGTTTTCTGTTTATTCTTATTATTATTCGGCAGCCGCCGTGGCTCAGTTGGTTAGTGCGTTGGACCGCGAGTCGCAGGCAGTAACCGCAGGTTCAAATACTGCCTGTAATAACACCTAAAAAAATAACGGGAAAACTCGTTTTCTCTTTCGGTGGCTGTCCTCTCAGCTGGAAATGGCAAACCTCTGAGAGTAAAAATTGCTTATGAAAAAGCTCCCAACCTGCCGTTCGGAACCTGCATAAAACTGTAGGTCCCTTCCACCCGCGTACAAATTCACACCCACAACACGGGTGGTTGTGGGAAGCTAGGCCTTAGTCTCGCGTAAGCGGGCTGTCGTGCCAGTCAATTATTAATTATAAATTCTTATTATTCTTTTTATTTACACTTGAACTCGAAATTCTCGCACGTGATAGACGTAAGTTTGGCGGTCGTGTTTGTTTTATTTTTAGGTTAGGTCTTACATCTGGTGGCACGTGCCATGTGTATATCACTATCTCATTCTCTCATACAGAAATTATGAATTGCTTGAATATTCCTTTTCTCGCTAACGTTTGAACATAGTGTTACGAAAATCCAAATTTCCAAGGTTCGTTTGGGTTGTGTTTGAAAATAAAACAACTTCAATTACTCAGCGCAAACGCAGTCAGAAACCAACAATCACTTTATTTACAAATTTACACTTGTTACTACTTTACTACTACTATTGCATGTTTCCCCTTTGCTTGCTCAATACCGACTCAGCCTCATTGCGCTGCACACTGCTGCTTTTATACCAGTTTTCTTATCGCGCCGAAGTTTCTTGCAACTCCCAATTGGAAAACGCTCGACCATTCTCGCACAGCCCATTCCTTCGCGAACCATCCTTGCCATATCGGACTATACCAAGCGAATTATACTTGAAAGTGCATGCCTAAAAGTATGCTTGGAAAAGCATTCAGGCATAGTACAGTGTGGCACAGCACAGGGTGCCTCCTCGTAGCAATAGAATAAAATTAATTTTAAAATTTGAAAAAAATGCATACGTATTAGATGTATTCAATTTTTGCATCAAGGTGTTGGTGTTTCGGTTAGGTCTGTCTGACAGGGATGTATCTCTATGTGTGTATGTGTGCGCTGGTATTGGTGTCTTTGATTAATTGAATTGCAACATGCCGTGTCCAGAAGTTGTAAATGGTTGCCATGCGAACTGACTGACTGCTTCCTGTACATCGACGAATAACAACAACAACAAAAGCAACAAAACTGGACACCCAGCAGCTGAACGCCTGCTTGCTTCAAAGTTATCTGGCCGCCTCACTGTTGTCTTTCGTCAGTACGTGTACTTTAGTCACTTTTTGTTAGCTGCTCATAGATGCACAGCATCGATTTATTTTTCTGCTCTACGAAAGGCCTCGTGTACGTACATGGGTATAAATAAGTGTGTGTGTGTGTGTGTGTGTCTACCTGTCACTAAAGTAGTAGGCACTTTTCAACACTTAGCCTGACTGCTTAAAGCTATGTAAGTTTATAAGCATACATTTGTTTGTGTGTTGCCGTAAAAGCATAAATCCTGCAGCTTTGCCACATTCACAAAATCCTCAAACATTTCACTAACCCAAAGACACACTTGCTATAATTTATTCTAATTGTTTTCTAAAAACGTTGGCAAGCTTTTAAATCTTAACAACTACACACACACAAATACATACATACATGTTTTAGTAGGAAATTGTGGCAGTGTTTATTTAAAACTGAATTCACTGCTGAGGTAAAGATTTCAAACATAGTTGACTTGGGAGTTTTGTATGCCTCGAATATTCATTTTAATTTTACGAATAATATGTTTTTAAGTTAGGTTAGTTGAGGATACGAGTAGATCCTTGTGATGCCTGAAGAGTTGGGAAGCACACTGAAACTGCACATGCTTTCTTCTTTCATCCTTTTCTGGTGGAGAGGACAACCATTAACACTCCTTTCTGAAACGTTCGATACTTTTAATGTCAATGGTTGACAGGTTAGACAGGTTAACCATGAAAGAGACCCCAAGGTGACGGAGTCTTCTCTGTGCCGGGACAGTGATATGTAAAAGGTTCGTTTCTTCATTCACATAAGCGTAGCTGCGTCAGTACTCATTGAAATAGAAGCCAAGCCGCTGTGCTCGGCTAGAAACTAGAAAATTGATAACAAGATGACGGAGTCTTCTCCGTGACAGGGCTAAACGATCTCCTCATTCCCAATTTCATGCATTAAAAGAAAGGACCAGCTGTTGAGGACCTTTCTATGGTCCGGTGACCAGGCAAGACTGCCACAGTAGAGCCAGAAGCAAACCCAGATGCTGTTCCTACAAAAGTATTCTAAAGGCCAATGGCTATTAGCCAAGTTAAGATATGCTTGCTTAATGCCTAATTTGACAAACGTCAGTGGTGCATCAATTGGTTCAAGTACGTCCATCTCAGCTCATCTGTCAGCTCTTCAACTTCACAATTGCCAGTGATGGTTTTGTGACCAGCAACGCACAGTAAATGAACCTCCCTTCCAGTGGCGCATGCAGGAGTTTGTTTCGGGGAGGTTTTGTGTAACTTTTTTGAGAACTTTGAAATAGAATAAAATTTACATGTATGAATCTACAGACTGAGATCCAAAACATGTATATTTTTCATACCTGACATATTTTGGTCCTGAATGTTCAAATTAGAAAATTTAGTTAAAATGAGACAATTGTTCTCTTTCATTTGATACCCATATCTTCATCATTGCATAACCGCAAATATTAAAAAAAATATTTGAAATGTGTATGTCCTTAAAATTTTAAAGTCCTTTAAGAAGGACTTTGAGTCAGAAAATGAAAATTTGACTATGCCAGGTTACTATAAATGACCTCTAGTTTCACGTCTATATCAAAATTAGGATGGGTCTCGGCAAAAAAAAAAATTTATTTCGCCAATGTGAAGTTGGTGTATTCACTCAGTGCATCATAACTATGTCATTTTTATTTCGATTCTATTGATATTAGGCTTAATATTTGCACAAATAATATATCTTTCATCTTGAATTTTAAAACCAAAGTAGAAAATTTATTTTATCTATAAAAAAAAAACATTCGGAAATTTATGATTTTTGAAAATGGTCGAAAAATTCACTTTTTTACAACTTTCACCGCCAGTAATTACTCCAAATCTCAACTGATTTGGTCAATCTTGTATATCTCTGGAAAGGCTAAGGTATTATCTTCTGACCGACGGACAGCTTGTGTTAGTCGAATGATTTGTTTACGAGATATGTGCTCATAACTGAGGTGCATTTGGGTGCATTTTTTGTGTCGAGTAGTGTTATTGATGATTGAATATACATATATGCGACGGTTATAAATTAAATTTCTGTACTTACTTAAAGGGAGCCACTGCTCCCTTCACTCTGATAAGTTATCCAGAGCTACACTGTGTTCTTTAGTAACGTAAATTTTAATAAAACAATGATTACTATTTATTCTTAAGTCTGCTAGTCTCTGGTCTCTGTGGTTTCTTGTCATAGACTAAAATAAATAGATGCAAATGAATGAGATTGAATTTATTCAACTTTCTTCTTTTTGAATTTGAATATCTTTAAGCTGCAGCAACCACCAATCTCTACTAAACATAAAATCCTTAACCCCTGTTGCATTAATATGCAAACCTCAATCAAACAGTGTTGCCAGATACCTAAAATAAGTAATTTCTCCTAAATCTTAAAGAAATACTGAAATTTCCTCCCAAAAGTTAAAAAAAAATTGCCTACAATTTTTTATTATTTGCGTCATTTTAAAGGAATTAAAACTCTCATAAAAAATATATACATATGTATAATTTTTTTTTAATGCAGCCTTTTTTTTATTCATCTTCAACTTAACAATAAAATCTTAACATAAACAAAACATATAACAAATGAATTTAACAAAAAGTGCAATTTTTGGCGGGATTTCATTGTGACAGCAATAAATGAGAACGAAAAAAAATACCAAATATCCCAAAAATCCACTAAGGCTCCGAAAAGTCCTCTAACATAAAATATGCATCCCCAAAACTTTCTCCTAAACAATTCTTCCTTCTAAAAATTCTCCTAAAAGACCAAGAATCTCCTTAATCTAGGAGGAAATCTCCTGATCTGGTAACACTGCTTCAAAATCAAATCGAATAAGTAAGGCAACAGGTCAAGGACATGCATCGAGAGGCTATCAACAACAGTTTAGGGTTCAAACCCCTTCCAAATATCTGCTTGTTACAAAAATGTTGAGTAACAAATACGATTTAAAATGGTATTTTCCGACTATGTTTACAGCTGCGCCGATTGCAGGCGGCCATAAAGTTGTCAATCGATGGCAGCCAGACGGCCACTACACCGCATTCTCCACTTTAAGTATGTCATTTTTTAAACATGTTTACATGTGGTATGAAAAATTACAATCAAAGCAAAGCTAAGACGATGTATGCTTAAGGTGCGTCAAAGTCTATCAGTCTTGTTGGCGCATTGACGAGTCTGTATTGGCAGATATGGCAAATATGTTGCAGCTATTGACAGCCAGACGGACACGTATCGGTTCAGTGTTAGCGCACGTTTAAGCGGAAACTGAAGAGTCCTCAAGTGCTTATGTGTGTCGGGAGATTTAATAAGATAAACATTGTAGTCATTAACTCCAAAACGAAACGAGGGGAAATCGAATCACTGTAGTGTCTTTTTAATCTGTGAAGCTCCAAGTTGATTTGGATTAGAAATTGACTGGTTGGAAAGATTCTTATTCTTTCAGTCTTTATAACAGTGATGACTATTTTGCTACCAGCGAGTAGCAGCTACGATATAGTAGCAGCTATACTCCGCTTAGAACTAAATTTGATTTGTCAGATCGAATAACTTTAAATGATTCTGCGATTTCCGAGTTTGTGAAATTTTATCAAAGCAGCGGAGAAAAAACATATTATTTTTTTGAGGTTGTCGATAGTAAAAAAACCACAACATATCAATTAAATTTTTTCTGTATTCGATTGATATATTCTTCAACTTGTGCAGAATTCATTAATTATTGAAAAAAAATAGTTGCTCTGTTCTCATATGATGCACAAAAGTTTCCTCAACAGATTTGTTTATATTCGCTACGGTTTCGACCATTAAATACTTTAATGTTGCGCTTCTTCTTCTTTTGCTTTGAATATCTCACTCGCAAATTGAACGCAGTCTGTACACTGCTCATTCCTCTTGCCTTCCTACAGCTTGTACAAAATTTTACAAGCCCACAAATTAGTTGCTTATACGTACCGACGCTCCTCCAACGCAAACCGTTGTGTTTGTACAGCGAAAAGGTTAAAACAGCGTTAAAAATTCTCATCACCGCTAACCACAATTTGAACTCAATTAAATGTTATACACGCACACACACACACACACACACACGTGCGTTGCGTCTGCAATAAATAATCGAATAAACACGCAAAATTTTGAGGCAGCGTTTTAGGCGCATTGAACGCGCAACCTTGTCTGGCTGAGTAGTTGTGTGCTGTTGCTATTAGATTGATTGTAATTCTTATTGTTGTTGTTGCTTTTGTAATATTTTAACCCTTTCGGCCCCAAAGTTGCCTGAGAGCAACTTCACCTATTTGTGATCTTATAGCAAAAGCTACGATTGATTTATGGGTTTAATTTAAATAGGCACCAACAAATTAATATTTTTAGAAAAGAATTCAAAGCAAAATACAAAAAATTTTATTGTTATCCCTAAAATCATTTTCAATATTTTGCAGCGATATCAGCGAAAGTTTGTGTTCTAATTGAAGTCTACGAATTGAGCGCGTGTGATCAACATCCTGTTTCTTTAATAATGGTTAAATAAAATCAAAAAATGGTAATTTTGTATTTTTCCATAAATATTAAATAATTTTTCTGTAATTTAGAAATATATACAAAATATATTTAACCCGTTTTAACCTAAAGTTGTTTAAAAGTAAACTAGTGTTTCAAAAAAGTAATATCGAGACACAGGGTAAAATTCGGGGTTGAAAGGGTTAAGCATTTACCCGGAACTTTAACTCATTTCATTTGACTTGTTTGCTGCCTTAAATTCTTCAATTCTGAATTTTACTACTTCTGCTTTCTACTTTGGCCGTTTGCCAGCCAACACTTTCCAAACCCACACTGTAGCGCGCCTCAAATTATGGACGCACGTGTTTGTAGACACCTAAAAGTATGCCTCGAAACTGCAACTTTCTTTGCCCTCTGCCGCTACTCCTCCGGGCGTACGGCTTTGCTTTCTTTGGGACGCGATAAATTGTAGGCATACGAAACATCAGCAGCCAACAATAACAAAAAATGACAAATTTATGAGCACACAACACTGCAGATAGGTGCGTTCATTTGGACGCCAGTGTGTGTGTGTGTGTGTGTGAGTGCGGTTAACAACCAGCAGGACACGGCTCGTATTTCTTGCGCTTTCTTCTTTTACTTCAAGGCGAGAGATGATTATGCAGCTACACGGTCGTCCTTACGCACATCCGCGCATTGCTGTCCCACTGTGCTGTGCTGTGCATTGTTGTTATTGGCTTACCTAAAGTATTAAGTTAAGTCATTCCCTGCCGCTCAGCCCCTTTGGCGCTGCTACTACAATTACGCGCCACCACAAGTGATTTACGACCTGCGATGCATGACGACAGCGCGCGGCGAATGGAAATGCCAAACGCCACACGGCGACTGGCCGGTCGTGCGCGCACTTACAGCCGAGTCAACTTATTACTTTTTCTTGCGCCCCGCCCCCTATGGCTTCTACCTGCAAACTTTTCGCTGTGCACACAAACTTCCGTTTTGTGTAAACTTCAACATCAGCCAACGCAACAACACCAACAGCACAAACAACAACTCATCAAAGCCAAGTCCAACGTGCCGCCTAAGCAGCGGCCATAAGGTAAACTTTCGCTTGAGCGCCACAACCGCAACAAGCCGAAACCCATCTACACTGTTATCTCGCACCCTACCTCACCTCGCACGCCCACCAGCTCGACTTGACCTTTTCGTCGTCGGCCAGCCGGCCGCTGCTTCAATTAGGCTCACTGCACTGTTGCACCGGGTGGCAACTCCATTGTTTCTGCCAGTCAAACACTCTGCGCTCAGCTCTCACGCTCGCCGTGCATTGTGCGGCTTGATATTGTTGTTGTTGTTGTGCTTGTTCGGCATTAGTTGTTATTCAGCGTTGGCATCGTACGCCTCGAGGCATAAATTACTTGTATCCTTGTATCCTTTTGCGCTCGCTTTCACTGCGTTCTCCGGTGCTGTTGATGCTGTAATTGTGTTTCTTCCAAGAATTTATTGTGTGCTCAGTGTAGCGGATGCGCCAGCAGTAGTCAGTCTGTAGTTGGCATTCGTTCGAACACAACCAATAAAGTCTTTATTTCAGAATTGCTTGCATGTTGGCTGACTTGTTGTATGGGAAAATCTCTCGACCATGAATTGAAGTGGCAGATCGTTGCATTTCAGTTTGAATATGATATCAATTAGTTTCTTAATCATTCAAGTATATGTTTGGTTCGCACTAAATTTCAATGGGCTGACCTTGAACTAAATCAATTGAATTTCGGCGTTAATTTTAATTTAATAGTTTTTATTTAATTAATTAATTAATTAATTTTTACATTTTTAATTTAATTTTTTTAGGTATATTAGTCGTTCTATTTAGGTTTAGTTTATTTAGGTTTCAATTATTTAATTCTTTTTCTAAATGCAATTAGAAATAATTCAACAAGCAAGTCAACGAATTTGCATGAGTTTGAATTAGTTTTTGTTTAAAGTTATTATAATAAATTGGAATGAATAAATAAATGCGATTTCAAACTAATTGAAGCAAAACTCTTCAACTAGTAATTTAAAATATTTTCTATTCTATTATTTTATTTTATTTTATTTTATTTTGTTGTATTGTATTGTATTGTATTGTATTGTATCGTATTGTATTGTATTGTATTGTATTGTATTGTATTGCATTGTATTGTATTGTATTGTATTGTATTGTATTGTATTGTATTGCATTGTATTGTATTGTATTGTATTGTATTGTATTGTATTGTATTGTATTGTATTGTATTGTATTGTATTGTATTGTATTGTATTGTATTGTATTGTATTGTATTGTATTGTATTGTATTGTATTGTATTGTATTGTATTGTATTGTATTGTATTGTATTGTATTGTATTGTATTGTATTGTATTGTATTGTATTGTATTGTATTGTATTGTATTGTATTGTATTGTATTGTATTGTATTGTATTGTATTGTATTGTATTGTATTGTATTGTATTGTATTGTATTGTATTGTATTGTATTGTATTGTATTGTATTGTATTGTATTGTATTGTATTGTATTGTATTGTATTGTATTGTATTGTATTGTATTGTATTGTATTGTATTGTATTGTATTGTATTGTATTGTATTGTATTGTATTGTATTGTATTGTATTGTATTGTATTGTATTGTATTGTATTGTATTGTATTGTATTGTATTGTATTGTATTGTATTGTATTGTATTGTATTGTATTGTATTGTATTGTATTGTATTGTATTGTATTGTATTGTATTGTATTGTATTGTATTGTATTGTATTGTATTGTATTGTATTGTATTGTATTGTATTGTATTGTATTGTATTGTATTGTATTGTATTGTATTGTATTGTATTGTATTGTATTGTATTGTATTGTATTGTATTGTATTGTATTGTATTGTATTGTATTGTATTGTATTGTATTGTATTGTATTGTATTGTATTGTATTGTATTGTATTGTATTGTATTGTATTGTATTGTATTGTATTGTATTGTATTGTATTGTATTGTATTGTATTGTATTGTATTGTATTGTATTGTATTGTATTGTATTGTATTGTATTGTATTGTATTGTATTGTATTGTATTGTATTGTATTGTATTGTATTGTATTGTATTGTATTGTATTGTATTGTATTGTATTGTATTGTATTGTATTGTATTGTATTGTATTGTATTGTATTGTATTGTATTGTATTGTATTGTATTGTATTGTATTGTATTGTATTGTATTGTATTGTATTGTATTGTATTGTATTGTATTGTATTGTATTGTATTGTATTGTATTGTATTGTATTGTATTGTATTGTATTGTATTGTATTGTATTGTATTGTATTGTATTGTATTGTATTGTATTGTATTAGGGGTATTCTCGATGTCTTGCATAGCCCTGACATCGTGCACGAAATGCATAATTGACATGGCCATGCATTTCGAGCAACGACACAACAACAAAATACAAGCAAAAACAGTTTGCATTTTTTGCATGTCTTGCTACGCAAAAACCCTTGTTTTGTGTGTGACATCGCGATTGTGCGGCAGCCATTTAATTTTCTTCGTGTGCGCAAGCGTACTTTCTTTATATTTGGTTTTATTTCAACCTTTTTATATAATTTGCATATATGTCTTGCTTGCAGGTAGAAATGGATCAACCGAAAACCAAATTAAAAAGAATTGGAGAAAGTTTGCGGCATTTTTGCAATATTTGCAATGTGTGCTTTTTTGTGCGTTCTCGATGTGTAGCATTTTCCAGTCTTGCACGGTTGCATTTTTACGAATTCTTCCTCCGTGCAAGACATCGAGAATACCCCTATTGTATTGTATTGTATTGTATTGTATTGTATTGTATTGTATTGTATTGTGATTTGATTTGATTTGATTTGATTTGATTTGATTTGATTTGATTTGATTTGATTTGATTTGATTTGATTTGATTTGATTTGATTTGATTTGATTTGATTTGATTTGATTTGATTTGATTTGATTTGATTTGATTTGATTTGATTTGATTTGATTTGATTTGATTTGATTTGATTTGATTTGATTTGATTTGATTTGATTTGATTTGATTTGATTTGATTTGATTTGATTTGATTTGATTTGATTTGATTTGATTTGATTTGATTTGATTTGATTTGATTTGATTTGATTTGATTTGATTTGATTTGATTTGATTTGATTTGATTTGATTTGATTTGATTTGATTTGATTTGATTTGATTTGATTTGATTTGATTTGATTTGATTTGATTTGATTTGATTTGATTTGATTTGATTTGATTTGATTTGATTTGATTTGATTTGATTTGATTTGATTTGATTTGATTTGATTTGATTTGATTTGATTTGATTTGATTTGATTTGATTTGATTTGATTTGATTTGATTTGATTTGATTTGATTTGATTTGATTTGATTTGATTTGATTTGATTTGATTTGATTTGATTTGATTTGATTTGATTTGATTTGATTTGATTTGATTTGATTTGATTTGATTTGATTTGATTTGATTTGATTTGATTTGATTTGATTTGATTTGATTTGATTTGATTTGATTTGATTTGATTTGATTTGATTTGATTTGATTTGATTTGATTTGATTTGATTTGATTTGATTTGATTTGATTTGATTTGATTTGATTTGATTTGATTTGATTTGATTTGATTTGATTTGATTTGATTTGATTTGATTTGATTTGATTTGATTTGATTTGATTTGATTTGATTTGATTTGATTTGATTTGATTTGATTTGATTTGATTTGATTTGATTTGATTTGATTTGATTTGATTTGATTTGATTTGATTTGATTTGATTTGATTTGATTTGATTTGATTTGATTTGATTTGATTTGATTTGATTTGATTTGATTTGATTTGATTTGATTTGATTTGATTTGATTTGATTTGATTTGATTTGATTTGATTTGATTTGATTTGATTTGATTTGATTTGATTTGATTTGATTTGATTTGATTTGATTTGATTTGATTTGATTTGATTTGATTTGATTTGATTTGATTTGATTTGATTTGATTTGATTTGATTTGATTTGATTTGATTTGATTTGATTTGATTTGATTTGATTTGATTTGATTTGATTTGATTTGATTTGATTTGATTTGATTTGATTTGATTTGATTTGATTTGATTTGATTTGATTTGATTTGATTTGATTTGATTTGATTTGATTTGATTTGATTTGATTTGATTTGATTTGATTTGATTTGATTTGATTTGATTTGATTTGATTTGATTTGATTTGATTTGATTTGATTTGATTTGATTTGATTTGATTTGATTTGATTTGATTTGATTTGATTTGATTTGATTTGATTTGATTTGATTTGATTTGATTTGATTTGATTTGATTTGATTTGATTTGATTTGATTTGATTTGATTTGATTTGATTTGATTTGATTTGATTTGATTTGATTTGATTTGATTTGATTTGATTTGATTTGATTTGATTTGATTTGATTTGATTTGATTTGATTTGATTTGATTTGATTTGATTTGATTTGATTTGATTTGATTTGATTTGATTTGATTTGATTTGATTTGATTTGATTTGATTTGATTTGATTTGATTTGATTTGATTTGATTTGATTTGATTTGATTTGATTTGATTTGATTTGATTTGATTTGATTTGATTTGATTTGATTTGATTTGATTTGATTTGATTTGATTTGATTTGATTTGATTTGATTTGATTTGATTTGATTTGATTTGATTTGATTTGATTTGATTTGATTTGATTTGATTTGATTTGATTTGATTTGATTTGATTTGATTTGATTTGATTTGATTTGATTTGATTTGATTTGATTTGATTTGATTTGATTTGATTTGATTTGATTTGATTTGATTTGATTTGATTTGATTTGATTTGATTTGATTTGATTTGATTTGATTTGATTTGATTTGATTTGATTTGATTTGATTTGATTTGATTTGATTTGATTTGATTTGATTTGATTTGATTTGATTTGATTTGATTTGATTTGATTTGATTTGATTTGATTTGATTTGATTTGATTTGATTTGATTTGATTTGATTTGATTTGATTTGATTTGATTTGATTTGATTTGATTTGATTTGATTTGATTTGATTTGATTTGATTTGATTTGATTTGATTTGATTTGATTTGATTTGATTTGATTTGATTTGATTTGATTTGATTTGATTTGATTTGATTTGATTTGATTTGATTTGATTTGATTTGATTTGATTTGATTTGATTTGATTTGATTTGATTTGATTTGATTTGATTTGATTTGATTTGATTTGATTTGATTTGATTTGATTTGATTTGATTTGATTTGATTTGATTTGATTTGATTTGATTTGATTTGATTTGATTTGATTTGATTTGATTTGATTTGATTTGATTTGATTTGATTTGATTTGATTTGATTTGATTTGATTTGATTTGATTTGATTTGATTTGATTTGATTTGATTTGATTTGATTTGATTTGATTTGATTTGATTTGATTTGATTTGATTTGATTTGATTTGATTTGATTTGATTTGATTTGATTTGATTTGATTTGATTTGATTTGATTTGATTTGATTTGATTTGATTTGATTTGATTTGATTTGATTTGATTTGATTTGATTTGATTTGATTTGATTTGATTTGATTTGATTTGATTTGATTTGATTTGATTTGATTTGATTTGATTTGATTTGATTTGATTTGATTTGATTTGATGTGATTTTATTTGATTTGATTTGATTTGATTTGATTTAATTTGATTTGATTTGATTTGATTTTATTTTATTTTATTTTATTTTATTTTATTTTTTATTTGATTTTATTTTATTTTATTTCATTTTATTTTAATTTATTTTATTTATTTAATTTGATTTTATATGATTTTATTTTATTTTATTTTATTTTATTTTATTTTATTTTATTTTATTTTATTTTATTTTATTTTATTTTATTTTATTTTATTTTATTTTATTATATTTTACTTTATTTTATTTTATTTCATTTTATTTTATTTTATTTTATTTTATTTTATTTTATTTTATTTTATTTTATTTTATTTTATGTCTATGTTACTTTTTATTTATTTATTTTTGTTATTTCGTTTATTATTTTATTTTATTTACTTATGTCTATGTTGCTTAATTTATTTGTCTTTTTTATTTATTTACACTAAACAATCATTCTCTGCATTTAAGTAATTTTATTGTATTTGAGTGTTTTCTGACTCATTAATTTCTTCAAGTGTAAATTTAAATATGCTTCGACAAATATTATAACAACTATGCGAATGAAAATCGTCCTTCATACAGCAGTTTGCAGCAAAACCGATAACATGCCCCGTTTTAATTAGCTACTAATTGAATACAGACACAATTACACTTGTGAGCAAAAATACCAAATCGAATGCATTCAAATTCAATTCTCTCACTAAATTCATTTATCTGTGGAACATTTACCATAGCACTGGCGTACACAGGACTTTATTTTGGGGCGTGAGGAGATCCTATACACAACTTTTAAGTGCAATAAAAGTTAAAACAATATTTTCCAAACAAAATTGTTTTGAGAGGGATTTGAACCCCCGAAATTTCTCCTTACGTGCACCACTACTCCATACAACTAAGTGCTGTCCCATTACAAACTGATGTAAAATAATTGCGACTGAAATTATGTGTGTGTGTGTGTCTGAAAATAATAATTTATTTCCAGCAGAGGAAGTGAACTTCATAATTTTCTGCGTTGCATTATTTTGAAAACGATTCGCTGCATTTGGTTTGTAAAATTGCAATTAGTTGAATATTAATTGAAATTTGAGGCACACAATTTTTGACCTAATTTAACCCGATGCCATCGAAAGGCAGCGTAAAAAATATTTATACAAATAATAAATAGAATAAACAGAGGGGACACTAAAGTAAAGTTGACGCAATTAATTGTTGACAAAACAATTCAATTGTAATGGAAAAAAAACAACATAAATTTAATGCAATAGTTCAAAGCAAATTAAATTATTATTGTGCAATATTATTGCAGTGTGTTTGTTCAACAAACAAAATTTGTGATACATGACGATGAGTTGTAGACCACCAAGCTCAAATATCTGCTTGAGTCAACGAAGTCTTTAGACTTCTAGACACTTAGAATGCTCTTCGTCTGAGAAACAAGAAAGAACGAGAGTGAAAAGAGATTCGACTTAGTGGGACCTTGGACCACATTTGTTGCTACTGTCTGGCTATCTCAAGACTGTGCTTTACTCAGTTTAAAGCCACGTTCTTTTCAGAGTTTGATAGGGTCTCCAAGCACGACTTGGCCAGCCAGTTTACCTAACCAAACCTAAACTTAATGAGGTGTTTCGGTAAATTCTGAGCCGAGTGTGTTTTAAGCCACCAAGAATCGTATCGAAATTCACACATTCAAAAACATTAAAAAATACCAAACATTATTTTTAAAAAAATATACAAAACACAACAAGATGAAAAACACAGCTGTCAGTGGGGCCGCAGGTAGCCGAGCGGAATATTTTATAGCCAACACGTAAATATGGCAGAAAATGTCACATTAAACTCACTTGAGAACATAAAATGCGACACTGACTGCATAATATTACAACAACAGTAATAACAACAAGAAACCCCCAATAGCCACGCCGACAGCAGCTTTCACAGGCAACAACCAACAAGTTCCGCAAGCTGCCGCTGCGGCAAACAACTCGAAATGCTGGCAAGACTGGCGTATCGGGACGTTGCGACGCGACAGTATGTCAGGATAATATAAAATTATATTAATGGTTGATTATAATGCACAATTTCGCAACTTCATCATAATCACAATGTCAGCAACAACAACTACAACACCAACAATAATACACAGCAACAACATCCACTTCCATATTCAGGGCCAAGCAGCAACCGAACTGAATGAACAACATTCGGGAGAGACAACTGCCGGTTGGGCTTGGTGACACGGTGGCACGCATACGACTACCAACAAAACAACAACAACAACTTATTTATCAACCCGCTGACACCCACCTACAACAACAACCAAAGCAAAAAAACACGCACCACACCAGTGACACGCGCATTAATACGAGTACGCCCTCGCCTTTTTCCGCGTGCGCCTTGGTTCCTTTGCCGCTTGCCGCACGTTCGTTTTGATTTTTTACGCCACCGCATAAGCGAGACATTATTAAAAGCAATTAATCATATTATGAACGCCATTAAAACGTAAATTGTGAAAGGCGCACTGACGGGCTGGTTGCTGCCGCCACCGCTGCTTTCAATTCTGCTGGTGTTGTTCCTGTTACTGCCACTGCCACTGCCACTGCTGCCGCTGCTGCTGTACGCGTCTGCAACATAAATAAGCAACTAAATACGCTCAAGTAGAACATTGATATGAAAAAAGACAGCTGGCAGGCGTTGAGATTTGCAATTTTCAACTCAAATGCGCCAGCATCGGTGTAATCTGATAATTTTAAAGCGAAAATGTATTTAAATTCATGAATTTCGTTTGTTTTATCTCAAATTTAAATATGAGAGTTGAAATGTGAGAGTTGAAAGTCTGTTGGTATCTTAAAGCATAGAGCTCATGCAACCCCGAGGCAGGGAGCAGTTTCAGACTGACAGCAGTTTCAGACATCAGGAAAAGTCAGGAAAGGAACAAAGTCCTTTCATCTTATTCTAAGTGGATCTCACTATCTATCTTGGCAGCCGCCGTGGCTCAGTTGGTTAGTGCGTTGGACCGCAAGTCGAAGGCAGCAACCACAGGTTCAATACTGCCTGTAATAACACCTAAAAAAAAATAACGGGAAAACTCGTTTTCTCTTTCGGTGGCTGTCCTCTCAGCTGGAAATGGCAAACCTCTGAGAGTAAAAATTGCTTATGAAAAAGCTCCCAACTCGCCGTTCGGAATCGGCATAAAACTGTAGGTCCCTTCCACCCGCGTACAAATTCCCACGCACAACACGGGTGGTTGCGGGAAGCTAGGCCTTAGTCTCGCGTAAGCGGGCTGTCGTGCCAGTCTATTATTATTAAATTATTCTCACTATCTTCTGGATATGGGGTCTGCAGAAGATAGTGAATCCCAAACAATCTTCTAAATTCCTCTTAGTCTGACATCTCTAAGTGGATCTTACTGTCTTCTGGATATGGGATCTGGCAGGATACAGATAGGATAACAACTCTGTCCAAACCCAGACTCTGACATCTCAAAGTGGACCTCACTATCTTCTGGATATGAGGTCTGGCGGGATACAGATAGGTCAACAAGTCTATCCAAATTCGCACACCAAACAATCATCTAAGCTCCCCCTAAATCTGACGTCTCTAAGTGGATCTCACAATCTTTTGGAAATGGGATCTGGCGGAATACGGAAAGGGCATCAAGTCTGTTGTTGAGTTCTTTCTAATAGAGAGAGGAATACTTCCTCCTAACGGACCGCAGTAGATGGCGAAATATTGCAAGCTGCAGTATAGCCTGGAAGATTTGACTGCAATGCCACTTTCGCAGGTATCACAACCAGCTTAGGTGAGTTTTTCGGATATGTTGGATTTCTTTCTAGGTGGGCAGGTAGGTAAGTACGAGTGGCTCTCCCAAAACGAAGCCCACTTAGACCATGAAAGCCCATTGTGATACCGCAAACAGTCGAGCATAACATCGCTCACTCTGTCGACTAAACACAGCTACGACTTCACCGAAACGCAGCTAACGTAGGCAGACACACGTCTGCCGTATTCCTCGATCTTCGTGCTAATGATGCCTAATTTTCTCTTCCCTGCTAATTTCATAACAATTAACAATTCATTTGCATTTAATGTAAATAGGTATGAATTTTCATTTTTATGGCCCAACATGAAACGACTTAAAATCCCAATTTCACATTTCTTGTATGATGCTCTCTTGCAAATTTTATTTTTGCAGCTTTGCATATTTTATGCTTTGCCAATTTTTCATGAGCTTGTTATGAAATTTGTAATATCGCACATTTATATTTTAACGTTGGTCGCCTTTGCCGCCTTTCGGCGTTTGCATTCAAGCGATTCCTTCTATTTTTATCTGCTCGCCTGAATGGGTCATGAAAATGTGTTGAAATGTAAAGCTTTGCACTTCAGCATGAAATCGCCATAAACCCACAAACTGGCGCAGCATGACTCGCTGAAACCACACCAACACACACACACACACACCAATACACACACACATACACTCGCCAGCACACGCACATGGCGCGCGCCTTGTGCCAACGGCCACATTTATGGCCGCACTTCAAAGCAACCATTTAGAGGCCATTTGTGGTCTGGTTTAAATTTTTTGCCGCGAATAATTTTTCAAAAATATGAACAAAAAGTAGCAACAACAAATTCAAAACCATCAACCCAAAAGTTGTCAGACAAAACAAACAACAAAAAAAAGAAAAAAAAAAAATTTTAATAATTCAACATTTAATCGTTGAGCGGCGGAAAAATTAAAATTTAAACCGGAAACGGAAATGATGTGCAACATTTTCCGTCGCTGCCAATCTGCTGCTGCCGTCCAAATACACACATTTTCCATATGTTGGACAACATTCGCGCAATTTTTTTAAATAGTGTGCTTTTTATGTTTTGTGCCGTTTTTTTTTAATTATACACACTCAAATATGAACCCCGATGTGTCTACGAATATAGTCAAATGTGTTTGTGTATGTTTGCGCTAACAATTTCCACAAATCATGCTGAGCTAGCGTTTGTTTTTCAATTTCGGATTTTTTAATTTATTTAAAAAAAAAAAAGATTTAAAAAATTTGCTGAAAACAATAAAAATTCGCCAAAAATATCAACAAAGCCCCACAAAAAACTTTGGCGAGAGTCTGCTTTTCATGCTTGGCAATTCAATTAAATTGTTTACTTTGATGGCAAATTTGCTATTTCTGGTGTTGGTGTTTTCGTTGTTGTTGTTGTTATTGATCGTCATGCTGGCATTCGATGCTGCCGGCCATGTTTGAAATTCGAGTCGTGTACATTTAAAAGGCAGAAATTCGGATCAAATATTAAAAAATATGTACATTGTATGTATGTATGTATGTACTATAAGTATGTAGTGGCGCACACTGGATTTCATTTTGGGGAGTGTTGTGTAAAACTTTTAAGCCTAAAGTCACTTGAAAACAAATTTACCACCCAACTTTTCTAACAAACAGGAAAAGGGTTTGAAACCCCGGAACCCCCTTGTGTGCCGCACTGTATATATATATATATATGTGTATATATATGTGTAGTGTCCGACCGAAACCACTTTTTTTGGCCGAAACCGAAACCGAAACCGAATATTCGGTTTTTTTTTAATATTCGGCCGAAACCGAAACCGAAACTTTCTAGTTGAAATAAAAGTCACAATATCAAGCACTTTTTCCAAGAAACGAATTTTACATTAAGTAAATAAAGAGCAAACAAACAAACATAGCATAAATAAATAAATACTTATTAATAAAAACAATTTATTCATTTTTTAAAAACGTAAACAAGAAGAAATCACCCTTTCGTACCTTACTCGATAATATTCAAAATTAAATAATTTAATATTATATGCTAAAAAAAAGAAGTTTATTTACATTGCTGGCATCTAAATTACTCCTCCTTTTACTATATATCTGCTACACAATAAAATGTAAAAAATTTTCTAGAAAGTTTCGGTTTCGGCTATTCGGCCATTTTTTGGCCGAAACTGAAACCGAAACCGAAACCACTTATTTGGGCCGAAACCGAAACCGAAACCGAATATTCGGTCGGACACTATATATGTGTTTGTGTAGACACTAATGGCAATGGACTTAAACTTTTGTATCATAATACCACAATTTTGGCTGGCGTAAAAATATTTTTACATACACAGAAATATGTGCATGAAAATTTTATTTTCCATGCCTGCTCCGTTTTTCCCTCATTTATTTTTTTGAAAATGTTCAGATATATCGTTATCAAGTAAGCCACTGGGAACTAAACCTCAACATAATTCGTGCCGCTTTCGAAGCGAAGAGAGGTCAGATTAGATTAGATTAGATTAGATTAGATTAGATTAGATTAGATTAGATTAGATTAGATTAGATTAGATTAGATTAGATTAGATTAGATTAGATTAGATTAGATTAGATTAGATTAGATTAGATTAGATTAGATTAGATTAGATTAGATTAGATTAGATTAGATTAGATTAGATTAGATTAGATTAGATTAGATTAGATTAGATTAGATTAGATTAGATTAGATTAGATTAGATTAGATTAGATTAGATTAGATTAGATTAGATTAGATTAGATTAGATTAGATTAGATTAGATTAGATTAGATTAGATTAGATTAGATTAGATTAGATTAGATTAGATTAGATTAGATTAGATTAGATTAGATTAGATTAGATTAGATTAGATTAGATTAGATTAGATTAGATTAGATTAGATTAGATTAGATTAGATTAGATTAGATTAGATTAGATTAGATTAGATTAGATTAGATTAGATTAGATCAGATTAGATTAGATTAGATTCGATTAGATTAGATTAGATTAGATTAGATTAGATTAGATTAGAATATAATAGATTAGATTAAATTAGATTAGATTAGATCAAATTAGATTAGATTAGAAAGGGCAATTTTTTATTTTGTTCGGCCTAAAAGTATACCATTAAATATTTCATTTTAAATCAATCATCCACAGTTCACTATCACCGTTCATTATTTTCATAGCCTTTTGTAGCATACTTTTAGGCTGTTTCCTTGCCAGTTTATCAAAATTTCCAGCATATATATTTTATACCATTCTCACCTCACCTTAAGCACCTCAACTGTAAAAATGTGAGCCTAAAAAGTGAAATATTTTTGCTGCTTCGTTATCAACCATTGACACAATTTTCTTGTGTGTCTCGTGTACGTTTTTGGCTGACAAGTCTTCGAATCGGGCACGTGTAGAAAGTGTTTCACAAGTGGCACCCACGCACACACACATAGACAACCATACGCATGCCCAGTGCTGGCAGATAAGAAGGGAGGGGGGTTTAGTGGGTGTTTCAAGTCCCACGCACACAGTTCAAGAGCAACAAAGACACAAAAGAAAGCGAATGACAACGAACAGTTATCATTGTCAATATTTACTTGCAGATATATGAAATGTGCAGAAACTATGCGAGTGACGTGTACTTGACTGAAAATTTTGGTAAAACGCTTAAAAAAAGGAAAATCAATATTAACTAACAATATTTGCTTGACATTAGGAAATATGAAAGTTGTTAAAGTTCAAAAAGTTAGGAAAATATTTCGTATTAATGATTAGGAAAATTGTGGATTGAGAAAGCTGAGGACTTACTGGTTACTTATAATGATTCAGCGATAGCGGAGAAAATTAAAAAAGATTAAAATGGGTACTTTTGAAGAAACACAACTTATACATTCCTTCTTCAACTTAAAACCAACATGGCTAAGTAACTTTTCTGTTGACATGGATTACAGGAAATTAACACAAACACAATTTTTAGATATATTTCAACTTACATATATCCGTTCAAATTTTACATCGTCAACACTCACAACGCAGCGCCATAGCCCAAATTTCATAACTCTTTCTTTAAAATTTAAAACGCAACGAATTTTCTTCTGCGTGCTTCAGCGCTTTCAACTTTCTCCTTGAACGCTTTTTTTCGGTCTTTAAAGCTATGAGTTTTCATTACATTCGACGCTTGTAAATTTCATATAAAAACTGACACGCTGCAACGAAACGTCTGCAAATAGGACATAAACCAGTCTCCATTTTGTTTTTTATATTTCTTCTTTTTCTTAATGATTTCTGTATTTCCGCCTCCCCCAACTTTGGTATACTAGGGCCGGAAATGTTATATTTTAGAACATTTTTTTTTGTTGCGCATGTTGGCAACCCGAAACGTTGCCGCGACGTGACTAATAAACGTCAGCGATTCGCATCCGTAAGCGCAAAAGGCAAAAGGCACAGGTAACCCAAACACAGACACACCGACGTTGATGTCAAAAGGTCATTAACACTTTATTTGCAGCGCTGTTGTTGCAAAACAAGCAACAATTTGAATGCTGCTGCTGCTGTTGTTGTATAATTTGATGTTGTTGTGAACTGTTGCTGCTTTGAAATTACGCTTTGTGCCAACATTGATGAAGTGGGAAATTCCATTGAAAGGCAGCGAGGCGTTTTATTGCAGCAGCAACGACGTTAGCTGTCGTTTCGTCGAGCAGTCAGAATTTCAAACAACTCAAAGAGCCACAGATCGACAAGCATCAAGAGGCGGGGGATAAAGGGTGGAGGGCACAAGGTCTGAAAAAAAGCTGTCAAAACAAAAAAGTTGAAATAGGTGAACGACATTTGAAAAAGGCGCACAATTTTCCGAGCCATTTACAGGAAGCCTGGTTGGTGCATATTGATAAATTAATTTATAATAAAATGCTGGTTTCAGTTTATTTAAAATTATTTTAACCCGCCAACTCTGGCGTTGATTGTTTTGACTCATATTGCCAACATTGGTTAGTATTTTAGAGTGTTTGTCTTCTCGAACTTTCAACTGTCAAATCAAACAAATTAAGTGTGAAATACACCAAATGTTGCAACAAAAACATACAACCCTGTTCAGTTGCGCACATAATTGTTTTGACACACACACACACACACACACACATACAAAGCCACAAAACATGCACTTCAATGCACACGCATTCAAGCATAAGAACTATTCTCCGGCCGATTCCTATTACGATGGCCGATTTTAAAGCCAATGGTCGTTCCAACACTTAAACAGGGTTCAAACTAGATTGCAGCACTTTTTTTTTAATTTTATATTCGAAAGCAGCTACAAATAATTGACATATATTCGGCCAATATTGAACCGAAGCCAATGCCGATTAATCGGCTTAACACTAATAGAAACAAACACACACACACACGGAACTGCGCTCAGATACGCACACACTGGCACAAACTGGCGCACTCGATTGCCTCGCTTGTGTTGATGGGAATTTGTAAATATGTATTAACGATATTTGCGCAAGTGTAACTTTCGGTGTGTGTGTGTGTGTGTGTGACTGTTGCACATTGCCAATCAAGCAGTCAGTATTTGTTTTCTTTTTGTTTTGTTTTTATTTGCAGCCTTTCTACTTTTTTATTGGAAATAAAAAGCAATATCCAGCTGTGCGCTTAAATGAAATTATTGCTTTAATGGTTTTGTTGTTGTTTGTTGCTGATGTTGTTGTTATTGCTTTTTCAATTGACAGCCATTAACCAGACCACGCCAACTCCAGTCAGCCTTCCCCCAATCGAAGCAGCCAAACAACACACAACCAATACTTATTGTCTACCCTCCTGCCCCCCGCAACCATACCCCTTCCTCTCGTTTGGTAAATCCACACCATTGTCGCTCTTGATTTTGCAACAGAACGCGCGCACAGCAACATTGCGGCTCGCTTTGCTGCCGCTTGAGCAGTGTTTTAATTTTTATTGCTGTCATGCTGTGCCAGTGTTGCCACCCGTGTGCACACAGCCATGGCCACATTGCATTGCTCTGTACGAAAAATTTATATGTGTGTGTGTTATATGTGTGTGTGTGTGTGTGTGCGTTTGTAGAACTGTTCTATAATTGCGCAGCACTTTCAAGTTTGTAAATTAATTGTTTTCTTTCGTTTGCTCTTTCTCACTTTTTCATTTCCCATAAAAATTCCTTAACACCACATTTTGTGCTTCTCGCTCACTCCCTCACACACTCGCACTCGCTTCTACGCGTGCTGCGCTTTCTGCGCTTTGAAGTGGCCGCTCATGCTCCACTGCAACGCACATATGTCAGCCATTGCCATTGCCAGCTGCCTCGCCTATCGGCCATCACTCGCAGCAGCAGTGCGATTTTAATTTGTTTTGCCTTTGCTTTGCACAAAGCTGTGAGATTCGTTTCAAATGAAATGAAAAGAAGAAATCCATTCTATTGCTTATTCAGTGCTTGTCGACAGCATGGCCACAGCGCTTTTCGCCAACAGCGAAACGTTCATTACGGAAATTGTGATGGTAACCATCCACCCAGATAATGGTTGACGACATCTAAAAGGATCAGGTGTAAATGACAGAAAAATAAGGATTTAAAGCGTTAGAGAAAAATGCTAAGAACAAAAAGCGCACCAAAGTACACAGAGACTTAACAGAAAGTATTTGAGTTGTCTAAAAACAACATTCTCCAGGCTGAAAACACAGAGTTTTTATTTAAAGGACACGACAATTGTCTAACCTGACAAATGGCTGATTTCAAATATGGAGTTTTCTTGGCTTTGATTTAGTTTACTTTGCTTGCTTTCAATGTTTGAAAGGGTGTGAAAGGGCCAATGAGTTCTAACTTTTCATTATCCCAAGCGAACCTTAAAAAGTAACTAAATTACCACTTAAAATATATCTACAGCCTCAGGTTTTTACTTGGTTCAGTTTTCTGGACTTTAGAGCCAAAAGGCTAATTTATGTAACATGGTTCCTCCAGCGGTTGGAAAGGATCTTTCGAAAAAAACAATCGTGCAAAACCCTACCGCTTCCGTCCTTTACTTTCCTTTCCTTTCCTTTCCTTTCCTTTCCTTTCCTTTCCTTTCCTTTCCTTTCCTTTCCTTTCCTTTCCTTTCCTTTCCTTTCCTTTCCTTTCCTTTCCTTTCCTTTCCTTTCCTTTCCTTTCCTTTCCTTTCCTTTCCTTTCCTTCCTTTCCTTTCCTTTCCTTTCCTTTCCTTTCCTTTCCTTTCCTTTCCTTTCCTTTCCTTTCCTTTCCTTTCCTTTCCTTTCCTTTCCTTTCCTTTCCTTTCCTTTCCTTTCCTTTCCTTTCCTTTCCTTTCCTTTCCTTTCCTTTCCTTTCCTTTCCTTTCCTTTCCTTTCCTTTCCTTTCCTTTCCTTTCCTTTCCTTTCCTTTCCTTTCCTTTCCTTTCCTTTCCTTTCCTTTCCTTTCCTTTCCTTTCCTTTCCTTTCCTTTCCTTTCCTTTCCTTTCCTTTCCTTTCCTTTCCTTTCCTTTCCTTTCCTTTCCTTTCCTTTCCTTCTACATTCAGTTCTCTTCCTTTCCGTTCCTTTCCTTTCCATTCCTTAACTTTATTTTCCGTCTTTACCTTCATTTCCTTTCATTAGCTTGACTTTCTTCCCTTCCTTTGTCTGCCTTTTCTTTCCTTTTACGTATTTTTCCTTCCTTCCATTACTCTTCCCTTCATTTACTTTCCTTTCCAATCTTTTCCTATCTTTACATTTGTTTTATTTTTTCCTTACTTACTTATTATTGTGTTTTATTTTATTTTATTTTTATTATTTTTATTTTGTTTTGTTTTATTTTTGTTTTATTATTAATTTTTTATTTTATTTTATTTTTATTATTTTTATTTTGTTTTGTTTTATTTTATTTTATTTTATTTTATTTTATTTTATTGTATTTTATTTTATTTTATTTAATTTTATTTTATTTTATTTTATTTTATTTTATTTTATTTTATTTTATTTTATTTTATATTAATGTATTCTATTTTATTTTATTTTATTCT
Source organism: Melieria crassipennis (assembly GCA_963668005.1). Lineage (NCBI taxonomy): Eukaryota > Metazoa > Arthropoda > Insecta > Diptera > Ulidiidae > Melieria > Melieria crassipennis. The sequence goes on from OY764961.1 coordinate 103,369,466, forward strand.
TTTCTATTTCATTTTTTATTTTGTTTAATTTTTTCTTTTTGTTGTATTTTATTTTTTGTTATTTTATTTTATTTTATTTTATTTTATTTTATTTTATTTTATTTTATTTTATGGTATTTTATTTTATTTTATTTTATTTTATTTTATTTTATTTTATTTTATGTTTTTTATTTTATTATATTTATTTTATTTTTTTATTTTATTTTATTTTATTATATTTTATGTTTTTTATTTTATTATATTTATTTTATTTTTTTATTTTATTTTATTTTATTCTATTATATTATTTTATTTTGTTGTATTTGATTTTAATTTATTTTATTTTATTTCATTACGTTCCCTGGATAGAAACCTGGGATTTTAATTCATGTTTTTCATTTATTTGAATTATTTTACTATTATTATTTTTTTATTGCTTCGTTAAAATGTTCTCATAAAAGTGTTTCACAATTCCAATCTGATAGGATTTTGTTGAAATTTTCATACGAAAATAAAAAAGTTTAGTCGAATTGGCAGCAGTCACTCTGCGTCAATCGCATCGAACAAACAAAATTTACTGTGCTCACGCTTCGCACATCGCGCACCCATTGAAATGCCGCAGTAAAGTTACAAAAAACACAGAAACGCCCAAAAAAACAACAATAACTATGGCAACACTCTGCCATTAAATACTACAAAGCATACATGGGTCGCAACAAGCAAACACAAACACACTCATACCAAATAAACAAACAAATATTTAACTGAATATGTATGTGTGAGAAGGTGTATGGGTGTGTGTGTGTGTGTGCTTGTGTGCAGCCGGGTGCGCTTAATGTCTCTCCCGAGTGCATGTCAATGTATTTTTAACAACTACAATTTTCACGATTATTACAAACACCATGAATCGGCCGCTGCCCCGCCCCCTTTCTCACTGGCGCAATGCCTTTTTTTCATTTCATTTTTTTTGTAGGTGACCATGGCATTCGGTCAATTATGGCTTCAACCATACATAGTCAACTGCACCCTTGTCGGGGGGCAAAAGTGTAGCATTTCGTGTTTGCTTTTCATGTTTTGTACCCTATTTACTTCATTTATATCGAATTGTATGTTACTTGAAGTGTGTGTACAGGCTCATTTTTATGGCTTTTTGTATTACACAAAAAACAGACTTAATCGTCAACCGACTGTCGACCGCCTCAGCCCACATTTGTACAACACAAATGTGTGAAATAGCAAACAAAAATGCTTCATGAACACAACAAAAAGCACTCTAGCACACCTATTCTGTAGCTCTTTGTTGTTGTTTTGTTTTATATATATCGCACATTTTTTCGCATGCGTTTGGCATTTTTATAAAGATCCCTTTTACCCGTGTTTGAAATGAAATATTTCATGTTTTTACAACATAATTTACAGAACCAATGGCGAAGCTGTTTTTCTGACACTGTCACCGCCCGTAGTGTGCAACTTAATAGCTTTCACACACTCTATAGATTCCACATACACACACACACACAGAAGCGTTGATCAAAGCGACATAATAACAAATGAAGTTTTTTCATATTTTCTTTGTTAGCTGAAAATATGGTTGAACGAATTTGACCAATGAAATTATTCCGCTTTCATTCATTTTAAATATTGAGCTCTTTATAAAGAATGTTGCTTTAGAACGTATTGATAAATTTAAAAAAAAAATTGGTTTAAAGTCCAAAAGCATGTTAAGTATTTACATTTTTTGGCTCCTTACTCAAGTGAGGCTGTATCAAAGTATTCCAATATACCAAAGTGCATTGTGAACTCACTAGTCGTTTTCATAATTCTCTTGAACTGCTTTTAGAGGCCACATGGTCCCGAAAACAACTTACAAATATAAAATATATCATCTACTTTGAATGGTGTTATCAAAAAGACACCTACGCGCAAATTGAATGTCGAAACATATTCACCGAAAAAAAAAAAATTCTGCAAAAATGTTCTGAAGAGTTCGCTCTTTAAGCATCTTTATGACTCTCTCACTTGTATTTTCAGTATAGTTTCCCTTTAATTGACCGCATGTTGACTCGTTTAGTAGCAAAAATTTATCGACCATTATTTAACATTCTAGTGTTGCCCAACAAGCGCCGCTTGACCCAACAACCAAAGCGCTGTAAATGTAAAAAATGCTCTAAAAAGCATTATAAGCATTTTAAGGGTACAACGAGAAAAGGTTACACAAAAAAATACACACAAAAAAATAACACCAAAAAAAAATTCCCCAAAAAAATTACAACAACAAAAAATACAACCCAAAAAATAAGTATTTTTACCATAGCCTCGCTCACCATTCATTGAATCTGTTTGAATTTTTCAAACTTCCATAGAGTTGTTCAACCTTAGGTGAAAAAAAAACTTGAGCTGCGGGTCAAATCGAAGCGTGTCGAGCAAATTGTCAATTTAAATGGCAACAGAAAAACATTAGCAACAAAAATAAAAATGAAATTAAGTAGGTGAAAAATACAATAATACTTAAACATAAAGAGATAAGATTAGAAGAAATAAAATGAAAATATCGCCAAAAAGGTTGACAGTCCAGAGAAAAAAACAGAATTCTACTGGCTTCAGTAAAGCAACAACAAATAACAAAAATCAAATTAGGTGAAAAAACAAAATAAAACATAAATGGATCAAATTAGTGAGAAGGAAATAATGTTAAAAAGGTTGCCGGTACGTGTCACTAACATTGATTGAATTATGGCCAAAATGACACTGGTATGTATGTATAAGCATGTGTGGCCAAGTAGACCTACATATATACACATGCGCATACATACAAATATACATACATACATAATATATAAATTCACAAATTTTCACATGGAATATAAAACTTTCACTCTCATTAGGAAACAGAAAAAACTATTTTTATGAAATTCGAATATTTCAACTGTGGAGAAAAAATTGGAAATGTTTGTAGTTTTCAAAAAGAAAAAACTATACTTATGACAATCGACAAAATTAAATGGCAATCGACATCTTTTGCTTAAATTTTTCTCAGAGCAAAACCAATTTTATGCTCAGTCCCTTTCGGTGGACCACACAATTGCTAGCACTGTGCGATATTGGCTTGAAACTAGAAATCATTCATACATAGTATCCTGACATACTCAGTTTTTCATTATCTGATCCAATGTCCTTTTAAAGAACTTTAAAATTTCAAGGATATTAGCTTTTTAAAGAATTGTTTTCAATATTTTCTGTTGTAAAATGTTAAAGATATGGGTATCAAATGAAAGGGGAAAGTTTGTGGAAAGGCAGTGGTTTCATTGGTTCGTTTGCACGATTTGACAGTAACCTCCTTGAAGTATCTTTTTTTCTATTAAAAGTTCTACAAAGGCAATAACAATGGGCTTGGTCTGGACTTGATGTAATGGGAACAGACGTATGCTGTAATACTACGGCCCATTGAGTCTATGTGAGTAGCGGATTAAGAATTTGTTAAGCCTAAAACTATGCCATAAAACATACTTGAACTTTCTTATAAAATAACAACTAAATATTTTATAAATGTTTTTGCATACTTTTGGGGAAAAGATTCAAATGAAACGTGCAAAAGACACATGTTGGTTTTTTTTTCAAAAAAATGTTTATTTTTTTATTATTTATAGAATTTTTTCCATGCTTCAATTTCAATTATATTTTGCAGACCAAATTTTTCATAACAAAAATTACTTTTAAATTATATTAAAAATGTCAACTAAACACAAAAGAAACACCATTAAATATCCTTCCACTCATTTACGTTTTACTCCACATTTTATTGGCTACAAAAATTGATACAAAATCTTAACTGAAAACAAAAAACAAAAACCAATATGCCTTCAGTTTTTTATATACAAGTAACTATGACGCAAATTTTGTTGCCTAAAAAAATTTATATAGAATATAAAATCTTAACTTAAAACAGAAAAAACACCACCAAATCTGCTTTCAGTTTTTTATACTTTACGCAACATTTTATTGTCTACAAACATTTTTATAAAATCTTAATTTTAAACAGAAAGAACACCACCAAATGTCCTTTCAGATTTTTTGTATATTTCACTCAACTTTTTATTGCCTACACAAATTTATATAAAATATAATCTTAAAACACAAACAAAAAAACACCACCAAATGTGCTTTCATTTTTTTATATTTCACTCAACATTTTATTGCCTAAAACAATTTTTATAAAATCTTAACTTTGAACAAAAAATAACACCACCAAATGTGCTTCCATTCCTCTACATTTTCCTCAACATTTTATTGCCCAAAAACATTTACATAAAATTTTAACTTAAAACAGCACCAAATGTGCTTTCAGTTTTTTATATTTTACTAAACATTTTATTCCTTACAAAAATTTATATAAAAATCTTAACTTAAAACAGAAAATAACATCACGAAATATACTTCGATTCTTCTACATTTTACTCAACATTTTATTGCCTATATTTAGGCAAAACTTCCACGCACACTCAATCATTGAATTAAGAGTAATTTTCTGCTGCTGCCAAAATTTCCAGATAACACACAACTCACCAACCTTGTCGACGGTCTGATTAACATTTGTGTAACCTCGCACACTAACAACAACAACAACAACAACATTATGGCCACTGACAGACCCTCGGTGTCACGTCAATGCCCATTGTGCATTAGGGCCACGTTTTTCACGGAACTTCCAAATCATATCTCCCATGCATGCAGCTGTCCATTCAAATGTACGTAACTACCTTATTGTAAGCTGGACGCCACTGAGCTCTACCTACATGCGGCCAAGTTGAATTTCAATGCTGGAATCTGTATGGCGTTCATTGTCAATGAAATGTTAATGTAGCATATTACATTTGACATATGTCAAAGTTATGCTTTGTCAAATAACGACAAATGCCTGCGCACACGTTCCCCAAACGCTGACGCATCCATGTGCCTATGTATGTATGTATAGTACATAAGTATGAATGTATGTATGTATTGAGAGCTCAAATGCACGCTTCCATATGTACCGCACAAATGTTCGGGTTAGCTGGTCATTTTGGCAGCAAGTTAACTGCCAAATTCAAGTGTCAGCTTGCATGTTTTACCTCTCTCCCTCTTAAATTAGGCCGCCAGAGGGCCATGTGTAGGTACATACTTAAATGCATAAGCTTACATATGTAGATGAAGGCTTAGGAATGTCTGCTCGCTATAGACTTATGTCTTTAATTACTAGCGCACACACACAATCGAACCGAATGCACACTACACGCACCCACACACACATACATAGAACCGATTGGTGCAATGCACTCGACTGTGCAATGTGTTTGTGTGTGTGTGTGATTGTGCTTACTTGTATGGTGTGGTAATTAATTAACAACAATGCATTGTAAATTTGTACAGGTAGCTTTCTCAGCTTGTGAGCAGAGTTATGAATGCAGTTCAATTGCAAAATTAATTAAGATTGTTCCTAGGCCAAACATATTTTATTAAGTAATTAAAACAATCTCTTTCATATTACTTACTAATTGGAGTCACTTCATTCTTACCCCAAATGCCTATAGTGCTGACTATAGGGTGTTAATTCTGGCCTTTCATTCATTTTGAATATTTTAATAGAGTACAGGCACTGGATGGGCCTAAACTTGGCCCATTGCAATGGGCCAAGTTTAGCCAAGTTTAGCACAATGCATTGTGTTATCTACAAAAAGGAAAAGAACCTCAAACTACACACCCCTTCCTTTGGAAGAGAGTTTGGTTGGTTTGTGGAGTGGTTGAGTGGTTGCTACCACAGCTAGATGGCTGTATGAGCGCATAAAGTGCCCTTTAGGTACCATGTCCTTGTTTTTGTGGATATTAGCTGGTATTTTAAATACACTTTGTGAGATTCAGAAACTGTAGAAACTTCCTTATCTCCATGGTTGAAATTGTTCAAAGGTCTACCAGAAAATAAGTGTCGAGTTAGCGTAGCCTGATCCTTGCTAAACCCACACATGTGCACAGAAAATGTCACTCTCTCTCTCTCTCTCTGGTGCTCTTTCTTACAACTGCAACAATAATTATTGAAGGACTGCGTGTTCTCCCACCGGCCAATGACCCGTAAGGACCATAGAGAGTTTTGAGATATTCGCTCTGGTGATCCCAAGCAGCTGCTTCGTCCGGTTCAAGTAGCACTTTGATCATGTTTTCCTTGATGTGCTGCAGGTAGACAGTGTGCTGCATCTTTCTTTAGCACAAAATAAAAAGTGGACGTGTTCTTCTTAGTCTGCTGAGCGAAATAGCTGCCTGCTCAGCGAAATAGCTGCCTGCACAGCTTTGGTTTTGCCTTGAGCTGATTCTTGTCTAGTCACTTCGTCTGGGTTTTCATTCCCATCGATGTTCTTATGTCCTGGGACTCGTGAAAGAGAGATTAGAGACAGAATCAAGAACTGAAACTCTTTTATGAGATAAGCAATGTCAATGTTAAGTAATGTCAATGGTTGACAGATCTTTTTTTATGCGCTGTATGCCTGCAAGCACGGCAGCCGCCGTGGCTCAGTTGGTTAGTGCGTTGGACCGCGAGTCGAAGGCAGCGACCCAGGTTCAAATACTGCCTGTAATAACACCTAAAAAAAATAACGGGAAAACTCGTTTTCTCTTTCGGTGGCTGTCCTCTCAGCTGGAAATGGCAAACCTCTGAGAGTAAAAATTGCTTATGAAAAAGCTCCCAACCTGCCGTTCGGAACCGGCATTAAACTGTAGGTCCCTCCAACCCGTGTACAAATTCACACGCACAACACGGGTGGTTGCGGGAAGCTAGGCCTTAGTCTCGCGTAAGCGGGCTGTCGTGCCAGTCAATTATAAAAAATTAATTATGCCTGCAAGCGGACCTTTGGTAAAAAATGGGGATTAAACCCCTATTTTATCCATTGGATGTATACGGCGAAAATCAGACCCATCATTGCCTACGGTTCTCATGTTTGGTGGCCAGCCATGGACAAAACGAGCAACCAGAGCAATCTGGGGAAGGTGCAGAGACTTGCCACGATGGCGATCACGGGGGCTGCTAAAAGCGCTCCACGAATGGCTCTGGAAATGTTTCTGCACCTTCACCCAGTGGACCTGTTCGTAAAGGCCAGCGCAGCAAAGACAATCCTCAGATTGAGGGAGTCTAACCAGCTGAAGCCCGGCGGCTACGGACATTCCAGCATTCTGAACGTTCTTATGACTAGCTCTACCGGACAAGGTCTTAAGGCCACTGATTTCCTGGTAAAGCGCAGAGACTTCAAATTGAAGATTCCCATTGACTATCCCTCCAGGGACAACTGGCAAACGCCCGAGGTGGATGACTCTGCAGGAGTCTACTTCACCGACAGCTCGAAGACAAAGGATGGAACTAGGGCGGGTGTCTACTGTGAAACGCAAAATGTCGACTGGTCTTATAGACTACCAGACTATTGCAGCGTTTTTCAGTCGGAGGTTTTCGCCATCATGAAAGCAGCGGAACACAACACATTCGGCACTTAGTGTGGCCGTCATTTGTGTTGATAGTCAGGCTGCTCTAAAAGCAATTGAATCCACTGTAGTGAAGTCAAAGGTAGTACTAGACTGTCGGAAAGCACTAGGTGGCATACGGCAATGCAGGGTTCCTCTGTGCTGGGTTCCCGGACATAGTGATATCGAAGGGAACGAGCAAGCGGACGAAGTAGCCCGTGCAGGGTCAGCTATGCCGGCGTGCGAGGCGGTCAACACGGTGCTACCACCGGTCTCTACTATGATGGGTTCAATAGGAGAGTGGCTCACACGAGCCACAAATAGAGCCTGGACAACCAGGTGCGATTGCAAGATTGCACGCACCCTGTGGCCAGCACTCAACACGAGGAAAACTAAGCGCCTTCTGCTCCTCGACAAACATACTGTACGCATGGTCACGGGGGTAATCACAGGTCACTGCGCCATTGGTGTAATGTTATGCAAATGGCGTTTGGCGACCGACGATTTATGCAGAAGCTGTGGAGATGAGGATGCAGTAGAATCGGTCGAGCACCTGATATGCCACTGCCCATCACTACAAGGACGACGGCTCCAGACTCTTGGGGCAAGGTTCTTTGACGGGCTCGGGGAAGTAGAAGATGCACAGATAACCGATCTACACAATTTTCTCGCAAAGACCAAATGGTTCCCAAAAGATCCCCTTTGGATCTACAGGGATCCAAACAGATAAAGAAACAACATCGGTTTCCGAAAAATGAAGGGATTCACAATGGAGCCAACAGGGTCTCCGAGTGGAAGTGCTTGTCGCACACACCCCTTCCGTAACCTAACCTAACCTTCATCAATCATTTACTTATAGAATACTTGAAGCAATAATCTTTCTGCTGATACAAGAAAACATTCTTTGAGTTTGTCTCTTTCTCCTTTCTTCTCCTCCTCTCTTCTTCCACCTTTCTTCTCTTCTTTTTTCTTCTTTTTATTTCTTGCGTGAACTATTGTTTCTGTTGTTTATTTCGACTTTAATTTCCCCCAAAAGTCACTAAACAAGATTGCAGCCTACAAAAGAAAGGTTTGATTAAATTCACAAAATGTCTACAAATATTAAGAAAGCACAGGAAAGCTCAGCTTTTGAGCTCACTCAAGCGCCAGCAAACAGCTCCCACTGGCACCGGAGCGCAGCCATAAACAGCTCAACACTCACACATCGACACTTGCAGACAAACACCGTTAAACTAATAGCCTGAAGCGTGTATCGAATTTCTGTGCTTGCGCATATGTACATATGAATGTGTGTGTTTGTGTGTCTCAGTCCGCTAAGTGCAGTCGCCCATTTGGTGTCTCACTAGTGTGCAATCTACGCCGGCAAACTAACGCCGCCGAGCCAATCAGCTGAAGTGCTCCACGGGCGCTCAGCTGTACGCGCCACCACTCGCCGCTACTAACAGCGTACTCGCCCCCATCTCTCTCCTCCCCCCATCGGGCACACAGCAACCACCTGCACTGCTAATTAAAATGACTATTTGCAACGCTCGAAGGTAATTAATTACTACGAATGCGTTCGGGGTGACATAATCGACCAGCGAGTGCGGTGGCGCCAAAGTGGTACAACAGTTGGCCGACTGTGCGCCCCGAGGGGGGAAAACTGAAGTGTGGCAACACTGCGACATTGGCACCCATGTGTCATCATATTTGTTGCTATTGTAATAATGTGCATATTGTTTGTTGTTCTTGTTGTTGTTGCGTGCTCCAGCTGTTGCTGGTATTAGCAGTCACGCTGCTGTTCCTGTTGCAGTGCTTAATGTTGTTGTTGTTCGAGATTAACAGTAATCGGCACTTGTGCACTTCATCACGTTTGCACCGCCAGAAGACAGCGCCGAGCAACAAATTGCAACAACAACAATAACGACAAGACATGTTACAAGTGAAACAAGGCCGACAACTCGAACTCGAGTGGCAGAGGCAGCAAACAGCAGGTGGGTTGTTGCTGAGAGTTTGGTTGCCTCAGGCTGCACAATCAAAAAGAAGAAGAAGAAGAATGATTGGGAAACGTCCAGGGGGGAAGTGATTGCAACACTGGCCCCGAAGAGGGTAAATGAAGAGCTGCAGGTGGCCGGAAATAAGATGCCTTTGTGCTCTATGAAATTCAATTCATATTCAAACAAATTTACTTGCGGTCTTTCCATATAGTCCATGTCGGTCTCGATAGTTCAGCGTGAAGCGTGCTGGTTTCATGCACCAGAGGCCTTAGTTTCGAATCCCAGGTCAGGCTCGTGAAACGCTCGCTTCTATCGCTATCTACATAAGGCAGATGAGAATTACTTAAGCTGTAGGTCCCTCCCTTTCTTCCCCCAACGCTTGTGTATTGTAACACATTTTGAATAAAACAGTATTGCACACACATTTCAAAAAAGGGTGAATTGTGTGGCATCACAGTGAGCTTCACACTAGGCTTCCATTTAAGTGGGTCCCTTACAGAGGCAGCCTAACCTAACTTAACCTAACCTTCCATGTAGTCCATATCACTTCATAGTCGCCATGTTATAATGTTGGCAAGGTTGATTGGTTGATTTGGTGTGTGTGTAACCTTTTTGACTACATTGACTACATCAATGTTGCTTTACCTAAGCTGATCTTCTGCCTCCTTACTTTTTACTCCTTACTCTCCTTACTCTCTTTACTATCCTTACACTCAATACTCCTTACTTCTTACTTCTTAATCCTTACTCCTTACTCCTTAGTCCTTACCCGTTACTCCTTACTAGTTACTCCTTACTCCTTGGATGGATGGATGGATGTGAGGATGCGCAGTAAGGCTACAAGCCTTCCATAGCACTCAGTCCATTTCAGACCATTGTACTATACCCATGGGGTATAGGGAAGGAAAATGAGAGTAATTTCTCATATTTCACCCGTTTTTGAAATGCGTATGCAACACTGTCTTTCCAACATATGTTACTGCATACATTTCAAGCGGATGGGGAAAGGGAGGAGGAGGGGACCTACAGTTTAACGCCGAATCCGAACGGCGATTGGCAGTTTTTCGTTCACACTTGGGGGTTTTGCCATTGCCAAGAGCGCACTTGTGCGATTCTTGTAATTCTCATCTGTTTCATGTGGATAGCGATAGAAGTAGACGAGTTTTTCACCAGCCCGAGCCAGGAATCGAACCTGGGGCCTTTGGTCGCTGGGCTACCGAGGCCGACTCCTTACTCCTTACTCTCCTTACTCTCTTTACTCTCCTTAGTCCCTACTCCTTACTCTCCGTACTCTTTACTCTCCTTACCCTCTTTACTCTCTTTACTCTCCATACTTCTTACTCCTTACTCTCCTTACGTTCCGTACTCCTTACTCTCCTTACTTTCCTTACTCTCCTACTCTCCTTACTCTTCATACTCTCCTTACTTCTTACTGACTTTCGACAGCCTAAAATTATCTTCCATTCATTGCCTTCTGATGAAGAAATCGTTAAGAAATGTTTGACCCAACAATTGGGAGTACAAAGAGTTTTGAGAAAGTTACTAAAGATGGCGCAACTAAATCTTTTCAAAAAAAGCATTCAGCTCGTACTGCAAAATAATATTTTTAAATCGAGAAGTAAACACCTTGTAATTCCTTTAAACTACAGTTGGTTCTATATTGTTTTTCTGACCATAAAGTATTGTTTAAGCCAAAAGTTCAAAACTTGCTTTTTCTAATCTCAAAGTAGTTTTCTCCCCTAACGAAATTTTCATTAAAATGTCATAAAAACTGTCTATTGGAACGTCTATAAAACACAACAAAAACAGCTGGTGCAAGACAGCATAGTTAAAGCTACAACAAAAACATGGCACCACAACTATCAGCATAACAATAATACGAAATGTTGGCAGCAACACTGACAGAAGCAATGGCTACGACAACAATAAAATCCAACAAACAGAAAGACAACAACATCTATTAGCTGCAATGACAAAAACAACACCACTAACCGGCAATAACAACAAATAAGTTAGTAGATGTAATTATGATTTGATTACAGTTGGCAACACACATTCACACGCACACAGTTGAATTGCTCCCAATACATTTGTATGGATTTTGTTGTTTAAACTGTTGTTGTTGTTAGTTTGTGTTTTTTTTTGTTTTTTTTTTAGGAAAAAGCATTGAAAGCAGGAGTGTTAGTTGATTTGTGTGTGTCTGCGTGCTTTTTTTTTTATAGAGATGGAAAGCATCAAAAGCCAAAACCCCGTCAGTGTGGGACTTGAACCTCACTAAAACCGTCTCTCACATGTCCGGTTTACCCCCCCGGTACTACCGTCAGGCATTTCGTCAGGAGGCGGGATTGAGCGTTAGCTCGAACGTCTGTTTTGTCAGTTGTCACAGTTCTCTTATTTATCTGTTTGTCTCAGTCATTGAGGTTTGTCCGTTTCCTTACCTCTCTCAGGTTTCTGTGTGACGCTCGAGTCTCCGCCTGTTTTGTTCGCTAATGCGAAGCTGGTGAATCACTTCAGCAGCCATGCAGCATGCCGCGCTCAAATGCTCCCTGGTGGTCGTCATCAGCTCGACCACATTCTCTGGCGTGGCGGTAGAACCCAGCGCCTCGTTCATCGTCCGCCTCTGGCTCTCGAAGCGGGGACATAAAAAAATGGGTGTTCTGCAATTTCAGGAACCCCACAGAGCTCGCAGTTGGGGTCTTGCCTTGAAGTACCCATGGCCGCTGAGGATCTGCGTCAAGTAAAACTCGACCTCTCCGTGCTTTCTATCGAGCCACGTCTTGATACTGGGGATAAGCCGGTGCGTCCACCTGCCGTTGATTGAGTCAGTCCACCGCTTCTGCCACAGAACTACGCTATCTCTTCGTAGCGCGTCTTCTTGAACGCGCTGCTGTTTGCTCCAGGCTCTGCTCGCTTTACGTTGTAAATAGAGTTGCGCTCGTGTGCCAATAGGTCAAGTGGCAACATGCCCGCGATGATCAAAGCCGCGTCTTCGGACACAGTTCTATAGGCAGAGCACATTCGGAGCGCACACCGCCGGTAAGTGCTTTTGACGCCGCGTACGTTTTATAGGTGCTTGAACGCACTACACCAAATCGTCGATGCGTACAGCAACCACGCTGGTCAGTAGATGCCTGCACTGCTGCCTTGGCCCAGCAAGGTTTGTCTTTATTCTGGCCAGTGCGGTCGCCGCCCTTGCAGCCTTGTTGTTGGCGTATTCGAGATGGTCACGGAAGCACAGTCGGTGGTCCAGTATGACGCCGAGGTACTTTAAGTAGGGCTTTCACTCTATCACACTGTCACCCACGTTGATGACAGTTGTTTCCACTTTCTTGCTACTGCTAATCAGTACGGCTTCCCTCTTGTGGGTTGTAAGCACCAGAAACATAGTGTGCAGCCATTTTTGGGCTGCCGTAATTGCACTTTCTGCTATTCGTGTGATATCTTTCAGTGTTTTCGCTACTACCACCACTGAAATATCATCAGCAAAACCCACAAATGTGGCGCCTTCAGGAACTGTCAGCCGCAGGATGCCATCGTACATAAGGTTCCATAGCAAAGGCCCCAAGATAGACCCTTGTGGAACCCCAGCCGTGACCTTGTGCAGTACGGGACCGTTTTCGCTGCTATACTGCAAGATTCTATCACGCAGATAGCTGGAGATAATTTTGCAGAGGTATGCCGGGACATCAAGGCTATTGAGTGCGTCAAATATTTGCTTCCAGCTGGCACTGTTGAAAGCGTTCTTGACGTCTAGTGTGACCACCAGGCAGTACTTTTTGGCTCCGCCTAGCTAACGCTTGCCGTCAATGGCTTCCTGCGCCTAGTTCTTGACCACGTTAATAGCGTCAGTTTTCGATCGTCCTCTTCTAAAACTGAACTGGTAGTCCGATAGTCGGCTGTCAATGTGATTTTCCAGACGGAACTTAATGATTTTCTCCAAGACCTTGCCGACACCGTCCAGCATGCATAATGGGCGGTAGCTGGAGGGGGCAGAAGGATTGGCAGTTTTTGGAATCAGCACGAGTTTTTGCAGTTTCCATATGCGTGGAAACGTGCTTTCTTGCAGGCACAGGTTGAGCACGTGCGCAAAGATATCGGGACGAGTTTTATTGCCCTCTTGACAGCAATGTAAGGAATCCTGTCGGGACCTGGTGCTTTGCCAGTCTGCATTGTATTACCCGCGTCGAGGACCTCGTCAGCCGTGATTGCTAGAAATTCTCGCTCAGCCTCAGCGTCATCGGCTCACTCAAACTCGGCTTGCGCTAGAAAAAGCACTTGAACTATACGCGCCAGTAGTTGAGGGCATGTTGGCTGCGTCGAGCTTTTTAGTTTTTACAGCACCAACTTGTACGCAAAGCCCCATGGATTTCTGTCGGTTTCGGCGCATAGTTGCCTGAACATGGTTTCTTTGCTTTTGCGTATCGCTTTTTGGAAAAGCTTGCGCTTTTGTTTGAACACAAGACGCTGTTGCTCGAAAAGCGCTGTGTTCCGCGCACGTTGGCATGTTCATCTCGCTCGGTTGCACTGCGCCCGGAGCGCTGTGATCTTTGCTTTGCTTCGCACCATTGTTGCATCGCAGGCGCTTGCCAGTGCTTTGTGTGTGGCTGCGTGTGTGTGTGTTTGTTTTTTTTTCAGTAAGGGAAAGCATCGAAAGCCAAACGAGTGCGAAACTTTAACACGCTAAAACCCTTGTATACACAGGTCGTGTACCTTCATCGTGGCACCACCGCGAAGTATTACTTCACGATGAAGGCGGATATGTTAGCGTTCAGCTACGTCCAGGCATGAGTCCCGTATGTCTCGTCTCTGTAAGAGAATTATGCGGGAAATACTCCAGCACGCTCGGTCCCATGATTCTGGCGACGCAAGCATGTAAGACACCAGTGAGGACGGTGTTAAGGCACAGCCGATTGCCTCTTCGAGATTAGCTCTATCATCGGCGTATTTGGCGCATTCAAAAAACGTATGGTGGACCGTTTCAGCCACCCCGATTTACTGATTGCAGCGTGCTTGAATGCACGAAAGCATCCATGGCCAGAGAGGAACTGCGTGAGGAAAAAATTCAGCTCGCCATATGTCCGCTTTAACCACGGTGCTAACACCGGGATGAGCGTTCGTGTCCAATTGCCTTTCGAGGACGAACTCCATCTACGTTGCCATGCCACTATCGTGTCCTCTGCCGACACCTGTGCACCTCGTTTATGCCAGTACGTATTTGCCTGTTGCAGGATCACTAACTTGATAAGGGGTTTACGAGCGATCACGTCGGCCGCCTCGTCCGCGACCGTTCTGAATGCGTGGTAGACTCGTAGTAAGTTTAGCCGGTACGCCGTTTTTAGCTGCCTGCTGTATGAGGCCACCATCGCCGCATTGTGCCACACCGGCCAGGCGTAGGTTGAGACAGCTGTGTTAACGACTGCAAGCAGTGTTGTTGCTTGGGTAGAGGGACCACCAACATTCGGCATCAACCGCGAGAGCCGGGCTGTTACTTTTAGGGCCTTCTCACCGGCATGCGACAGATGCGCTTTGTAATTGAGACGGCAGTCCAGCAATATGCCGAGATACTTTATTTCGGGGCGCGACTGTATGATTTCATTTTCAGCTGCTTATCAGAATGGCTTCGGTTTGCTTCGGCGTGTGTGTGTGTTGTTTTTTTTATTTAACGAAGAGGGAAGCATCAACAGCCACCCAGTCAGTGCGAGACTTTAACACGCTAAACCCTCCTCTCGTCCGAACGGTTACCACCCTGGGACCACCTTGAGGTATAACGTCAGGAGGCCGTTGTGAGCGTTGCCACTCAATCGTCTGTTTTGTCTGTCTTTATCGTCTGTGTCTTTGTTGCCGTGTTGGCGGCGCCTTGCTGCTGTGGGATGAGTCCTTGTGCGCTGCTCTTGTATATCAAGCGGCGCAGCTCCTGCTGCCGCTGTCGGTTAGGCTCCGCGTTCTTCATTTCGCAGCGCTGCGCGCGCCGCTTTCCGCGCATGCTCACTGCGTCTCAGGCTCTGCATGATCGTAGCCGCTGCTGATGCGACTGCTCTCCAGTTCTCTGCTCTTTTGCACATAATCATCGCACTTATGATCTCGATGGGTTCAAGGCAAGAGTCCATAACCACTTCACTCTTAATCCTATCTCCTAACCTTTATATCCTTCCTGAACCAACGCAATGCCTCGCATTAATAGGGGTCATCCCCTGCGCGTTCGTTCGAGTTAAAATAAAATAAAATAAGCGTCACCAGATTGGTTTGCTGTGGGCGTTGACCGAAGACTGCGCTCAGGTTGTGACGAACCTCGCTGAAACGCGGGCACTCGAAAAATACGTGCTGCGCGGTCTCGTACACATCCGGACAGCGCGGGCAGTTCGGATCGTCGTCATGCTTTTACATGTGGAGGTACTGCTTAAAGCAGCCTTGCCCACTTGCGTGATGTGGTAGTCCAGCTCGCCGTGTTTACGGCTTACCCAGTCGCTGATGTCGCTAATGAGGCTATGCGTCCAGCGGCATTTGTTGGACTGGTTCCATCTGCGCTGCCATTCCGCTACGGTTCTACCCCTTTCGGCTAACTTTGCGGCGTCAGAGGATTTCGCGCCTGGCTTGTAGAGGCGCCGCATCTCCATCACCAGTAAATCGAAGGGTGGTTTACTTGTCAGAACGCAGATAGCAGAGTCAGATACGGTGCGAAATGCGCTGACCACTTGGAGTGCACTGAGCCTGTATACAGCGCGTATGCCTTTCGTATAGGCTTTGACCTTCACTGCATCTGCCCAGATAGGTGCTGCGTATAGGATTATGGAGCTGGTCACTCTTGACAGCAGCAGGCGCCGGCTCGCGCGCGGGTCGCCTATGGAGTGAAGCCATGTCAAGTGGGACCCCCAAAAATTCACGAAATCACCGATTTTTGAAATAACTGTCTTAATTTGTAGCGGGTATGATGCTGACGACTTGGCATTATTATTTCGTTAAAATTCAATTTATTGTTAATGTTATAAACAATCAAACTTTTTAGCCAAAAAAAATGTTTTAATTTTTTTCTCAAAAACTAATTTTTTTTTTTAAAAGATGACCACGCAAATTTATAATTAACTGTTGAGGCTATCTATTACAATTTTTTTTCACGCCCAATTAGTTTAAAAAATAACTTTTGCATTAATTTTTTATAAACAATTAAGTTTTCTATAGTCTTCTTCACGCTGCAAAAAAATAAAAAAAATGTCATCATATGCGGAAAACGTTCCCCTTTATTTCAGCGTTCACAGAAGTTTGTCGGTCTGCGCCGTTTTTCAAATATTAATTTTTTTATCTCCCGCGGCGTGCGCTCTCTAGGCGCAAATAAATATAATATAAATATAAAATAAAAAAAATATAAAAAATAATATAGGTATATATATCAAATGAAAGAGAAAATGCTCAAGAATTTAAATAAAATTAATTTTATATCTATTTGTAAAAAAAGGATATGAAAAAGGTCCTTTGAAAACTTTAATCCTTTATATCCTTCAAAATTTACATCGAATTTTCTTGAAAGGTAAGTATGTTAAAACCCCAAATCTCCTTGATCACGTGTCAAAATTTCATTATTCTCGTTTCATTGATTTTGTATCTTTTTATTATTTAAAATACTGATACTCAAATAAATTAGAATTTTTGTACTTTATTAGAATTGCAGCTTCCGCCTTTTTTTTAATAACTTTCGAACTAATAAAGTTAGAGTAATGAAATTTCGACACGTGATCAAGGAGATTTGGGGTTTTAACATACTTACCTTTCAAGAAAATTCGATGTAAATTTTGAAGGATATAAAGGATTAAAGTTTTCAAAGGACCTTTTTCATATCCTTTTTTTACAAATAGATATAAAATTAATTTTATTTAAATTCTTGAGCATTTTCTCTTTCATTTGATATATATACCTATATTATTTTTTATATATTTTTTATTTTATATTTATATTATATTTATTTGCGCCTAGAGAGCGCACGCCGCGGGAGATAAAAAAATTAATATTTGAAAAACGGCGCAGACCGACAAACTTCTGTGAACGCTGAAATAAAGGGGAACGTTTTCCGCATATGATGACATTTTTTTTATTTTTTTGCAGCGTGAAGAAGACTATAGAAAACTTAATTGTTTATAAAAAATTAATGCAAAAGTTATTTTTTAAACTAATTGGGCGTGAAAAAAAATTGTAATAGATAGCCTCAACAGTTAATTATAAATTCGCGTGGTCATCTTTTAAAAAAAAAAATTAGTTTTTGAGAAAAAAATTAAGACATTTTTTTTGGCTAAAAAGTTTGATTGTTTATAACATTAACAATAAATTGAATTTTAACGAAATAATAATGCCAAGTCGTCAGCATCATACCCGCTACAAATTAAGACAGTTATTTCAAAAATCGGTGATTTCGTGAATTTTTGGGGGTCCCACTTGACATGGCTTCACTCTATGTTCGACATAATGGGCGTGTTTTTTTTTTCCAGTAGGGGAAAGCATCAAAAGCCTTACGCGTGCGAGACTTTAACACGCTAAAACTCCTATTTCACTGTCCGTGTGACCCTCCTCATGGCACCACCGTAAAGTATTACTTCACGAGGAAGGCCGAACAATTTTTAGCGTTAAGCTACGTCTGAGGCTGAGAGTCACCTCTCATCTCGAAAAATATTAATGTCATCGGACGGACGGAGAGTCAGTTTACGAGGTTGTCCGCGAACTGTCCCGTAAGTCGGTCCTTTGTCGCAGCATAATGCGGGCGATGAATCTGCACGCCCGTTCCCAGAATTCCGCCGACGTCAGCATGAAGGTCATGATTGTTTCATGTGTCACCGCGTCTCCAATGTCATTTTGGAGCTCGGACCTCTCCTCTGCGTATTTGACGCACTCAAAAAAGGTGTGCTGGGCCGTTTCGGGCACTCCGGTGCACACGTCGCAGTCAGGCCTTTCCACGTGGTTGAAACGGTGCAGATACGCACGGAAACAACCATGACCGGTGAAGAATTGCGCCAAATAGAAGTTTAGTTCACCGTGTGGCCTCTGCAGCCATGTTGCCAGTACCGGTATTAGTTGGCGGGTCCAGGCGCCCTTTGTGGCCGAGCTTCATCTCCTTTGCCATTCGTCTACCAGGTCTTCAGTTACCACCTGTTCACCTCGCTTTCGCCAATAAGCAGCCGCCTGCCGCGCTATTACGAGCTGGATTGGAGGCCTGCCAGCGATTACGTCCGCTGCCTCGCTTGAGACCGTTCTGAAGGCACGGCAAACCCGTAAGGAATTCAGCCGGTACGCAGATTGAAGATGCCTACTGTACGCTGGTATCAGCATGGCCTCATGCCACACTGGAAACGCGTACGTCTAGACCGCGGTATTAACTGTTGCCAGAAGCGCTCTCGTTCGCGAGGATGGTCCGCCTACGTTCGGCATCAATCTCATGAGCTTCGCCGTTACACCGTGAGCTTTGTCGCCAACATGCATCAAATGTGTCTTAAAACTTAGGCGGTGGTCCAGCCACACACCAAGATATTTAATTGCCGGGCGCGATTGAATTTGATGGCCGCTGGCACATATCGTGCAGCTTTCGACCCGCTTTCTGCTGCTTAGGAGTACCACTTCAGTTTTCTCGCCGGCCAACTGCAAACCTGCGCCAGTTAGCCAAGTTGTCAGCCGTGCTATCGCATCGTTAGCCTTTACCTCGAGCTGCCCTATGTGTTTGGCGACCACCGTCAGCGCCACGTCGTCGGCGTACCCGACAGTAGTTACTTCGGGCGGGACGTCAGTTCGGAGGAGGCCGTCATACATGACGTTCCAGAGCACTGGACCCAGCACGGAGCCTTGCGGAACGCCACAGGTTAATTAAGCACTAATAATAGTGCTTGCAGGTACCCTCACTGGTGTCGTAAAAAAGCAGCCTGTCGTTGAGGTAGCTGCTGATAATGCGCAAAATATATAGCGGGGCGCCAAGTCTTCGCAGCGCTGCAATTATCCTCGGCCACCTGGCCGAATTAAACGCATTTCGCACATCAAGCGTAACCACAGCACAATATTGTTTCGTGCCTTCTCTCCAACGTTTGCCCTCCATGGCTTTTGAAGCAATGTTGATGGCGGTTGCTATGGCGTCAGTGGTGCTTTTGCCTTTACGGAAGCCAAACTGCAACGGCGATAGGCCGTTTGCTGCCTCTGTAAGCTGCTCCAGCCTTACGCACAGGAGCCTTTCGAAAAGTTTGCCCATGTTGTCCAGCATGCACAGCGGCCTGTATGCCGAAGCTTCGCCAGGAGACTTACCTGCCTTAGGCAGCAGTACCAAGCGCTGCACTTTCCAGCAACGTGGGAAGACACCGCGCTGAAGGCAGAAACTGAAGACGTCACTAAACAGTTGGGGTCTTGCAGTTATTACAAGTTTTAAGAACCCATTTGGAACACCGTCAGGGCCCGGCGCCTTGTGTGGTAGCATTTTTGTAGTCGCTGCGAGTATCTCGTCAGTAGAGAGAGGATATGGAAACCGTCATCAGTTCTACACTGGAAAGTTTGCGGACGCACGGGCTGGCTGGGGAAGAGTACACTCACAATCCTGTTCAGCAATATCGGGCATGCTGGTGCAGGTGTCTTTTGCTTGCCAAGCTTCTTAACCACCAACTTGTATGCGTCGCCCCATGGTTTTTCATCCACCTCGTCTACCAGTTCATTAAAAGCTCGTTTTTTTGCTGGCCTTGATCGCTTTCCGTAGCTCTGACTTTTTACTTTTCAACTCCGCCGCGTGCGGGCAGGGTCTGTCTCTTCGGGTTGCTCGTTGCTGAAGGCGCCGCAGACGGTTACAATCGCCGCGGAGGGCGGCAATCTCGTCGTTCCACCAGTAAATCGGCTTTTTATACACACTAGCCCTCTTCCGAGGCATTGTTGCATCACACAGGTCTTTAAGCTGCCGCATGAACCTGCTAATCGTTTTGTCGACGCTGGGAACCGGAATGAAGGTTAGCTCAGACAGCAGCAGCTTTAGTTTAGCACCACCGACGTAATGGGCGTGTGTGTGTGTGTATGTGTGTGTGTGTAGCGTCCCTACAAGGAGTATGACTAGTTATATAACCGGTATAAATAACTAATATATCGGTTATATTTCTAGTTAGACTTGTTCTCGCCCTGTGAAAAATCTGGCTAGTCCTTTTGTGTACGTGTGACTTGATTTCGTGTGCGTGTGATTTGATATCACCTTCTAACGCATGCACTCCGAAATCTTGGCAAACGTACAGCTGTCTTGCTTACTCACATGGAGTCTCGCATGTAACAATCAGTTACGTCTAACCGATAAACCGGTCAGACCTATCCGATAGCCATACCATACGATTCGGTATGTCTACCGTAACAATCAATTACGTCTAACCGATAAACCGATCAGACCTATCTGGTAGACATAACATACGATTCGGTATGTCTACCGTAACAACCAGTTACATCTAACCAATAAACCGATCAGATGTAACTAAATAAATATTCTATAAGAATATTAATTTTATTGTTAATTTATTTGCTTTAACAAAAAACACTGTGCTGCAGTGTTATATGAAATGTACTTTCTTCTATGCAAAACAATCATTTCATTATTTTTAATATTATAAATAAATATTTGTTTGTTATATTATATTGCTTAAAGATATTGTTAAAAACCAAAAACACTGTTCTACAGTGATGCAAAAACGTAACGACGTTCCATGATATTTTCTTTGTTTAAAGCGATTGGGGCTCAGCTCAACAGATTTTCGAATGGCTTTTCGAACTGGTGCCGGCCAAGGCTTTGGAAAACATCTAAATAGAACGAACAAATGTAATTAAAAGCAATTTTAAAATAATGTTTTTATGATTTTACCACCTAGTATTCGCTGCACCACTAAAAAATCGGCCAATGAGCGCTTGCCCCACCTGCACTCCCAGTTGAAATCCGCAAGTACGCGATCGTCTGAGAGGCCTTTTTATTAATAAAAAAGAAACAATGGTAGTAAAACTAAAACTTACCATTCCTTGAACGTAATCTTCCTGTTTTAGTTTCTCCTCCATGTCAGGAACTGCGACAATGGAGGTGAAGGGTAATACGCTAGCAATGTCATCTATAGTTGTATCTACTTTTTCTCCTGTCATTCGGCAAACAGCAGATTCTACTTTCCTCAGCGACACTTTGCATTCGCACAGCACTTTTGTGTGTGCCATGCTGTCTGCTTTGCGGACCATCTGATTAAAGAGTTATTATTTTAAATAGAAATAGAAATATAGTTTATTTATTTATAGTTTTCGTCTTACCTCATTTTCAATTTTTTCTATTTTCTTCTCGAGAACTGTTGTCTTATTTACTAGCTGCTTTAACAGCCCCAGCACTTCCTCTTTAAAATCTGGCTTAGGTGTGTTTGGTAGAACTTGAAAGAGAAAATATATTGAAATTAAATTTAAATTAAAAATGAAATTACTTTACTTACTGGTCTTGTCCGAGTTCATGGACATGTCCATGATAGAATTTTCGCTTTCTTCAAAAATATTGTTTATGAAAGAATTCATTTAAGAAATAAAAATTAGATTTTATGTAATTTAAAGATTATGAGCTTATAGCTGCTTATGATAAAGGAATGTGTGGAGAATATCACAAGTAGTTACAAAATTCAGGGAAAAGTTGATGAAGAAATGGAACTAATATAGAAAAAATTTGTCTAAATAAGGCACCCTAAAATACTTAAAGGTTATGTCAGCCCTGCTAACTTCTACCGTTTCTTTACTAATTTGACTTGCAAGAATATTACCTTGTCCAGAAAATGATTCAATGGGTTCTATAAAAAAGTTTTCCTTCACTTGAAAGGTCTTACAAACAAAGATATTAGGCTCTGAGGCTCTCAAACGTCCACAACTTTAATTGGGCCAAACTTTTCAGAGAAGCAATGACTATCCTTTTCTTTCATCTATAATAAACGATTCTGGTTTTGAAATAATTTGCAAATTTAAATCACATTCTTGCTTTTCGTGAACTCTCAAGTGAAGCTGCTGTAAAATTGTATTAGGGTTTTTAAAAATTTTTTTTAAGTATTGCATGTAATTCTCGAATTTGTAAGCAGAAAATGTATCGAGGGGCCCATATTGCTTTACGCAGTCAGACAAGTGAAGCAAACCATGTATGTTAAAACTAGTGTCCGACCGAAACCCCTTTTTTGGGCCGAAACCGAAACCGAGTTTTGGTTTTTTTTTTTAATATTCGGCTGAAACTTTCTAGTTAAAATAAAAATCACCATATCAAGCATTTTTTTCAACAAACGAATTTTACATTAAGTAAATAAAGAACAACCAAACAAACATAACATAAATAAATAAATACTTATTAATAAAAACAACTTATTCATTTTTTAAAAACATAAACATGAAAAAATCACCCATTCATACCTTACTCGCTAATATTCAAAATTCAATAATTTAATATTATATGCTAAAAAAAAGTTTATTTACATTGGTGGCATCCAAATTACTCCTCCTTTCACTATATATCTGCTACACAATAAAATGTAGAAAAATTTTCTAGAAAGTTTCGGTTTCGGCTTTTCGGTCATTTTTTGGGCGAAACTGAAACCGAAACCACTTATTTGGGCCGAAACCGAAACCGAATATTCGGTCGGACACTAGTTGAAACTAACTAATTCGTCACCGTACATTGCACCAAAATTTGAAACAAAATCCTCTAACATTTTTTGAGCAACATTAGCTCCTCTATTCTATATGACCTTTCACTGGAGAGAAGTCTAATACTAGCATGCAACAGCAAAAAATTATAGTATGAATCGCTATCAATGCAATTCTTTAAAATAAATATGCCAATATTTAACAAAAACTGCCTTAATTCTGTTGCTTTCCAATTGCTTATTTCATTTAAACTCCTAGATACTCGAACAAATTCTGTTGGAACAAAATTGACAAGAAACTCAATTTTTTTATTTATTTTTCTTACATTCGCTTTTTTAATTAACAACTTTATTAACTTTTTAACAACACCTAAATCTACCAAATGCATGCTATCTAATGGAAACTGAGAAACCATTCCAAACCCAGCAGAACGCTACCACGCTTTTTTGTACTTTGAATTTTAAGCTATGATGTGACTTATCAAGTCTCAATTGAAATGAATGGTTCGTCCTCAACATACCTACTTCTTTAGAGAAACACACTCCTTGCTCCCTATACCTCCCTTACTGACAGCATTTTGTACAAAAATTTTTCCTATTATGGGATTGAACACCAGTTACGAAAGCTCTTGCTGGTGAGTCGCAAGTGAAAAGACATACTTCAGAACGCTTAATAACTTGGTTTGAACCTATTTTTAAACCATTTTCCTTTAAAAACACCACTTCCTCACAAAACTCTCTCATAATCTCGTCATATCATGTGGCTTTTTAAAGCCAGAGAAACAAGCAATAACAAATGGAGTCACCTTTGGGAAAATCTACTAAAGCTCCTAGAATTGGCCACAAAACACGGTTGGAGCTATTAAATAACTTAAGGCCATCAATACCAATATCAAGACGAATAACACTTTCTTCATTTAAAAAATCGCAAGAAAATTATTTTGAATTCCCATGTAAATAAAATCTCCATTTGGAATGGACCTAATTTCTACTTTTTTTCTCTCTCCGTTCTTAACAGAGTCTTTGCAGTAAGTGGCAAGCCACTTACACCTATTCTACGCAAAGTTTTCAGCAAATCGTCCAAAGCGTTTTGCGAAATATTATTCCTAATAGCCCACAATTTTATGTCCTCACCCCTATCTTACGTATCTCCACTTTCACTGGGTACACAACAAGATCGGAAACGGTACCACCAGACACACAACCGGCTAACTGCTCCTGAAAATCACTGGACGCATGCGCACTAGAATTTTCTCCACACATTCCTCTGCATGAGCAAGTTCATCAAGCCGCTGAAATCGTGTTGCTATTGATTCCAACCGTTTTTTCTCCTTGCTCATGCAGTTTTTAATATTTCTTCTTTTCATTTTTATTATTGAAATTTCACTATCACTATCACTTTATTTATATATATATATATATTACTTATAAATATTATTATACCTACTTATCTTTAATTTATCTTTTTGGCTGCTGTCCACTTTCTTCCACTTGTAATGTATTTTTTATTTTATTTATTAAATAAATTCACTTCATTCCACTGCGTGCATGCGCAAAATTGTAATTCTTTATTTTTGGATTCATAGAGATGTGGATACTTACTGTCTGAAAGAAGTCAGTACCCACTTTCTCATTCCACATTTTAAGGAATTACCGCAAATAGCATTTAAAGGCGTTGAATATTTAAATATTCAAATTTTCGATTTTTTAAATATAATCTCAGTGCATATATGAGATATTCGTGGAATTTTATCCATATAACTTGCGAATACTTCGTATAACTTGAGAATACTATTCGGTTACTTCGGCCATAGCAATTACTTTTTACAAGTAAATTCTGTAGCACTACAACGTTTCGCGCATAAACTCAAGTGCCGAGCGCCACGTTCATATCGCTATCTCATTCTTTCCTATTGAGAATATATGGAAGGTACTAATGCGAATATATCGTTTCATTCCCACTTACTGGATAAAATCCCAAAATGTGAAATGCAGATATGTATGTGTTCAGTGTTGCCGATAAAAAAAATTTTAAAAAGTCGAAAAAAGTGTCATCAAGTGATCCAATTTTTTTCTACCATGTATATACTATATAGGGTTTTCCATCTTTCCATTATTTTATGTTTCGAAACTCATTATTTTTGTTAAATTTCTGAAGGAGATAATTTTTTGTGAAAAAAAACCGTTTCCCCCTTAACCCTTTCAGTCACAATGCCCAATATATTTGACTACAGCCCATACAATTCATACAGAACGGGTTTATTTTCATGTCGGAAAGGGTTAAATTACTTGATGAGGAATATGTTATAAAGTCCCAATATGCATGTTTTGTATTTATTATGAAAACATTTGCATTTCAAAGCATATGCGTGATATACTTACTTATCCATTGGGAGCCATCAAAATTAATTTAGCACAAAAAACTTAGGCAATGCCACAAAAAAGCGCGTTAATTCAGATTAATTTTGTACATTTTTGCTGAAAAACTTTGACATAATAAAAGGGTTGCAAGAAGTTTAAATGTGTTTAAATGTTGCCAGAGGTGTAATTTTTAAGTACTTAAGTGAAAAGTTTGAAAAGTTAATACTAAAAGGAAGGCATATTTTGAGTATTTTTAAACACGCAAAAATTAACTTGACGAAACAACTTTCAAAATGTACATATAAACTTTTTGATCAAGAAATAGGGGCAAAAGTGGCATGATTTTGAAGAAAAGTGTCAAAATAAGCCTATTTTTATTATTATTATTAAAAGTTTGTACAATAATAAATTATTCTACAAAAAAAATGGAAGCGCTAGCATCAAAGGCTTTCGGCTCGCCTATTTTGAAAACGTCGGTGTCAGGTGGCATCGGTCTCCAGAAAGGGTAAATTTGACACTTTAGTCGCACAACGGCAACGCTGTATGTGTTAGTGATATTTGGGAAATTTATATGCATGTGTTAGTTTTTAAATAAAATTTTGAACTTTTTTCTGGAGTTTCGGTTAGGCATTCCTTGTAGACGTCTATGTGCTTGCTTGTAGAATATGTTTGTGTGTTCATGTATATTCTCCTTTTTTTCTATTCAAAATTGCTAGCAACATTGAACCCACAACCAAACTGTACGCTTTTCATTTTCATTTTCACATTTTTCCAAGCAATTCCAAAATCATTTCAATTGGCTTATCCCCAGCCATGCAGCTGTGTTGATCCTTTTCCCAATTTTTAAGCAAAAATTTTACGTATGTATTTCGTCTCAGGCGGGAGTTTCTTTTCAACTTTTTCAGGCATTGTTTGCATTTTCTCATTAAGTTGGGGTCACTTGATCTTCACACCAAATTGCAAACAGAGCCACACGAATCGGCCAGCAGCAACAACTGCAAACAAAAACGATTAACACTGAAAAGGGACACAGTGGCAGTGAAAAATGTCACAACACAACAAGCGGCAACACCTTTCTGTCTTCTCACGAAAACCATTAAAAAAAACAACAACATTTCCGCTGATGACAAAACAATACCGAGGCAAGAGAAGCAAAAAAATGGCCACAGACAGGCAACAACTAAGCAGGAGAAGCAAGGAAAAGTGACCCGAAAGTGAAATGGAAAAGGTGAAGCATTACCAAGAAATAAAGCCGCAGCACAATGAGCTAAAAGCAAACAAATGGGGATAATTACAAACGCGACGTGGCAAACTAATAAACCCGACAGCACCCGACAAGGCTTTCATGCCGCCAACAATGAATGTTAACTTGGTTAAATAAGTTTTGAATAAGCAATGGCAACGAGGGGCGCACGAATTTTGTAAAATGCCAAAATGGCGACCACATTACCTCCGAATGCGGTCAACTTTAATGAGCAGACAATGTGCAGGAAAACTCAACCAAGCGAAAAGTAAAAAAGCGCGACGAGGGCAACAAGTCAAAAGGATGCAGTGCATGAAAATGGAGGGCAGTAAGTGGCGTTAAAGCGAATGTTGACTTGAGTCCGAAATGATTTATTTCTGTTTACAATTTGAGTGCCGTAACACAAAACAATTACCAAAACCGACCCAAAAAGGATTAAGCACTGCATTGAAGTTGAAACGCAACAGCTTCAAGCGAAACCAAACTTGGCCGAAGTCTTTCCAACCGACCCTCTGATTGCTGCGAAGCTTTGTTTACGCGGTCAGCTGTCAATGGCATTATAAATTGTAGCCACTTTTGCAGTTTGTAAGATTTATTGGGGGCAATTTTTGCTGAACCCGTCGCCGTTTCTGTACAAGTACAACATAACCTCAAATACGCGTTGGCCATTGAAACGAAATTAATTACTTTAAAAGCTCGCGCCACAACTTGTTGGGCGCTCATCTCGCAATTCTGGGCCGCCACCGAAATGCCATTAACGAGCGCCACTTGTGACCACGACGGCCAGTCCAATTCAATTTTGGTGCCTTTGCTTTTCGGGCGGATTTCAGTGTATTCATCAAATTGTCGTTGACACGTAGACCGAGTCGCCTGAACTGCTAAGTGCGCGGTGCGTTAATAAACGCAAACGTCCACAGTTCCAATTGCTTCTGCGGCAGCCAGCCAGAAGCGACAAGTCGCAATTGATGCGGGCATTAGGTCGTTAATGCATTCGGCCAACTGCGCTGTGGGCAAGCACAATGAATTCATTTATTGCGGAAATTATTCAAAGTAAATGTGAATATAATTGCGCTGCCGCTGCGCACCCAAAAATTATATGGCTGCCCAACGCAAAGTACAACCAAATACATAAAGAAGACAAACAATGGAGCCGCAAATTGACAAAACATTTCAATACAATGCCCAATGATGAAGCGGTCTGGCAAAGCGTCGGTCATTTGTAATCAATTAAATGTTAATCATACACGGCACGTGCAGACAATTTAACCCTTAACCCATTGCTGCCGGGTACCAGTTCCGCCCATACGATTTTGATAAAATTTCATACACGACCTAGAAGTGCCTCAAAATTATCAGAAACAACAATTTCAGCTTTATATCTCTCTACGTTGCTGAGATATTCATTAGGTATTTTGTACCCATTATGCAGCAATGGTAGCTTTTTTCCATACTTTGTGAAGTAATCAGCTAAACACGTGAACAAAAGTAGTATTTTTTACAGGTGAGTTAGGAGGCAGATTTTTGTGAAGTTCTAAGGCCACTACGTTTAGCCATATTTTTCACCTCTGGAAAATTCATGATTTTTGGAGTCTGGTAAATCTAGCTAGATGGCGAAATTTTAGGGTGACCTTCACTAGGTTAAGGTAGTTCCATATTTACCCTAACTATCCCTATCAATGGTTTTGAGAGATCTCAAACATTGACTTTTTTGTGATTTAAAAAAAAAAACAATTTTCATGGGTAAAATTTTACCCATTAGGCAGCAATGGGATAAGACGTTTAATGTCGAAAACGCAGTGTTTAATGACCGACCGATCTGCCGCCCAGTCTGCTTAAATATATACATTACACATAATGTATGAATGGCTTTGTTTATGTTGCAGGTAAATTAATGTCACACGTACAGCAGCAAAGCCGAGTTTACCTTTAGCGAACAGAAGGGCGCAGCACAAGTCCACATTAATGCTCATTACATTTCTCACACACACTCTCTCTCTCTCTCTCTCTATGTCGCTGTGTTCATTTCCCTGTCCATATGTTCAGTCTGCACTATGCTGTCTGCTGCTCTATATCACCGTGCGACAAAAATTAAAAAAATTGTTCACACCGGAAAAAATCTATATGGGCGTGAAACTAGAGACCAAACATAGTAATACTGCGTACTCAGTTTTTCATTTCTACATCCTTTGTCCTTTTAAAAGGAATTCAAAATTTTGAAGGGGATAAAAAATAAAAAAAATATAAAAAATACTTAACCTCATTAAAATATTGCGATATATACATCAAATGAAAGAGGAAAGGCTCAAGAATTTAAATAAAATTGATTTTTTATCAATTTGTAAAAAAATGATATGAAAAAGGTCTTTTGAAAATTTTAATGCCTTATATCCTTGAAAATTTATATAGAATTTTCTTGAAAAGTAAGTATGTTAAAACCCAAAATCTCCTTGATCACGTGTAAAAATTTAATTATTCTGGCTTCACTAATTTTGTATCTTTTTATTATTTAAAATACTGATACTCCAATAAATTAGAATTTTTGTACTTCATTAGAATTGCAGCTTTCGCCTTTTTTTAATAACTTTCCAATAACCAATAAAGTTAGAGTAAGTATTAGTAAGTAGGGGGTAAGTAAATTTTATAATTTCTTTATTTTTTATCCCCATTAAAATTTTGAAGTCCTTTTAAAAGGATAAAGGATGTAGAAATGAAAAACTGAGTACGCCGTATTACTATATTTGGTCTCTAGTTTCACGCACATATGGATTTTTCCCATTGTGAAAAATGCTGCTGCACGGTGTATTTGGTTGTAAGTGATTATTTCCCATGGCACAAACGAAAATTGATTTTTGTAATTATTTTCGTAGCAACGAATGAAGCCAGATGTTCCCAAAATATCATATTACTTTTTTTTTATTCCATATTTGTTGGCTTTTTTGTGTCTTTAATTAAGAAGCTACAAACTTCAGATTTGCTGGAAAAGACTTTTGTAATTTAGCAGTTAAAATGTTTCTTCAGATGTGATCTGAAATAACTGAATTCAGATTCACTCAAAATCAAGTTAAGAAAATTTCGAAATCTTTTTTTGGTTGTGAAGTGACAATGTGTTTGTGTCATTGGCACTGTAGACATTGCCGATTTTCAGTGAAAATTTCATGACATTTGATTTACTGGAAGCGAACAGCACATCTTTTGCCAATTTCTAGTCAAAATTGCATGACATTTGATTCACTGAAAGCGGAATTATTGCATATCAAATTACAGTAAGTTTATGTCATCAGTACCGTACATTCTTTCCCAATTTTCAAATGTTCATGACATTTGGTTCACAGAATGTTTTTGTCTTCAGTTGGGTACATTTTTCTTAATTTTCAGTCAAAATTGCATGACATTTCATTCACAGAAAGCGAAGTTATCGCATCTGAAATGAAGCTATATTCATATCATTAGTTCAGAACATCCTTTCCCAAATTTCAGTAAAAATGTCATAACATTTGATTCTCTGAAAGCGGAGGTGTGGCGTCTGAAATGACTGATTTATAGCGAAAATTGCATGAGATTTGGTTCACTAGAAGCGAAGTTTTCACGTCTGAAGTGACAGTATGTTTATGTCATCGGTACCGTACATCCTTTGCCAATTTTCAGTAAAAATTTCATGATATTTGATTTACTGAAAGCGAAGTTATTACAACTGAAGTAACTGTATATTTAGGTCAACGGTTCAAAATATCCTTTGACAATTTTTAGTCAAAATTGCATGACATTTCATTCACTGAAATCAAAGCTATCGCATCTGAAATGAAGCTATGTTCATATCATCAGTTCAGAACATCCTTTCCCAAATTTCAGTAAAAATTCCATAACATTTGGTTCTCTGAAAGCGGAGGTGTGGTGTCTGAAATGACTGATTTCGAGTCAAACTTGCATGACATTTGATTCACTGAAAGCGATATTATTACAACTGAAGTGACTGTATACTTTTGTCATCGGTTCAGAATATCCTTTGCCAATTTCTATTAAAAGTTGCATGACATTTCATTCACTAAAGTTATCGCATCTGAAATGAAGCTTTGTTCATACATGAGTTCAGAACATCCTTTCCCAAATTTTAGAAAAAATTTCATAACATTTGGTTCTCTGAAAGCGGAGTTCTGGCGTCTGAAATCACTGATTTCTAGTCAGAATTACATTACAGTTAATTAACTGATACACACTTCAACTGACGATCCAAGTTTATGAAGATGATGACAGAGTGGCAGAGTTCATGTGTGACCAATCGAAATCTCCGCGATCTCTGAGATCTTCGTGATCTCCGCAAATCAAAACTGTGCCTTGAATCATCACAGATCAGCCAAAATATTAATTGAGATTCTTGAAATTGGCATTAACATAAATTTATTCCATTTTAATAGAGCATTTGGCTACCAAAACATGTGTACACGATTTAGTTGCCAACGCATCGAAAGACAGTTGAAACAAATTTTCACCAAAAATAGTTTTTTATCCATCAAAAAGTTCACTTATTTGCCTGATTTGGCAAATTTTGACTCAAGGCTTTTTATGCGTTTTCCGATTAAAGAAAAAAGTTTTAAAGACGCAGAAACCATTCAAAAGGTCTGTAATGGCATTTTGATAATCTAAAATACTCATTCAACATGTTTGCAGTAGTTAAAAATCGCTCTACTGAGTCCGAAAGAAACTAAGTATTTTCAATAAAATATATCAGTTTTGCTAAAACAAATGTGTTTTTATATTTTTTAAAAAGTCCTGTTTACTTTGCAACGCAGTGAAGCTGCGAGAATTAGAATCAGTGGAATTAAGTTTATTTTTTTCTTTGCAACCTCAAACACTGCTACGATGAGGAGGCAGTGGAATCAATGGAGCACCTGCTATGCCACTGTCCATCATTGCAGGAACAACAGCTTCGTACTCTTGTCTGGCCAGGTTGTTCAATGGACTCGTCGGAATAGCTGATACAAGGATTACTAATCTACACAATTCCCTCGCCAAGACCAAATGGTTCCCAAAAGACCTCGTCTGGAGCTACAGGGAAATACAAATCAACAAATAGAAAAGGACAACGGATTCAAGAATGATGGGTTTCACAATGGACCCACTCAACCTTCCGAATGGAACGAAGTACATGCCGGAGACATCACTTCTATAACCTAACCCAACCTCCATAAAGGAAACTGCTGCTCCAGTTTGAATTGACTTTAATTTTGTCCACTCAAACTAATTCTCTCAGACTTTTTAAGTTTGCTGCTCATTCACAGCAACAATGCTTGACAACTTCAAGTCATAAAAAGCAAATCCAAGGCGCCACTTTAATTTATTGCAACTGTGCAAAGTGGTCCAAGGCCAACCGACAACTAACTATGGCGAATGCGATGAAAAAAAAAACACAACAACGAGCCGTGCATGCAAATGTGGCCAAACTAAGATAACACAAATGCTTGAAACAAATGAGAAGGGCTATGAAACTTTCGCTTTTTTTTGTTGAATGTTTTGCAACAACAACAACAACAAATGGCCAACTTCTAGCAGGACACATTACGCAGATTACTTGAGCGCAGCTTAATTAGAGCGAGCAGGCGCACATGAAACGAGCGACCCACATGAAGTGTGGCAGCAGGAAGTGATGAAGAGGAAAATTACGTACAAACGCAAACAAACGCACACATACGAACACTACATACATACAGACAGACAGACAGACAAGTAACAAACAGCCAACGAAGATTAACGCTGAGACATTCAACTAACTGTGCTGGTTATACTTTTGGTTATTGTTTTAGTTGTTGCTAGTTATGTAATGTATATGTGTGTGTTTGTGTGTGGCGAAAAATGTGAAATGAAACAAAAGCGGAAGTAAAGTGGTTGCCATTAGTTTACTGCGCGCAAACACACACCGACACACAAAAGCAAAAAAAAAAAACACGTTAACTGCAGTAGATTCGTTGCTCGCTAGTTGCTGTTTATTCATTTGTTTATTTATTTTTTTTGTGCACAACACAAAAGTGTTTAAGTATTTTAGTTTAGTTTACTTTTGTTGCTTTTCGCACTCGTTGCCTGCGCTAATTCCGTTTATTATTATTGTACAGTTTAAGCGCAACTGGCGTATATAGTACACCAGAAGACGTCTAATTTATTGTAATGTATATTTTGCTTACTTCCTCCATAGTACATCCCCACTCTCCCCTATCCACGCAGCCACTGCTGTCCGCTACGCTTTTAGCCAATTCACGAAAAGCAACATTTTTCGACAATTTTATGCATTTCCGGTCGCATAGCGGAAGCGTATAGTTTTAACAATTTTGTTTACATTACAACAACAATAACAACAAATTCAAAGACCAACGCCAATTGTAGTGGAATCGCAATGGCAGCGCAAATCTGCTTCGGCACAAGCGAAAAATTCAATTTGGCGCACTTAAAAAACTTTACTCACTGCAGTAGTTGCTATGTGAATGTTGTTATTGTTGTTGTTGTTGTACAAATGCCAATTGCGAATAGTTGTGTTGTGTTGCGTTGTGTGTGTGTGTGCACGCACATGCAGCGCGCATTGTGTGCAATATTTCCGTTCTCAATGCCGGCATGCGGAGACATAACCAACACACACACACACTCACAACTACATACAGTCATATGTATTTATGTATGGATGTGTGTGTATGTGAATGCGTGTATATGTTCGAAATATGTGCACGAAGCACTTAGAAACCACACCGCCATATTTGTACACCGACATTGGCTGAAGCAACCCTGGTGCGTGGCAAATGGTGGAGGGCGGTGAGAGGGTTGAAGCATGTAAACGGCGGTCATATTTTCATTTGTATTTCGTGCAATTGTTGCCATTTGTGGTTTATGTGCCGCAGCCACTGACCATTGTGGTTCGTTTCCTGTACGAAAACAAACGAAAAAGTTCATAGACATTTTTTCAAAAATTTTTAAAAATTATAAAAAATTATTTAAAAACTTATTCATATACATGCATACATATCATTTATCTATATGCATATAGATGATCTATGTAAATATATATATTTTTTTGTCTTGGTTGACTGATTTATTCATCATCGCTTTGCCCAAACCGCTGAAGCTACAAACATGAAATTTAAACAGGAAACTCACCTTAGAAAATGAATCCCCTGTAAGACGGGTTTCTTTGCACTTCGGTGCCTAAAGGGGCAAAAGATGGGTTAAGGTGTTGTATGAATAAACATGATTTAATGGGTCCATTGATTTCAAAGTTGGTGAAAATACTCGAAATCTAAAATAATTCAACACGATTCAAAATTTAACGGGGCCAGCAGTGGACTAAGGTTCATATAAAAAAATTCTATGACAAAAAGACATATGAACAGATGAGCCTATCGACTTTTTATAAAAGTACTTGAAATAAAAAATATTTACACACTTTTATCATTCTTTTTAAAAATCAAAATCTGATAGAATCATCGATGGGTTTAAAGTTTGTATGGAGAAATGTGATTTAATGAATTGTTTGTACTGCAAATATGGTGAAAGCATTTAAAATTAAAAATTATCCCAAACGTGTTTCTTTATTTTTTCGAAAATCAAAATCTGATATGGTCAACGAGGGGTTAAAAGTTTATATGGAAAAACTGTGAAAAAACCAGGGACCGCAAATAACAGTTATTTATGAAAACTATAATTAAAAATTTTACTATGAAGGAAAAATCATGCAAATAAATGAAATATACCAATACATTTCTTTTCAAACGGAGAATCAAACTTGGCAATAAACTTTTTTTTTGTAAATTTTACCGAAAAATTAAAAAATAAGAATTATTTTTTATTTATATTTTAAAAATCCTTTAATAACAATTATTTTTAATTTTTTTCATATTAGTCCACAAATAACAGTTACATTTCGATTTTTATTTTAGTAGTCCAAAATTTAAAAAAAAAAAATAAAAAATAACTTTTATTTGTTGTCATTAAATAAAAGTCAAAAAATAACTCTTAAATATTGATTTTTATAATAAAGCTTATAACTGTTACGGTCCCTGGAAAAAACATGAAACTTCAAACTTGGTAAAAAAAGCTCTAAACAAGAAATAATTCAATACGTGTTTCTTACATTTTTGGAAATCAAAATTTGACGGGATTGTATAGAAAAATAAATAGATAGAAATAGATTGTATAGAAAAATATGATTTAATGGGTTTTTGACTTAAAATATGGTGAAAGCGGGGTCAGAGATAAAAACATGAAGTGTTACCCATTGACTTCAAAGTTAAAACACTTGAAATAAGAAAACTAATTTAGAAACGTGTTCTTCATATTTTCTGAAAATCAAAGTTTGGAGGACTTATACGTTTATATGGAAAAACTGTAAAAAAAAACATTAAATTTCCAACTTTGTGAAAATGCTCCAAGCAAGAAATAATGCAGTACGTGTTTCCTTTTTTTTTTGAAAATCAAAATCTCATTGGGTCATCAGTAACCTAACAGTTTGTAAGGTGGAACATGATTAAATGAGCCATTTAACTTCAAATATGGCGAAAGCATTTCAAATGAAAAATAATTAGATTAGTATTTTTTAACAAAATCTGACGTGGTCAAAAAAAAGTTAACAATTTGTAGGGCGAAATATGGTTTAAGCCTTTTGACTTCAAATATGATAACAACATTTCATATGAGAATTAATTAGACAAGTATTTTTCATCAAAATCTGACATAGTCAACAAAGGGTTAAAAGAAATTTGATTTATTGGGCCCATTGACTTCGGACTTGGTGAAAGTATTCAAAATCGGAAATAATTCAAAGCATTTTTTTCAGAGCTTGAAAATTGACATCAGACGAGGTAAAAAAAATTTGTTAGAAGTTTATGCGAATAAAAAGTAATGCAAAATTAGTAAAGATTATTTCGATGAAATCATAAAATTCATGCTTGCAAAGCTGCCGGGTCTTGGTAGTTAATTATTTCTCGATTTCTCAAACAGCAAGGGAAGTGATAAAGGGTCGGTGTACCTTTATGTTTAAATATTGAAATTTTTTTTATTTTTTTTTCTAAATTGTTTAACTAATTTGTACAATAAAACTCATTTTATGATTTCAAATATTAGATTTAACCGCCTCGGTAGCCTAACGTATTATAAAACAAATACATACATATATATCCCTAAAAATCATCACATCTTCATCAATGGCGTTCCAACCCAAATCGAGTTGTAGCCTCCTCAATCACTTTTCTCTCTTCTGGGCAATCTTTCGCCAATCGTTTCCAAGTCTCTGTCTTTAGAAAATATTTTGATTGAATTCCGGACCTTTTTTCGTCTTGGGGATCTTGCCTTGTTCCTACTTTTGATATGTCCAGACCAAGTCAAACATCTTTGTAGAGTTCGAACAATTCTAAGGATTATCTAATATTTATTTTATTTATCAAGTTTAATTGAAGTTAATTTAATTTAATTTTTAATTTTTCATTGAAGAATCAAAAGAATTTTTTTTATTTATTGTTATTATTTATTTTTTTATTTATTGTTTATTTATTATTTATTTATTTTTGTTCAAACAACATCAATTGGTTAGTTTTAACATCCTTTTCCTGCACAATCACAAACTTAACCTCACTTCCTTAACTCGCTCAACTACTCAAACTAATTGAATATTCTTCTCACCAACTCACCAACAGTTAGTTGGCCATATTCCAACCATTTTCCGCTAGAAACTTTTGTAAATATTAAACCATCAACACTTTAAGTGAAATTTTTCCCCCTTTACTACTAACATTTTTGTTTGCTGCTTGAAAGTTCAACATTATTCCCGGCACTGTTTGCTTTTTTTAGTTGTTTTTTTTTTAGTACTTCCATTTTCAGCGCGTTCGCCACTCGCCACAACGCAACGGCCACATAGCTTCTTAGCCAAACTAACTAAACTTCATTGCGGTTTTTCTATTAACAACGTGCACTCGGTACATTATTAACAACACTACAACAACAACAACAACGACTACAGCAATCAGAAGTATAAACCAACAACAACAACTACTACTTCAATACAACAAGAAAGCAAGCCTCATATCAGTTGTTGGCCTTTTATGGGTTTCCCGTTGAGCATTTTTACAGCAACATTCTCCTTCTCTCCTTTTGCACATTCGCCATCATTCTGCAGAGGCTTTCAGGTTTTATTATTATTATGGCACGTCCTCTTACGTTTTCTGTTTTCTGTTGTAATATTTACTTGTTCTGCTTCTATTTCGATTTATAGTTTTAGTTCTATTTGATTCTATTGCGATCGGTGTTGATGTTTTTGCACCACTGTTGATGTTATTTTTAGTGAATTTTTATATATTTTCCAGTTGAATTGAGGCACTGAAGAAAATCGTCAAATGTGTAAAACACAAATCTTGTTTCATCAATATTGTCTATGAGAAAGAATTATTACTAAAATGCAGCAAATTTTGCAATAGAAAAAATATTATTGAAAACGTTAGTATTTTGAATACTTAATTCACAATTAAAACTAGATTTAAAATTATTGGAATGTGATACAAATTCAATGGGTTTTAATTTTTTCAACAAACTCCTCACTTTAAAATAAAAATTTTTTTTAAGCTCCAATTCACAGCCTTTTCAATGAATGTCCTTCCATACTCGTATGACACATACTTACATATGTATGTGTGAAACAATTACAAAGCACTGCATTGAAAACTTTCTGCTCTGCTATGCAGAAAGCCGTTCACCAAATGCGGCAGCCAATTTGATTTCATTTTTTTATTCTAAAAGCCAAACATAACAATTGCAGTCAAAACCAAAAACAAAAAGCACAAAAAAAGTAGGAAAAGTATGCAAAGCGCTGCGGCGTTTTATGCCCGCAGTGGCACTCAATGTGCAGCACAATGTTTTGCTTTTGATACCAACTGCAAAACGAAAATCCAAGAAGGTGCCTCTACTTTGTGGTTGTTGTTTTGCGGCATGTTGTGGCATGCCACTGCATATGCATGTGGCACGATAATTGATTATTAAATTTTCGCATACGTTTGGCTTTGCTGCCCTAGTGGCGGCTTTTGGTTTCTGGTTCCTGTTTGGTCGCTACTTGCTTCCATTGACACGGTTTTCTTTAATGGCAGCAACTAAAGGCAAATTGCAGCTATTTAGTTTCAGTCTAAATCCACTTAACTGACGCCAACACACAAAGAATGCAAAATATGCGAGCGTTTTATTGCAAGTTGCAAGTACTGGCGCCCGCTTCAACCATTCACAGTGGGCAATAATCATGGCTCAACTTAACAAACGATCGCTTTATCTGTTGACTGAGTTCTTTCTGTTTCTTTAACGGACTATGAAGTTGTTATTGTCATATTCAAGTGAGCCATGCAGAGTGACTTACAAAAAATATGAACGCCAATTGAGTGCATTTGGAATAAAGTCGAAATAGTTGTGCTCAGGTTTGATTTCAGAAAGCTACTTGAAAACCTATATTTAATGGTTTCCAGAGTGAAGGAGCACATTCATGTCACTGATCTAAAGACTAATTCAAACAGGGTGGGCATAGTGCATGGTCCCATATGCTGACCGTCGTAGATCTCAATCCTGATTGTAACAATCTGAAATGAGGAAAACGAAAAGTGTCCTACCAACTCATTATTCTCTCCATAAGTTGGTTCACGGTTTGATACGAGTATCCTCACTCAGCCCCAGAGATCTCAAGCCTGATTCCAGCAATCGGAAATTAATCTTACAAAAAATGGTCTCTCCATAGGCTGACTCCAATATGACTACAGTCAGTCAATTCTTTCTTAAAGTTGGTTCATAGTTCGATACGAGTATCCTCACTGAGCCGCAGAGATCTCAAGCCTGATTCCAGCAATCGGAAATTAATCTTACAAAAAATGGTCTCTCCATAGGCTGACTCCAATATGACTACCGTCAGTCAGTTTCATAGATCTCAATTCTGATTCCAACAACCGGAAATTTCACAATCTGATGCGAGTATCTTCAGTCAGTCCTACGGATCTCAAGCTTTCAGGTTTCCAAAAACCTGCAATTAGATCCACAGAAAGTATACCACCGACTACATACTCTCTCCATAAATTGATATCCTTCAGGATCTGATACGAGTACCTTCAGTCAGCCGATAGGATCTCAATACAGATTCCATCAACCTGAAATTAAACTCACAGGAAGTGGGTCATTGCCTCAACATTACTATGAACTATGATTGTGAACTATACCAATATAAGATGGCATAACAGTCTCAGGCCTGATTCCAACAACCTGAAATTAAACCCACAGAAAGTAGAAAACCAACTCATTATTCCATACATAGGTTGGCATAGTGCAGGGTCCCAGTTTCATAGAACTCAATTCTGATTCCAACAACCGGAAATTTCACAATCTGATGCTAGTATCTTCAGTCAGTCTTACAGACCTGAAGCGTGTTTCCAAAAACCTGAAATTCCATCTACAGAGAGACACAGACTCATTATTCTTCTCATAAATTTGCATCCTTCATTTCGAAACAGATCCCAAGCCTTGTTCCAACAACCTGAATTTAGACGCACAGAGAGTTGAAACCCGACTCATTATTCTCTACACAGGTTGGCATAGTTCACATTCCAAAACAAGTATTTTGAGTCAGTCCCGCAGATCTCAGGCCTGATTCCAAAAACCTGAAATTAGGCCTATAAGAAATGGACCACCCCGACTCAGTATTCGCTCTCACACATTGGCAGAGTTCACGATGCGATACGAGTGTCTTCAGTCGGTCCCAAAGATCTCAAGTCTGAAGCAAACTCAAATTAGACTCTCCAAAGTCCAAAGTCCATTCATTACTGTCCACAAAAGATTGTTCATTCTGCATGAATAAACTTTAGTTAATTATGATCTTCACTCACTTTAGACTTAAGACTTATCACTTTAGACTTGAGCCGAAGAATGAAAAATGCCATTGCTTTACATTTTCTGTTGTGAAGAAACACCACCCCTTCGTATGTGGCCTCCAACATCTCTTTAAAAGCGCACATAACAATTAAATCTTTTGTTCATTGTGTATTATTTTTAAATCTAATATATGACTGCTTCAAGTTTTGTTATATATTTTTTTATTTAAAAAATTCCCAAAATCACTTATAGCTCCAACAAAAGTAAGTAGATCCTTTCGTTTTCCATTCGTTATTTCTGTTTTAAGAAAACTCAACCATTCTCTACTCAAACTTGGTCTTTGAAACCACTGTATTCAATAAAATTCTTCCTCATCATGTACTTATTTCTTTATTAATTCATATGTTCTTCATCAAGTTTTATTGTATTTTTGTTTATTTTTGAAATATTTTGTTTCCAAAAACACATTCTATTACCTCACAAAAAAGTCAGTAAATTCAATAGTTTCGCATTCGTCATCTCGTTGGTAAAACAAAAGCACAACCCACGCCAAATCCACACAATGGATTGTGACTTTTCCTTTATGGCTTCGAATTTCGCCTTAGAAACCATTAAATCTATTCAATATCTTCTTCATCGTGTATCCCTCTTATGGCTTATGAATTTATATCGATTCAGTCTCATCTTTATCGTGTATCCTTTTCATAGCTAAACAGTATACATCGATTCAATCGCTTCGTCATTGTGTATCCTTTTTATTGTTCATAAATTGCTCCATCAAGTTTTCTCGTATTTTTTTTTTATTCTCTTCCCACCCAAACCACATAAGTCTTCCCTATTGCCTCCCACTTTTACTGAAGAACTGCGCAACTTTTCATCAAACTCTCCATCGTTTCTCCACTTCCGCTTGCCAACAGTTCACGGCAACTCATCGCGGCAACGTTGATTAATCGAGAATTTGCTTAAGGTTTTGTTGTTATTGTTGTTACGCTGTTCCCAATTAGTACTTTGTTTATTGTTATTTACAGGCCGTTCTCCTCTCCAGGTGTTGTTGTTGTTGTTGTTTTTGTTGTTGTTGTTGTTGTTGTTGCCGCACTTTTAATTTCGCTTATAACTTTATTTGCTTTCATATTTCCACACTTTTGCGTGCCGTTGGATTATTAAGGAAGTGTGGCTCAACAAAACGAATTGTCCTAATTATAATTGGTGGCTGCTCCGCCACCCGGACACGTCCACAGGCCGAGTCAATGGCCAGTTAGTACGCAAAGCTGTGGAAATTTGTCTTCGAGTTCGTTTGGTAGAATGGCAAAAAATATTAAAAAAAAAAAGAAAGAAATGTAAAAGCAAATCATTTTTAGTAAACAACTACAACAACATCAACAAGTATTATGCAAAGCACAAAGGTGTTGAAAACAGTAATTACAACAAATTCAATGGCAACAACGCGGTCGAGAAAAATACGAACAAGTCCAACTTTTCCACAGTGGAAAAGAAAACAAAAGAGAACACCAAACCTTCAGCGAAATATTTTATTGAATGTTTTTTTGCGTTTAATTGAATTGGTTGTTGTTGTATTTATTTATTTTTTGTTGTTGTTGTTGCTGTGCTCTTGTCATTGCGAAATACTACCAAAGACAACAACCAACGACCAACGCTGCAATATTTAAAAAATATTTATTTATTTTTTGGATTGCTGCTGTTGTTTAAAAAATATTTATTTATTTTTTGGATTGCTGCTGTTGTTGTTGTTGTTGTCAATTTTGTTGCCCTCCAGTGTGTAATTTTAATTTCAACACTTAGCGTGGCGAGCGCGTCCGCTCCGTTGTGCCATTAACAGTGCAACGTTGCATGCAACAGCAACAACGACCGCAGCAACACCAGCAGCTGCAGTTACTCTGCACAGTGCTGCCAACTGCAATGGATTGTCGCCCTTTTCCTGTCGTTTGTAAGTGGCGAGGCGTAAAACATTTTCATGTACTCTCTGTTCGCGATGTTGTTGTTTTTGTTTGTTGGCTTTGTTCTATGCTGCTGCCACCAACAATTGCACGTTGTTGTTGTTGTTGTTTGTGCTGTACGCAAGCGCTTTTGATGGTGTTGCTTTCTTTCTCTTCTTTTTAATTTTCTTTAACCGTGTTTGTTGTTGTTTGTTATTTTATTTGTTTAATTTTCGCTGGCAGCAACAGCAGCAAATTTTGTTGTTGCGTGTATGGCAGCAATCATTGCAGTTGCCGCAGACATTTATGCGTTGTTATCGGCGGCACTCACTAGCAACAACAACAACAATCATAATAACGGCAATAAGTAAAGTAACAACAACAAAAAATTTAACATTACTGCAATAACAAAATCAACAGTCGTTATAAATATTTATAAATTAAAACAATTACAACAACTATGAAACGTTGTAATTGCCATAAGAAAAAAACCGCCCACCATCGAATCTACAACAACAACGAAAAAATCAGCGAAACCATTGAAACCAAAGAAACATTCATAAACGTAGTAACGGCTGCAAGAACAGAAAGCAGAATAACAACAACAAGATTGGCCTGCAGAAAGAAGAAGGAGGCACAATTACTACAACAAAGGATATATTACCAACAGTAACCAGGGAGAAACAACAACCACAATAAACAATAAGGACAAAAATAATTACAACAAAAACAATAAGAACAAAAACAATAACATCAGCAAGAACAACAACAACAACAAAAATACTAACAACGGTAGCAACAATCACAACATGAAAAACAATAACAACAGCAACAACAACTACAAAAACAAAAACAACAACAAAAAGCAACCATAACAACAAAAACAATAACAACAAGAAAAGCAACCATAACAACAAAAACAATAACAGCAACACAACCCATAACAACGAAAACAATAACAACTACAAAAACAATAACATCAGCAACAAAAACTACAATAACGAAAACAATAACAACAAAAACAAGAATGGCCGGAACCATCAACAGAGCAAACAACCAAAATCAACAACAACCTCCATAGTAACAACAACCAACAACAACAAAAACGTAAGCAACCAGACGCCGCAACAACCTCTGTAATGGCAACAACAACAACAACCACGAACACATCTACAACAAGCGAATAAAACAACAAGAATTTTTGGCATCGCAGCAAAAACATAGAATCATAGCAACAACAACAAAAAACCGTTACCACAACAATCATCGCTACACTGAAAACATTAACCCTTTTGCTATTTTGTTGCCATATCGAGCCC
Source organism: Melieria crassipennis (assembly GCA_963668005.1). NCBI lineage: Eukaryota > Metazoa > Arthropoda > Insecta > Diptera > Ulidiidae > Melieria > Melieria crassipennis. The sequence goes on from OY764961.1 coordinate 103,412,237, forward strand.
TTCCCGCGATTTTATCGTATGAGCCATTTTTACCGAAATTCATTTTTTTACCGGTAACGATACCACTATAAATTTGTCATCAGTCCCTAAAAGCTGACATCTCTACGATGAACCGTTACGAAGTTTGAGAAAAAACAATTTTATCGTATGTCCACTTCAAACTTTTCCTTCATTTTTTGTGCCTGCGACTAGCTATGCGATACGATAAAATTGCTTTACTTGCAAAAAGTTAATTTTTAACTTTATTAAAAAAGTGTGTTAAATTTTAGAGAGAGAGTTAAAAAAAACTGCTTTTTCTAAATAAATCGTACAATTGAGAACATTTGAATATTGAAAAGTGAATCTATATGCATATAATTGTTTATCCTGACTGACTGATTCATCATCGCCCAGCTCAAACCGCTAAAGCTACAAATATGAAATTTGAACTGTATGTACATCTTGAAAAATCAACCTCCGCTAAGACGGGATTTTTTTAAATTCGGGGTCTAAAGGGGTAAATTATGGGTTAAGGTGTTGTATGAAGAAATGCGATTTAATGGGCCTATTGATTTAAAATTTGGTGAAAACACTTCAAATCAAAAATAATGCGACATGTATTTTTTATTTTTTCGAATATCAAAATTTAACGGAGTGAGCCAAGGGTTAAGGTTCGTATACGGAAAGGCTACGAAAAAACATGACTCGATAAGCCTTTTGACTTCAAAGTTGGCGACACGTGTTTCTCATGTTTTTCAAAATCAAAACATAAAGGGTGAACCAAGGGTTAAAAGTTTGAAATATGAAAGAAATATGAAGAAGAATGAATTTTTACGCTTTTTGACTTCAAACTTAGTTAAATGTTTGTTTATTTTAAATGTGAAATACTTCGATATGTGCTTTTCATTTTTTCGAAAATCGATATCTGACGAGGTCAACGATGGGTTAAGACTTTGTATGGGGAAACATGATTTAATGCGCCAATTGCCTTCAAATATGGTGAAAGGCGAAAATATTTCTCAAATGATAAATAACGCGATAAGTATTTTTTCGTAAAAATCTAACGGAATCAACAAAGGGTTAAGAAGAACTTGATTTATTGGCCTCATTGACTTTAAAAGTGCATGCAAAGCCACGGTGCTCGGCTAGTAATAAATATTTAGATTTAAAAATTGATTGAATGACAAAAGATCTACTAGTTCAAACAGATGAATAAGATAGTATTAAATTTTTTCTGAAAGAATTTTTCGTATTTCATAAATAAAACTACACTATATAACCTATGAATTACAATATATCAATCTTAACGCAACAATATTTTGTATTCAATAAATGAAAATATAAAATTCTTTTTTACGATTTTATCGTATGTGCCACTGCAATATTTGAATCGCTCATAATAGTGCCAGCACAAATTATCGTATGTCCAAAATAACGCCGTTGCGCTTTGCTGAAGTCACTAAAATTACCTATTCCAAGTGTGTAATCCTAAATAAAGTGTGTATACCAAAAATCATGCAACTATGTTGCGCCAATGCAGAGAAAACAAAAAAAGTCTCCTGTAAAATTTGGTTTTTGGCTCATACGATAAAAACGCGGGAAGGGCTCGATATGACAGCAATGAAGATTGTGGGTGTTTGAAACTTTTTTGTGTAAAGGAATCGTTTTTTAGATTTTCTATTAAAATATTTTTCTTTTTCGACGCATTAAACGTAGTTGAAAAGGAATAAAATTTATTGTTGTATTCAAAAAGATGACATACGTCCTTTTAAGAGACCCTTTACCAGTGGCGGATTCAGGGGTGGTTTTGGGGGTTGAAACCCCCCTCGAAGTGTTAGGGTCGACTTTAAAACTACATAAAAATTAAAAGGCGTTTTTGTTTTTTGAATGGTTTTTTAAAAATATTAAAGAATTACTTTTTGAAACCCTACCACCCAAAACTTTTTCTGCATCCGCCCCTGCCTTTTACACATTGAATTCTTGCGATAAAGACATTTTAATTTATAATTAAAACATAAATACATGTGTGTTATAATATTTTATAGAATTTCTTAACATATAATTTTGTGTTTATTTTATTTTATAATATTTTGTATTTTATATATTTGCGTTTTTTATTTTCATATATTTTGTATTTTTGTATATTTTCTAAATTTTTTTAAATAAAATTTAAACAATATAACTAAATATGGATATTTTTATATATTTTGTATTTTTGTATATTTTCTAAATTCTTTTTTTTATATATTTTAAGCAATATAACTAAATATTTTCATTTCAATATATTTTATATATTTTTTAAATTATTTTTTAATATATTTTATATAATATAATTGAATAAATCTGCCATATTGTAAATAAATTTCTTAAATTTTGTTAAGAAAATATTTAACACATGACAACTTAAAAAAAAAATGTTGTATAAATATTTGAAAAAATAGTAGCATTTGTTCCGAACGGTAACCAAACTATGTCCAATTGTAGAGTTGTAGCGAAAGGATTAAGGTATCATGGCACGTTAGAAAGGGGAATTTTTAATGATTTAAAAAATTATTTATTTTTCAGCTTCTTTATCATCAATCTTTTTTAAAAATTTTTTTACTATATACTAAAAGTTAAAGGAACACATATTTTTTAGCATATTGTCTCTTATATAGGTGGAGCTGAAGTCGCGTACAAAAACACTTAATCTTCGGATTGGTTAATCTGAAGCAAAAAAACAAAAAAGATTCATAATTATTAAGCTTTCGGACACAAGAATTCACCAGAAAAATTTAAAAAACCCTAAAAATAAAAGGATAGAAGCTTTTTGAAAAAAAGTGTCAAACATTGACTGCGTTTTTCACCTTTTTTCCCAGAAAAGTACTTTAAATTAAAAATTTTTCTTCAATATTGTGGTGGATTCTTCTAAAAAATAAGTTAATAAAAAGAACTAAACCAATTTTTTTTAAATCGGTCGAGCCAATCCGGAGATTAAGTGTCCATAATGGAGGATGTGTCTTTTTCAAAAATTTTCAAAAAGATTGATAATAAAAGAGCTGAAAAATAAATAATTTTGTAAATCACTAAAAATTCCCCTTTCTAACGTGCCATGATACCCTAAAAACTACAACTAATATGTCCCATTGTCGAGCTACAGCGAAAGGGTTAATAACCACAACAACAACAAACGTGTCAAAACCACATAGCGTTCCGTGCAGATGTTGCCCCTCTCATATAGTTTTTAATCCTCTTTCATATTTCTCAGCCACCCTGGCACTTTTCTTGCGTTATGTTTGTTTTCGGTTCGCGACGTCGAAGGCGCAAAATTCCGTTGGCATCAAATTTCTTTATCGCCTGCCTACAATCTGTACTAACGTCCTGCCCGCCCGTCCGCCTGCCATGCACGCTTCGCTCGCGGACGGAAATCACTTTTGGCGTGCAAGCGTGGCGTGCAAGAAAAGGAAACCCTAAAGTGACGCGTCCACGTTCGGGCGCCTGTTGCTGGCAACGCGCCCCACCGCCAAAGGGTAACGCCGCGCAGCTGGGAAGCGCGCAGGTGACGCTGTTAATGCGGATGTATTAAGCGTGTTTCTCGATGGTGGCAGCGGCAACAAACTTCACACTGTGCGCACAATTTTCATTTTTATGTATTTTTATCGTCTTGCCGTTTCCAGCGTTTTTTTCGCACGTTGTTTGCGCACACGCCACTGCACGTTTCGTTGGAGTTGTTGTTGTTGTTTATTTTTTTTTTTTAATTTTTGCCAATGCAACGATTTTATTTTATTTTACACAATTTAGTAGCAACGCTAAAGTTGTGGCCCTTTTCCCTTTCGCCTGTCTTGTCGTCGCTGCTTAACTACGACGCTCCGACGCGGCGAGCTGCGTACGCGCCATGGATTAGTTAGTGCAGCCACTGGCGAAGGAAACGGAAGCGAAGGGGCGTGCAAAGTTTGACTGCAGCTTTCATTTTTATTGCGCAAAATTTAATATTTATTTTTCACGTGCTTGTGTGCGTGTGTAGGTGTGTATGTGTGCGTGAGTTAAGCACAATGCGCGTTGGCTGGCTGCGCGACTGCTCGACTGTTCGGCTTGATTTTCGACAACATACGCGCGCCATGTGCGAGCGATGCATGTTTACTAGGTGCTTCAAGGTGTTTGCTGGTAAATGTTTGTGTGTGTGTGTGTGTGGCAATAGTTGCAAATAGTTTATTTTTCTTGTAATTTGATTTTTTTTTCTTTAATTTTTGGTTTATTTATGAAACCCGCTTGGGGCTGCCCTGAAGCTTAATGCATAAAACAAAAAGCTGCATAAAAAGTAAACTTGAAATTTCGGCGTAAAACCGAAATTTTGCGGTTTAAATTTTGATGAATTAATTTAATTAAAACACTTTGTAGAGTGTGTTCGGTGATTGCGCCAATTTGCTTTTGGTCATAATTGTATGCTTTTGATTTATTTCTGGCTCGGTTTCATTCGTTGAAAGCATTTTCCCGGTTTTGTGAGGCATTTTGCTGCATGAAATTCTAATGGACTAGTCGGTTTTTTTTACAAATATATATACAAATAAAATTCAAATGCTGAAAATTTCAAATTCTAAAATTTGTTTATTTCATTACCAGCAGCAGAATTTGCCTGGTTTCAAGTTTTGGGAAATTTTGTATTATTTTCTGCTATATAAAATATTTGAAAAAGTTGTAATAATGCAATTTTCATTAAGCTGAAATATTTATGTATGTAACAAAATAACTTTAAAAACCTACAATATTAGAAATCAAAATGCTTGAAAATTTAATAAAAAAAAACATAAATAACAAAATATAAATATAAATAATAAATAAATTGTAAATTCGTAGTTAAATGTGTAAAATTATTACTTATACCTACTAATAAAAAATATTTAAAAAAATACAACAATTGGACTGAATGCACTCTAAAAGTCTGGTCAGTCTGAATAGAGACAACTGCCTCTCAGCACTGTTACTTACTTACTTAACTGGCCATAACAACCTGCTTTACGGGCACCGTCTCCAGTTGGTCAGACCAAAAGATGATAGGGCATCCTCAGCTCAGCTTTGTGGTTGTCTTTATTACTGGACTCTAAGTTCTCGACTCATTACAAGAACAAGTCGATGCTACCTGGCAGAACTGTGCAACTATCGATAGTACCAAATCACCAGAGTTCCCCCCTAATTTTTTGTATAGAAATACTTACGAAAATTATCAACCACATGTCATCTGCTATAATATTCAAAAATATAATGAACATGTAGGAATACACTACTCGACACGAAAAATACACCTAAAACTTAAAGTTTTTTCTAGACGAACTTTGGGCCGCTAAACACGAAACTGAAATGATTTTCACATTTTTCACAATATTCTCACATTTTTTTAAGAAACGTTTTTTTTAATGAAACCAAAATAGAATAAAATGTAGATGTATGAATCTACAGGCTGAGATCCAAAACATATTTTGATCCTGAAAGTTCAAAATAGAAAATTTAGTTAAAAAAAGCCAATTTTCCTCATTCATTTGATGCCCATATCTTCATTGCACAACTGCAAATATTTAAAAAAAGAATTAAATTAATTAAAAAAATAATTAATTAAAATTAATTAATTAATTACACTGTGCGTGAAATTTGACCTCAAAAATTTAGACATGGGGGGGACCTACTGGGTGAGTTTCCTATAGGTACACTGAGTTGAGATCCACCAGCCGTTTGGTAAGATTGGCTCTAGTTTATGAGAAATCCGACTTTGAAGTTCGTCGAGTTCGTCGCTTAAGTCTTCGAACATATAAATGCTAATAGGTCCTAAATCGTTGTGTAAATCGTTGAATATCGCTTTACTGTCTTCGGCAAGTTTGTAGATATTTTAACGACCAACAAATTTGCTTAAGACACCAATGCAAAAAAACCACATTCAAACTGTGTAATTGCGATATGTGCATTTTTTGGCGCAGCGCATCGTGGCGTATGAGTGTTATTTATGTGTAATTAATTTGGCTCATTTCAGAAGAGCCCGACGCTTAACACTTCGAACGTTTAAATGCAAATAGGTCCTAAATCGTTCCGAATATCGCTTTACTGTCCTCGGCAAGTTTGTAGATATTTTAACGACCAACAAATTTCCTTAAGACACCAAAGCAAAAAAACCACATTCAAACTGTGTTTTCGACAAAAATTAATAATTATTAAAAAAATAAAATTTATTTAATTTTATAAAAAGGACTTTTTAAAATTACATTGGGTAAGGAAATGAAAAACTATGTCAGGTTACTGTGAATGACCTCTAGTTTTCCGCCTATATCAACATTTGGATGGGTCTCTACAAAAAATTTTTTTTTGTTGCACAGTGTAATAAAGGTAAAGTTGATGTTTTCACTCAGTGTTTCATAACTTTGTCATTTTTCTTTTGATTCTATTGATGTGTTAGGTTCAACATTTGCACAAATAACACTACTCGACACGAAAAATGCTCCTAAAAATAAAAGTATTTTTTAGACTAATCTTCGGCTACTGAACACGAAACTGAAAATCAAAAAATTTTCTTAAGAAGCGTTTCCGAAAAATCTTCATAAAACATGTTTTTCCCCTCTTATTTCAGTTATGAGCACATATCAGAACTTTGAAATAGAAAAAAATTTAGATGTATGAATCTACAGACTGAGATCCAAAACATTTATATTTTGCATACCTGGCATATTTTGGTCCTGAAAGTTCAGAATAGAAAATGTAGTTAAAAGGAGACAATTTTTCTCTTTAATTTGATATGACATATCTTCATCATTGCACAACCGCAAATATTTAAAAAAATATTTGAAATGTGCACGTTCTTTAAAGAAGGTTTTTGGGTCAGAAAATTAAAAACTGACTATGCCGGGATATTATAAATGACCTCTAGTTTCACGTCTATATCATCATTTGGATGGGTCTCGGAAAAATAAAAAAAATGTTCGCAATACTTGCTCAAATAATATATCTTTCATCTTAGATTTGATTTTAAAACCAGAGGAGATCATTTATTTTATCTACAAAAAAAGTGTTCGAAAATTTATGATTTTTGAAATTGGTCGAAAAATTCACTTTTTTACAACTTTCATCGTCAGTAACTTCCCCAAATCTGATTTGGACAATCTATATATCGTTGGAAAGGTTAGATAATTAGCTTCTGAACGACGGGCCACTTGTGTTAGTCGGATGGTTGGTTTATGAGATATGTTCTCATAATTGAAATAAGAGGGAAAAAAGTGTTTATCGAAGATTTTTCGAAAACACTTTTTAAGAAAATTTTTTGATTTTCACTTTCGTGTTCAGCAGCCGAAGATTAGTCTAAAAAATACTTTTGTTTTTAGGAGGAAGCGATGAACCCATTTTTTGTCGAGTAATATATCTTTTAATTTAGATTATACAAAAGGACATAATTTATTTTATCTATAAAAAAAATTATTCGAAAATTTATAATTTTTGACAGACAAATATTTCGAGGGGTTCAAAAAGGAATTCTTTAATATTCATAAAATGCCTTTTAATTTGTATGTATTTTTAAAGTCGATCCTAATATTTCAAGGGGGTTTGAACCCCCAAACACCCCCTGAATCCACCACTGCCCATATTCCATCTAATTTGGACAATCTATATATCAATGGAAAGGCCAAGGTATTATTTTCTGACCGACGGACCGTATTCGGACTTGTGGTAGTCGGATGATTCGTTTATGTGAAATGTGCTTATAACTGAAATAAGTAAGAAGAAAAAAACGCTTCATAAGAAAATGTTTTGGTTCTTAGTTTCGTGTTCAGCGACGCAAAATTACTCTAAAAAATACTTGTAATTAGAAGTGCATGCGATTGGCTTCTTTTTTTTTTATTGAGTAGTGTTATTTATATGAATCCAAGTTAAAGACAATACTTATATGCCGTCCTAGGCAGTTGTCTCATCAGACTCGTGCTTTGACCGCCACCGCATACAATTACAATCTTCTTTACCACAATCTTCTGAACCCTAAATTAGCCTAGTCGAGTCTAGCAAGTAGAAAAATACTGTCAAATAAAGACGCCATCTGAATTGTCTCCGGTTTAGTGATGTTCTCATCCATACAAATACAATTTTCTACCAGCTAAATACTTTCTAGACGTTATCGAGCCCATTCAGTAGAAAAAGTCTATTAAAGAAATATATATTTTTTCCTTGTGCACTCTTCTAGGGGGTGGTTACGTTAATTGGTTGTGTTCTTTTGCCAGAATAGGTGATTAGCCTGCAGCAAGTAGTCCTAAATGATGGGGCTGCCATCTACCGCCTCTTAGGAACTACGCCTCCGATATTGTGAGCTACCGCTCATAGCGCCATCTGTTGTGTAAATTACGTGACAGCAAGATGGTTGGGGACTTTGCTAAAATTTGTTTGAAGCGCTGTTTTCGCTAATGCCCGCTTCACCTTACAGCTTGGGAGTGAGTGGGATAGGATCATCTGTGGATAGGAATTTTTTTAACTGAGGTATGTTGCTGAGGTAGGGATTATTTAGAGGACTCGAACCCATGACCTCTGCGATGATGCTAGACTATCGTTTCTGCTAAATATAAATAAATATTCCATTACTCACTTCTTAAGGTAACATTTAATTGTGTACAATTCCATAGAAGCCAATTTGACAGTCGCTTGTAGAGTTTCCGAGTTCAGGCAGCGATAAATGGAGCTCATTTGCACCAGATTAGATGTTCAATGACCGACTGACGCTTGAGCTCAAACAGTCAGAGCACTGATATTGAAAAATCCTACAACGACAGCAGCCAGATTAATTAGGAAATAAACATCAGCTCCGCCACAAACCACTCGGATTTCAATGTATTCCATCAATTTTTCTCGACAGCAAAAGCCGCCTCCCAATCATGGCAAACACTATCCGCGTCAGCAAAGCCATCGTCGTCCAACACAACAATGCACATCAAACATTGTCGCATGTGTGCGCAGCTCAAGCGGCACTTGCGGCAGCACCGCCTGTCAAGGCCACTGACTGAGCGACGAAATTGACTTGCGTTGATTTTTGTCAAGCAGCCAAACGTGTTGGTGACACGATGTGGCTGTGCGACGCCTACGCGGCACGTCACACACAACATAATGGATTAATCGACTCGACTCGACTCGACTTGGCGCGCGCCTGTTGGGTCCATTGTCAGCGCGGCTGGCAGTGCGGTAGAGTGCCCCGATTGGCGCCAAGTTCAGCAGCTGCCACGCACATCTGCCGTCGCCAAAGCTGCCAAGCGTATATTTTATTAATTTCGAGTGCAACCAGAGAAATCAATCTTGGCTCTGCTGCCGTTGCCGACTGCTCGCCGCTCTCGCTTGGCAACGCAAATCGCCAATAGCGCAGCGGAACGAGGTCTGGGGGCCTATGACCTAATTTGTTGCGCTCTTACGTAAGCCAAGCAAATCGCAAACATAATTAGAAGATGCCGTCAAGCAGGTCCCAAGTGTAATGCTAACTGAGTTTGTGGCTTGCAAGCATTTTAATTAAGTCGAGTTATGAAATGAGTAGCAACAATTGTTGAGATGCTGCGCTACATGAAATCATATTCAACACAACAACAACAACGACAACAACACAGTTTAAAGCAGCCAGTGAATGGCGCCGAGGCCAACCACCCTGAGCTGCTGCTGCCCTTAGACGTTGATTGCTCTGTCTGAACTTCGTCAGGCGACTGTCAAGACGACGGCGCCAAGCGCTGTGGGTCAAACACAGTTATCCAATAGCACCAGCAACAACAACAACAACAATAACAACAGTAACAAGAGCAAAACATGAGAACGAAAACCATAAAAGGAAACAAAAACCAAAACGACATGGAGCCGTTGCTTTAGTTTGGCTGCCACACGCCACAGGACAACGCAACCAGGCAGTCTGCGAGGCCTGTAAGCCGCTGGCAGCTGAAAGTTTGCTCAGGTTCCAAGGTAGAAAAGCAGAGCGAAAGCTTGCAAATCGATTTTGTGCGCACTCAGATGGAATATTTCCAACGGAAAGTGTCGCAATCCAGTGCAAAATTTCCAGAGCGCTAGAGATGGTTACTCATTCAGTTATGTTCCACAGGTTTGAAATGAGATGCGGTTGCAAGGAATTGTGGGTTTGTGATTTCCTTTAACACAGTTAACCAACATAGATTGAAAAACCAAGAGAGCGAGAGAGAGAGACAAGGGGCGCCTGCTCAGAAACGTGTTAGAGATGCGTTCCACAAGCCAAAATGCTTTGCAATGTCTCAAGAGTAACTTATAAACTTACTGGAACTTGAAATATCGATGTGCAACAATTCTCAGGTTTTCATTTTATGTTTTGCATGCACAATCAACATAGGTTCCACAAAAACTCTCAAGAGAGGTTCCACAAAATAGCTCAAGAAGCTTAAACGAACAGCAAAAAAATGCAATTAGGCAACTCATATGCTATGTGGAACCCATGCATTTGTACACATTTCCATGTCACACAATCCACTTAGGTTCCACACAGTTTTTAGCCACTTTTCTGTATATATATGTATATACTTCAGCATAAAATAAGACTTGCCCCAATATTGTGTGGAACATAAGTAACATATGTTCCACACACATTCCACATTATAACTTTTTTATGTTTAGTTTCTGCATTCTCTTCATGTCTCCTTTCATTTAGGCACCTAATTTCATACACATAAATGCATTCCACACTCGTTCCACACACACACGTAGTTCAGCATTTTGGGAAACTGCTTAATTGCAGCTCTTCAACGGCCGCCTTTCGTTCCACACGCCTTTTCCGGTCTTTGCTTTGCTCAAAGGCGCTGTGTGTGCCCTCGCTCCTCCCCCCCCCCCCCCGGCCACATAACTCCTCGCTTTGTGTATTTGCATGACTTTACTGACTGCATTCTAGCCAGTCGTCAAAGTGGCCAGCAGCGCTGAAAGCAAGTGTAGCGCCTCAAGTACTGCCACGTCCTTGTGCGGCTGCTTCGCGCCGTTCGGCCGCCTGACAGCGTCTAACCGCTGCCTAATGAATCAGCTCGCTTGTGCTTTGACAGTCATTAATTAACATAATTAGCCCTTTTTACCGTTTTCGTCACCTCAGCGCGCGCACCAACAAAGACAGCAACAACGTCAGCAATGGCCAAAGAAATATTTCCCAATTACCCGGTTTTTGTTGAGTGGGACCCGGCGAAACTCACATTCACACTTTTCGTATGCTTTTCCAAAATGTGGTTCGTATTACTTTTGTTTTATGTTATTGTATTTGTTGTAGTTGTTTTTTATATCTATATATATATAGTTTTTTTTTTGTTCCTGTCCGCTTTCGCTGCACAGCGTTGCCGCAACTTTTGACACATGTTCGCTTGATTGGTGGGCGGTTTGTGTGCCGCATGCGAATTTTTAACGGCAACATTTTGAATGGGGCGTGCTTATTGTTGTCGTTGTTGTGGTTGTTGCTGCTTGTTTTTTTTGTATATGTATTCTCTTTTTTTTTATTATTTTCGATGGCTGTGTCTGTTTGGTTTTGTTTCAACGGTCGAGGTCGAGCGCTGAAATTGGCATTACATGTTGCTTCATTATGCGGCGTGTACAGCCAATTCCGGCGGGTCGAGCGCAAGCTGATGAGTGTAGAAGAAAGAGAGAGAGAGAGAGGGGAGCTGCACAATGGTTGGGGGTTTGAGTATACAATACCCCGAGCTCTCGTTGGCCTCAACTGACTGCGCCTGATCTGCATTTTTGTATTTCGTATTTATTTGTAACTTGCTCACTGTCTTTTGTTGTTGCTTTTTTGAAGGTGTATATTGTTGTTGTTATTGTTGTTGCAGTTGTTATTGTTATTTTTACTTTGCATATTCCCATCATGCGTCATTATTGCGCCCCAAAGAAATCACTCGTGTGCTGCCGCTGTCAGCCGCCATGCGGTTGCAGCAGCAACAACACAGCAAAGCGATTTCTTGCCATTATTGTTGTTCTTATTGTTCTTGCTGTTGTTGTGCTGATTGGTGTTTTAATGGCCGCTTTGCCGTCAACACGCCAACGCCAACAGTTACCTATGCAACAATTTCGCCTCTCTTCTCCTCCTGCCCCGTTCGCACACTTTCGGCCTTGCACACGTTAATTGCAGTGTTTGCCATTTGGCCATCAATTTGCATTTAAATTACAAAATTTTAACCGCATTTGTTTATGGCGCAGACGTATGGCTTTTATATTTCTTCAACGCCTCGGCCCAGTTGTCTTCCGCGTGGCCCAAATGTGCGTGAGTGTCCTTCGAGCGCGCACACACAAGCACAATCAGTGCTAGTAAAGAGTCCAATCCAAATCATGTTCAAGGCTAATCACGGGCTGTGCTTAATATGGCTTACGGTCCACTCTCGGCCGCCGCACGGACGACATGTCCCTGTTATGCATTCGAGCTGGCTGCTTGGCACAAATTGGCGCTCAATTAGCAATAGAACGGGACACTAATGCAATTTTATGTGTGCGGGTGTGTGTGTGTGTGTGCTTCATGTGTGAACTAACCCAGCAAACCAAACGATATAGAAACGATATCGTTAAAGCGAGAATTTTTCTCGTTTGCTCGTATTGCTAAAGCGTCTAAAATGATATCGAGAAGGAGAAAAATGACACTATCCCCACCAAGCAAAATGTGAGAAATAGGCAACAATCGTCAGTGGCAACAAATTGGCGACTCGCCGATTTATTGCCGCAGCGACAAATTAGCAACATGTCCCAAAAACACGTTGTTTTCCAAGACTTTGAAATATCGAATTGATATGCTTTGTATTTCAGTGAGATTGATCGCATTTAAAAAATTGTTATTCATTCGCCGACGGTTCATTGATCAATAGCATTGATTCAAGCTCAAAACAATGAGAGCAACATTGAATCTTTGTATGCAAATGAAATTCCATCCCAACCAAAACTGACTGATTTTTTATATATTCGTAATTTTCCAAGCAATATGATGTATTTAGATATGAAAACAACTCGTCCAGGCGATATGAAAACGAATCGTCAAGGCGATAAGAAAACGACTCGTCACGGCGAGTTGCTTTCGGCGGACGTTTTAGAACGACTGGTGATACGAAATCGATACGTTGGTGATATTACCGGCGATAAATTTGTTGCCGTGGGCGACTCGTTTTCTTATTGCCGGCAACAAAAAATGTCTGGTGGATCGTAACGTTGTCGAGAATTTCGAAAATCTCGATATCGTTGCGATATTGAAATTATCTTATCCGAGATATCGTAACAATGTTGAAAATTTTGAAAATTTCGACATCATTTCGACAGCCTAATTTTTCTTGTTCTCAATAGCATTTTGGATACCGTTACGAAAAATTATTTTCTTTCTGAAAATTGAAATAAAACGCATATTTTATAGTACTGTCGCATGGCCAGTCCATTATTCAAATCAAATAACGATTATAAGTTCACGTAAACTCGGTTTTAAATGCGCGCACGTTCACGTAATGAAAATTTTTCGTTTGAAAAAAAAATATTTCATTTGACTTGACAATATTCAAAATCTTCAAGGCATAAAATGCAAGCACTATCGAGAATATTACGAGAATTTGTCGCTAAAAATTTATATCGAGAAATTGTTTGTTTCACAGCTGACTGTTGCAACGGCCACACTTCATTATAAGCGCATAAAACATCATTAAAATCCAGTTCAACATTGCCAGAGCAGAGCCAGGAGTTAATTGCATTACGTTGCCCAAATACAACTTCGGTCCACGCTCTTCAATTTGGCCACTTCTTCACTTCAATTGGAGCATTGCCTCGACAAATTGTTTGTACATTCAAATATCAGACATGCTTTTCCATAGCTGAGTAAAGGTTTTTTGTTTTCAACGAAAACCAATTCAAGTTGATTGAATCACTGCAGACACACAGAGCCACACGCATTGCAACTTCTCTCTCTCTCGCACTCGTTCATCCATGCCAGCAATTTAAAGCTTTTAAAGAACAAACAAATCCTATGCATACCGCACAACAATAACAAACCGGCAACAATTTCACATCGAAGAATGGCAATAAAACCGAACTGAACTCACAAAATTCCGTAATGTAGCAGTACACAGGCACATTTTTGTAGCAAGCAACATTTTCATTTACATATTTTCTATTTTTTATGTTTTCATTATTTTGTAACAAAATTCCTTAAATTCTCGCTTAATAATCGGCAAGAAAAATAAATGACAACAACACATCAACGCTTGCAAACATACGCGAACACACATTCAAAAATCGTTGGGGTGAGAACACTGGTCGATTTGTTAACGAAAACCAAAAATAATAGCAACAACACTGCCAATTTCCATGACGATCACGTTGCAGAAATTCCAGCATAATTAACTCGAAAATATTTGCACGTCAAAAATGCAAAAGCAACAACAACAGCGAGGGAGCACGAAAAGACGCAGACAGACAACCGAGCGCACAGCAACAATAATAAACTGTACGCAAAACAAATACAACAAAAAGTGAAATAAGAAATGCTTGTGGGCGTTGGCGAAGTTGGGAGAGAGGGAAGGAAGTTGATGAGAAAGCGTTGAAGTTGGAATGCGGAGTAGGAATGGAGGAGGAGAAATGTCGACAGGAAGAGCAACAAATACAAGAAATATGAAAAAGCAGAAGGCAATGAATATCGAAGTAGTCAAGAATGTACAAGTAAATGGGGAAAAAGAAGAAATTTGAATATGATTTTCTATGTAGAAGAGAATGCGAAGGAAATGAGCATAGAATCAAAACAGGAAGGTAGATTGAAAGTAGAAGAAATCAGCGAAAAATTGAAAATAAAATCCAGTAATAGAGAACGAATACAAAGAAGAAATATTAATTATTGCTGAATATCTTTTTATTTCTATTTTTATATTTCCTATTTTTTTACTGAATGCTTTTTGATGGTTTTTGTTTTTATTATTTCGTTTTACGGTCCTGCTCGACGAGTGTCGTGTTTCCTCGAGAAATGGAAGATTGTAACTTAGTAACACATACGATACAGTGTTGCCAGATCAGGAGAATTCGTCCTAGATTTAGGAGATTCTTGGCCTTTAAACAGACATTTTAGAAGGAAGAATTGTTTACGAGAAAGCTTAGAAAATTTTGATGGTAATACATTTGACATCATTAGTGGCACTGTAGCCTTGAAAATTGACAGCTAAAGTGTCCAATTTAAGTTAATTTAACCCTTTACGGCTCAACATCAGCAAACTTAATGAAACCTAGTTGGATTGAAAGCTTTTTGTGAATAAAAAAACATTTGTTCCACGAGTTTTCAAAATGTTTATTATAAAGTGGATAAGTGGAACAAAAAGCGGTTTGTGACATTTATGTCACATTGAGTTATAACGAGTACAACGTTGGATGAAGCACCTAGATCGGGGTTTAAAGGCTCCCTGTTATTTTCAGATCCTGTATCCACCTCAAAATTGTATGCAAAGCCGCTGACACCGCAAAGAACGAATATTTTGAACCAGCATTTCTTCGGCTTTTTGGGGTTATACCTTTTCAGGTGATGCCTTGCCTTCACTAAATGAAAAATTTTACATTTTAACTTAACGGTTTCTATGTAGTATTTTTATATTACATGCTCTACCGTATATAAGAGATAAAAAAAGAACAAAAAGAGAGATTACTTGTTAACATTGCATTTTATTGCTATTTGAGTGGTTTGTTACAGATATGTCACATGGTGCCGTAAAGGGTTAATGTTATGCTTCAAAGTGTATAATTTATGCAATGAATGAAAGAAGTTTACTGAAGCGAATTTCATACCGATCTAAATTTTTTTGTTTTGTTTGTGTTAAGTTGTTAAGTTTTTGTTAAGCTGAAGCTGAATGAATAAAAAGTACAGTAAAAGTGCAGTGCAGTAAAAAAATTATATATTTTAATTTTTTTAGAAGTGGCAAAAATTATAAAAAATGTTGGATTTTTTTTTAAATATTTTTTTAACTTTTGACAAAAATTATACAAAAATTTAAGATTTTTTTTTTAAATTTTGGGAGGAAATTTCATACTTTTTTAAGATGTAGGAGAAAGAACAAAAAGGCTGCAGTAAAAAAAATATATATTTTCATTTTTTTATGAAAAGTTTAATTCTTGAATTTATAATGACAAAACAGTATTTAAAAGTTTAGGAGATTTTTTAATTTTTAGGATTAAATTTAAGTTTTTTTAATATAATTTAATATTTTATGAGGAGTTTATAATGACAAAAGTTATAAAAAAAATGGCGATTTTTTTAATTTTTGGGAGGAAATTTCAGTTTTTTAAGATTTAGAAGAAAGAATAAAAAGGCTGCAGTAAAAAAACATAAATTTAAATTTTTTTATGAGGAGTTCATTTCTTTAGTTTATAATGACAAAGAAATATTCAAAAAATTTAGAGGATTTTTTAATTTGTAGGGAGAAATCTAATTTTTTTTAATACAATTTAATTCTTTTATGAGGAGTTTAATTCTATAGTCTATAATGACAAAAAATATTAAAAAAAATTTTGAAGATTTTTTAAATTATTGGGAGGATATTTCAGTTTTATTTTAAGATTTAGGAGAAAGGCTGGCAACACAGATACGAGGAATATTCAACCGGGCGCCTCAGATGTTTTCAAAATCTATGTTACTACTGTGGAGAGTTTCATATCGATTACGAATAATAAAAAACGCATTAAAAGTTGCAGTCACAAAAACAACAAAAATACTCGAGTATAATGAAAATGATAAAATCAGAGATGAGTAAAAACTAGTGTCCGACCGAATATTCGGTTTCGGCCCAAATAAGTGTTTCGGTTTCAGTTTCGGCCGAAACCGAAACTTTCTAGAATATTTTTTTCATATTTTCATTTAGAAGAGAATTTAGATGCCACCAAAATAAATAAACTCATTTTTTCAGAATATAATTTTAATTATTTCATTTTGAATATTAGCGAGTAAGGTACGAAAGGGTGATTTTTTTAGGTTTATGTTTGAAAAAAGAAAGAATTGTTTTTATTAATAAGTATTTATTTATTTATGTTATGTTTACTTTGGTTACTTTGTTTATTTTTATTTACTTAAGTAAAATTCGTTCGTGTGAAAATTTTGATTTTGATGCTGGATGTGGTGATTTTTATTTGATCTAAAAAGTTTCGGTTTCGGCCGAATATTAAAAAAAAAACCGGAAATTCGATTTCGGTTTCGGCCCAAAAAAGTGGTTTCGGTCGGACACTAGTAAAAACACAAAAACATCAAAATTAGCATTTCACAATAGCAACAACAATCAAACCAAAACATATAGCAACACAGTGGCGCACTTAAGAGGGTTTTAGGGTTCCACAAAATATATGTTTGTTACAAAAATTGTGTGTAAAAAAATATAGTTTCAAATTATATTGAACTCAAAAGTTGTGTAACGAGCCAAAATGAATTCGTATTTGCGCCATTATAACAACAACAAATACTTTGCACAAGTATGCACGAAGAAACAGCAACAACAACTCAATAACAACAACAATAAAATCAATCAATATTACAATACCAAGAATGTCTTTGAAGGCAGCACCGACAACTGGCCGCGCAACAAATACATTTCGTCAATGCTTTAAGGCAATTAAGCGGACAAGTTTCAATCCAACTCCCTCCCCAGCTTCAGTTCAAAAAAAGAGCAAAAAAGAAGCCTTCAACTTAAGTAGCCACTGATGACTTAAATTGAAATAAATGAGCAAACCAAAGCGTAGCAACCAACTTAACTCACTCCCTCAAATTTCCCCCCTACAACCACCAGCGACCGCTACACTGACACCATAAGAAATGTGAAACGTAAAACTTTTCATTAAATTCACTTTTTAACAAAATCAACAATAACAACAGCAACAACAATCGTTCATTGCCTGCGCGTATTTAATTTTGTGTGGCGACGCCATTTGTGCATTCAAGCAGCACAATCGACCAACCGGCACACCAACATCATCATCGTCATCAACCAGTCAACGAACCAAACAGCCAACAACCAAGCGGCCGACCACAGTTGGCCAACCAATCAAGCATCCAGTCTCATAGTCAAATTCATTACAACGACTGTCGCGACAGACGGGCAGCGCGCTGCCGTCTATTAGCCATTTATGGGCGCTGTGCGTTGACGTGCCACATGCGGCATGAGGCATGCGGCGTGGCAATTTGCACCAAGCGGCAGTGACGCTTTTTCGCCATTCATTAGTCACAGAAATTGGTGGTGGGGCCTTACCCCTTACACTCTCCCCCCTCCATCCACAGAAGCCGTTGCTTGCGTGCATCGTTCGCATGCGTTGACGGAACTTTAAGCAGGCAAAGAGCAACAAAGGAGCGAAATGCGTGAAGCGTAGAAAATTATTAAACGTTACGCTTCAAAAAATGTCCCAACAGCTGTGACTGAAATATTAGTCGGCCTCGATAGCTCAGCGGGTAGCGCGCTGGCTTCTCATACCGAGCGCCCCAGGTTCGATTCCTGGCTTGGGCTGGAAAAAACACTCATCTACTTCTATCGCTATCCACATGAAGGGAATGAGAATTACAAGAATCGCACAAGTGCGCTCTTGGCAGGCAATGGCAAAACCTCCAAGTGTGAAAGAAAAACTGCCAATTGCCGTTCGGATTCGGCGTTAAACTGTAGGTCCCCTCCCTCCCTTTCCCCATCCGTTTGAAATGTGTGTTGTATCACATGTTGCAAAAAACAGTGTTGCATACACATTTCAAACGGGTGGAATTTGTGGTATCACAACGGGCCCATAGGCCTAAGTGTGTCTCATACAGAGGCAGCCACTAAACCAACCAACCAACCATGAGCAAGCGGCTGCTGAAAGACGAAGGCAGGAGTGAGAAACGGCACACGGCGGCCTGGTGAAGAGTTCAATGGACAGACGTAGCGGCACGGAAAAACATTAAAAGCACAATTATAGCCGCTTCTAAACACACACACACACACTAACCACGTCTACACTTTCCCCCTCACCTGGCGCAGCGTTGCTTCTGGCCTCCACGTACTGTCATAATAGCCAACTTTACAGTCAACAACAAACATTTGCTTCGCCTTAACCTCTTTCAACAAACGGCAAAACTCAATGCGGTTCCTCACTCTTCCCCCCCTCCATTTACTAGCGCGTCCAACATTTCAGCCTCTGTTATTGAATGGCAAAAGCGTGGAAATTTGCCAAAAGTCAGTTGCCTTCAAGCAAAGCGCGCACTTACTTTCACCACGCCCCACTTCCTACACAGACTTCTCAGACCGGCAACAAAATTTGTCAGCAAAAATCTTTGGTCTGAACGTTGGCCACAGCCTGCGGGTCGGAGCGCTGCGGCGCTGCTTACTTTTCATACCCCTCACCCCTTCAACCAGTCACCGACAATAGTTTGCTACTCGGCACAGTTCGTCGCCGTATTTTTTTGTTCGCTACTTTCGCCCATTGCAAATTGTTGCCATTTGTTTGCTTGTTGCTGCTGTGATTATTGTTGCCATTATATCGTTGCTATTATGATTGTTGCTGTTGTTGTGGTTGTTGTTGTTGTTATTTGTTGTTGACAAAATTATCGCAATCACCGAATCACCGTCAAAAAACAAAAACCAACTCAACAAAAACGCACAGACCGAACAGCCAGCAGACCCTGGTTGGCAGCCAACAGGCCAGCAGACCAACCAACTCACTGACAACAGGCGCACGCCATTTTGTAGCGTGTGATGCGGGCAGGCGCGCAACATGTGCGGCAAATTCAATCAAGCACGCAAGTTGCTTTTATTCGCAATCATACTGTCGTTGTTGTTGTTGTTGCTGTCGCCATCTTTGTCTGACTTTGTCCAAATTGCACTGCACTGTTATCAAAGGATTTGATTTCCTTGTTTGTTACGTTTATTGCAACGGATGTTATATTCTTGTTGTTGCTGTTTTTATTTATTTATAATTAAGTGGTCTTAAAATATTAAAATCCTTTCAAGTATTCTGTTTGTAGCGGAAGTCATTTTGTGTATCCCTTGAGTAGCAAATTAATTTGTTGTCTTTGTCACAATTGTTGCTGTAAATAATTTACAAATTTTCTCAATTAAGTTTGGCATCTTGGCTCCAACAAAATTTGACAAAACTGTGAAATTTTAAAGCCATAATGTTGATTAGTTGTAGCGTTTTTATCTATGTAAGAGTATATTTTGAAACAGCATTGGAGTTGAATTGATTTGATTAATTGAGTGTAATAATTAATTTAATAATTATTATTATATAAAATTATTATATATTACTTAAAACTTTAATCCTTATGGCTGTATGGAACCAAATTGAACCAAATTGCAAAGCTTTTAGCCACTGATTGAAAGTTTATAGATATTCTATCTCGAAAAAGACGATTGTTCTTACAAAAAGAGGATCAATTTAATTCTAATCGCTTTGAAAAATCTGATATAAAAATTTACTTACAAAAAATTACGAAATTAAAAAAATTAATTAAAAAATTAAAAAATAAAAACTTACAAAATTGTCTGCCATTGATTGAAATTTTCTAGAAATTTTGACTCAAAAGATGTGATTGTTCTGACTAGAGTCCGACCGATACCAAATTTTTTGGCCGATGCCGATTAATCGGCCGGAAGTTCGAGATTTGGCCGATGCCGATTAATCGGCCGAAAGAACGAAAATCGGCCAATGCCGATGCCGATTACATAGAAAAAATAACACGAATGAATTCAATCAAAAACACAGTATATTTTATAAAAAAACAAAAGGGACTTTTATATATTGTTTGTAATATTCATCACAAAATGGCAAAAAAAAGAGAAAAGAAATAATTTAAAACTAAATAAAATTACAAGATAATTCAGAATTCTAATACATTAACATGTATAAAAAAAAAATAATATATCTCATTTATTAAACTGAGAGACAAACAAAAATATTAAAAAGAACATATATACATATATATAATATTTATCGTTAATATTGCATACAAATTCAGTTTTTTCTTCAAATTAAAATTACGATTTTTATATTAAAATTTATACTCTCAAATTGCGACCCGTTGTACAAGTGCAGTGGGAAGAAGTCGGAAAACAAATTTGGAAAAAATAAAAGGCCTGTTTAAAAAAAATGCATCCAATTAAAAACGAAGGATAAGATTGTAAAATTAAATGCCCTTTCTTCTGCTATGCACATTAGTAGACAAAATGCATAGACATTTCGAGAAAAATCTGTGTTTATAAGAGACCTAGTTTTTATAAAAAACATTTCTAGGAAACGTTTATATTAAAGAGTATCTAAAAATACATTACTGAAAAGGGGTATAAGAACCCGTTGGCACAAAAATGAAAACAAAAAAATGAAAGCAGGAAAATAGGCCGATATGCCATCGACCAAAAACGGCCGATGTGGCATCGGCCAAACAAGGCCGATACCGATGCCGATTCTGCTTTTTTTTTGGCCGATGCCGATACTAACCGATACCGATACCAATTTTATTGGCCGATACTAGTCGATGCCGATGCCGATTAATCGGTCGGACTCTAGTTCTGACAAAAAGAATCACCTCTTGAATTGAATTCTAATCGCTATGAAAATACTGAGCCAAAAATTTACTAACGAAATTTTCCACCACTTATTGAAAGTTTCTAAAAATTCAGAATCGAAAAAAAATATTGGTCTCTCAAAAAGAGGATCAATTGAATTCTAATCGCTATGAAAATACTGAGCTGAAAATTTACTAACGAAATTTTCCACCACTTATTGAAAGTTTCTAGAAATTCTGACTCGAAAAAAACTATTGGTCTCTCAAAAAGAGTATCAATTGAATTCTAATCGCTTTGAAACAATGGAGCTGAAAATTTCCTTATCTAATTTTCTACCACTGATTGAAAGTTTCTAAAAATTCTGACTGGAGAAAGACGATTGTTCTCTCAAAAAACAAAAAATATCAATTGAGTTCTAAACGGAGCCAAAAATCTAATAATCTATCTAATCTAATCTAAGCAAAGTTGTCTGCCACTGGTTGGAAGTTTATAAAAATTCTATCTCGAGAAAGACGATTGTTTTCATAAAAGGAGGATCAATTAAAACTACTGAACCAAAAGTTTCTTTACGAATATTTTTTTATTGGAAATTTCTAGAAATTCTATGAAAAAGAATAGGATAACTGGATATTTTATAATGTAGGAAAACGATGATCTGAGCAAATGGTCTGCCCATTTATTATGTATCGTTTGAAATAAAATAAAATAAAATAAAATAAAATAAAATAAAATAAAATAAAATAAAATCAAATCAAATCAAATCAAATCAAATCAAATCAAATCAAATCAAATCAAATAAAATAAAATAAAATAAAATAAAATAAAATAAAATAAAATAAAATAAAATAAAATAAAATAAAATAAAATAAAATAAAATAAAATAAAATAAAATAAAATAAAATAAAATAAAATAAAACAAAACAAAATAAAATAACATAAAATAAAAATCAAATCAAATCACATCAAATAAAATAAACTCAAATCAAATAAAATAAAATAACATAAAATAAAAATCAAATCACATCAAATAAAATAAACTCAAATCAAATGAAATCAAATCAAATAAAATAAAACAAAATAAAATTAAACAAAATTAAACAAAATTAAATAAAATAAATAAAATAAAATAAAATAAAATAAAATAAAATAAAATAAAATAAAATAAAATAAAATAAAATGAAATGAAATGAAATGAAATTAAATTAAATTAAATTAAATAAAACAAAATTTAACAAAATAAAAGAAAATTTAATAAAATTTAATAAAATACAAAAATTAAAAAAATTAAATTAAAACAAAATAAAATAAAATAAGGTGAGGTCTGTCTCGTCGGGCCCCCAAAATTCAGCTGGAAGAACAAATAGTTCAACAGACACAATACCTTAATGTGCCTTCTACTGGCACACAGAGATGGCACTAACAATGCAGAATCATAACTCCAAATGGAGGAACGTATGTACGTTTTCGCAAACTTTCTTTAAACCTAACCTAACTTTACAAGCCAACAAATTTAACACCGCAGTTGTTAACCCTTAGCAAATATAAGTCTCAAGTATAAACTTACTCAACGACGAACGGAAAATCCGTATTGGTAACTGCAGAAAATATCAAAATTGCACATTGAGAACAAATTAAAAAGTTTTGGAAATTGTTGCAAAGTATTATAAAAACCCACTCAACACTCATATACACAGCCAAAATACAAATACAACTTTGACATTTGTTGAATTGTAACAAAAAACGAAATAAGCAAGCATGCGACTAACCAACTAACTGAACTTGAAGTTTGCAAACTTAGGTGAAATTCTTACGGGAGAAAAAATGCGTCAACAATATTTTTAATGTCAAAAAAAGCAAGAAATTCGTATAAAGCACGGCAAAAGCGATAAAGAACATGGAAAGGGTAGCAGTGGGCGGGTAGGTGGGATTGCAGAGAATGTGTGCAAAGAGAGTAAATAAATAAAAAAACGATTTGGCAAACCGAGAAAAGAACATTTTATAAAGCACAAGTTGGTGCTTTATAGTAAAATTAGACGTTTGACAGCTTAAAAAAATAAGCAGAAACAGACCAAAAATTTCAACTCGTCGCTCTAGTGAGCGTCCAGATTCCCCAGTGTCTACCAGTCGGGGCACTTTGAATTGAACAACCGAAAACGCTCACGAATTATGGCAAAAAACAATCATAATAACAACAACAAAATTCAAAATGGCATCGCACCGCAATTGGCTAGCAAGCACGCAATGGCTTTGCTGACATTTGTGGCAATTTTTGTTATTGGCAACGCGACCCATCCGGGCGTATACGCAACACGCGCCCGCACACAGCGCAGGTGCACGCCCGAAGCGTCGACATTCGAGTGAAAAGTTTGCAAAAGTGGCATTTTTTGGCCACTTGTTTGTCTGCCGCTCGCTGTGCTACACCACAGACAAAACAAAAGGATTACCAAAGGCGGAAGTGGAAAAGTTTTACCCTTGCACATAAAATCTTTTTAAATTTCTTGATTTTTTTGGTCCAACTTTTTTCACCCCCGACACATTTTGCCTTAGTCGAAAGTTTTTGCAAACAAACAAAAAATTTAAATTGGAAAATGAAACGCACACACATTGACATATGCTCACACGTGCACACACACACACACACTCACACAAGCACCGCTGCCTGCTGTGTGATAGCGAACAGGTGTTTCGCATTGTTGCTCGGCAGCTGCGCACCGCAACACAGCACAATGACACCATTAATTCTAACACACACACCCACACCCACACATCCATATTGATGTGTACCAACCCATATAACATCATTCTCGGTGTGAGCATTTATTCTTTTGTATTTAGGCTGCAGCATGCAAGCCTAAAATAGTCGACACGGCGGAAGAGGAACAGGAAGAAGCAAAAATCGCAAATGTTTTCAATTTTTTTGGGTCACTGTACCCGCCTCAGTTACTCAAATTCGAATTTGTGTGCTTCTTCCACTCGTTGTTGTTGTCGCTGTTATTGTTGTTGTTGTTGTTGTTATTATACATGTAAAACTCCAAACTCACACATCTCACACTGGCATTTTCGCCTATAATGTTGACCTTTTTGCGCAATTTCGTCGAATGTGCCGCCGATAAGCAGCAGCAACGAAAAGCCTACGCAAGGAAATTGCAACAAAAAGTATTTTCCTTTTTCTCTGCACACTTTCTTCTTTCACCTAATATCCTCGGGTGATATCAATTAGGCCTTCAATTTACTGAAAAATGTCCAAGAAATAAAGACATTTGTTCGCTCCCGAAGGTTAGTTGGGCTCTGAACCGAAACTGTACAGCAGTTGAAATGGGTTAAAGTTTGCTTTAAAGTTTCTGTTCACAAAAGAAAAGTGCAAAAAATATGTGTCAATGTAATGTTGTCATGTGATTTTTGTTGTAATGTACTAAAGTGCCATTACGTGTAACTGAAATTGGGGAAAAGGTGATTTTCTAATGAATGACGCTTGATGGGAATTAGTTGAATGATCTTTGAGTGGCAAGAGAGAGAGTTTACATTGGTAAGATCCGAGTGGGAGGAATGATTGATAAGCGTCTAGTAGAAAGTCCGAGAGCTACCCCCAAAGGAGTTAATAAGGAGTTGCTTTTTCGCCTGTTCGATATATATGTAGCTGGTAACTGTGCTTTCAGGAGTGGTTTAGAAAGCATTCAATTTCAAAACAGTCGAATGTACATAAAAAAGGATTCAGTAAATTAATTTCAAAAAAGTCGAATCCACTTCAGAATGAGTCACATATACTTTAGAAAGCATCAAACATATTTAAAAAAGTCGAATCTACTTCAAAATAGGTCAAATATACCTTAGAAGTTATCAGGCATATTTTAAACTTATCAAATTTACTTCAGAAGCTTTAAAATCATGAATGAAATGGCATCAAATGTGTTTCAAACAAGTCAAATCTACTTCAGAAGGGGTCAAGTGTGCTTTAAAAGGTATCAAATATATTTCAAAAACAAAAAAATTACTTCAGAATAAGTCAAACAAACTTAATATGGCATCAAATCTGTTTCATGGAAGTCAAATCTACTTCACAGAAGGTCAAATATAATTTAGAAAGCCGATATATTTCAAACTCATCAAATTACTTAAGATGATGTCAAGCATGATTAAGATGGCGTCAAATGTGTTTCAAAACAGTTAAATCTAATTTAGAAAGGGTCAATTGTGCTTTAGAAGGTACCAAATATATTTCAGAGAAGTTAAATCTACTTAAAAAAAGTCAAATATACTTTAGAAAGCATCAAATATATTTCAAAGCCATCAAATTTACTTCAGAAGAGGTCAAACATGCTTAAGATGGCGTCAAATGTGTTTCAAAACAGTCAAATCTGCTTTAGAAGGGGACAAATGTATTTTAGAAAGCATCAAATATATTTCAAAATCATCAAATTTACTTCAGAAGAGGTCAAATATGTTTAAGATGGGATCAAATGTAATTCAGAAGTCACATCTACTTTATAAAAGGTCAAATATCTTAAGAAAGCATCAGATATATTTTTAAAATTGTCAAATTTCCTACAGAAGGTGTCAAACAAGCTTAAAAAGGTAGCAAACAAGTCAAATTTACTTTAGAAGAGGTCAAATGTACGTTATAAGGCATCAAATCTATTTCAAAGACATCAAATTTACTTCAGAATGGATCAAACATGCTTAAGATGGCATCAATTGTGTTTCAAAGAAATCAAATCTATTTCAGAAGAGGTCAAATGTACTTTAGAAGCTATCAGATATATTTAAAACTCATAAAATTTACTTCAGAAGGGATCAAACATGCTTAAGATGGCGTCAAATGTGTTTCAAATAAATCAAATCTATTTCAAAAGAAGTCAAGTATGCTTCAGAAGCTATTAGATATATTTCAAACTCATCAAATCTACTTTAGAATGGATCAAACATGCTTTACAAGGCATCCAATGTTTTTTTGTAGCATTTAAAAGAGCACTTAAGATGTTGTATGCTGAAATAAATCAATAAATCAATCAATAACATCTACTTTAGAACTAATCAAATATAGTTTCGATGGCATTAAATACATTACATACATACATAAATAGTCAAATCTAATTCAAAAGGGTCAAACATACTTCAGAAAGCATTTAAAATATATTTTAAAGTGGTCAAATCTACTTAAGAATGAGTCAAATGCGCCGCAGAAATGTCGAATTAACTTTTAAAGCTACCAAAATTTTGAACTCCAACTGATTTTTTACTGTGTAGTTGATAAAGAAAAGAGCCCGTCTAGAAACTTGGGCTGCATATTCGGATTTACAGTCGAAAAGTCCATTCTAAACCTTTTCGATAACACAGATTAGAGTGGTGTAAACCTGTTAATGTTTTATTAAAAAAAATAAAAATGTTATTCCAAGTCTTCAAATTAATACAAATTTATCGTCAATGAAATTTTTGGCACATTTGGCCAGTAATATTTTAATATTTTCCATTTAAAACCATAATACAAAACAGCAATATGTATGAATTTTTAGTTTAGATTTCATTTTAAATATTTTTTAAATGATCTGAAATATGATAAAGCTTGACCTATTTATAAGAGAGCAATGCAGTGCTTACCAATACAATTCTTATCGCATTTTCATATTAAAGCGAGCATAAAATCTGAACCATTTTAAATGTAAAATTTTCACAAATCAAATGCACATTTTACACATGAAAATCATATGAAAGAAATCTTGTATTTTCTTATTATTTAAAACTGAAATTCACTTTTCGGCAGCCACAAAACTTAGCTTTAATTTTCAAATGGCAAAATAGATAAATTTTAACAGTGGCATAGAAAACCATTGAACCATTTATGAGGCTATTTCAACACACATACACACATACGTACTTACACTGTTTATAGTTGAGCCTAACTGCGTATGGATTGCATTCCATTTGCGCCGCATTGAACATTTGCCACACTCATTTCCGAGTTCAATTCGCAGACATTTAACTAAATAAAATGCCGCACATACATTTTTCAACAATTCGAATGACTAAACAAATTGAGAATAATTAAAACATCGACATCGTTGCATCACATTTCACAACATTTCCTTCGTTTATATTTTTTCATTATTTTTTTTTCTTATGGTTTGCTTTACTGCACCTATTCGTCTATAAATAATTCTCCTGTTCTGTAACCGAAATTCATGAAAAATACAAAAAAGCATCTCTCAACTATTTTGAGTGCTGCAAGGCAAAAGCTGCTCCTGTTCCGGCCCCCGCTCGACAGTTGCTTGCTGTTGTTTTAGTCGAATGCTCACTTGGTTGCTCTGTCACTGGGCTGTCAGTCTCGGCAGAGTTGCACAAATCCAGCACATTGCTGGCTTTTATTAAAATTTCTGCAAATACCAAAAAAATATTGCAAAATGCAAAACACAAAACGCAAAATATCGCATCCAGTGCAGACGGCAACGATGCAATGTTGCCATCTAATAAGTGTTTGCCAGCTTAAGCTGCAACGTGCGACAGTGGCCGCAACATTTAATCCCACAGTGACTCGTCGAGCAGCAGCAACGAATGCAACGAGCAGCGACAATGTTGCATTTGCGACCAGTGATGGGGTTACGGCGATTTGTGAGTCATTCGGTGAGGGGGAGAGGTGCGTTGAGGAGAGGAGATGAGGAAGTAAATAAATAGAATGAAAACCGACGAAATGCAACGAAGCAACGATAACAAGATGAAGATTGAAGTCAAACGACAACAAGGAATCAACAAATGTCAGCGAATCCTTTCAGGACGAACGAATGCAGACACGCTTACAGACATGCAAATTTAAGACCGACCGACCGACAGACAGACACTGCGACAGACAATCGAGCAAACAGTGCATGATGAGTGGAAAAATTGCAAAATACAGGATTTTACAGGTAATGGATGGTTGGTTGGGCAGCTTAGAAAGAAGAAGACAACCGAGCGAAGCAGACATTGGGATAAGCTTGTAAAAGACAGATATAGGGGATGAATAGAGGCAATCAGGGGCGGGGATATGAAAATAAGCATTGAATGATCAGTCCAATGGAGAGAAGATGTAAGGAAGAAAAGCGTTTCTGAATTGGTGAAAGTGAGTTAAAAACGAAGCTGTAAGTAAGGAAAATGAAATGAGCTGCAAAAATGGCGGTAGGGGGAAAAAAGAGAAGCGACAAGTGGATTGAGTAACTTTTGTGGTGCATAAAAAAATTATATAATTTCCTGAAAGTCAATAATTGGTGAGAGCAAACAATAGAAAGGACTACAAAAAGGAAGGGGAAAAAAAGTGTAGAGGAAGAGGTAAAAGGGTGGAGTGAAAGGTAGAGTAGAAAACAGAGTAAAAGATAAAGTAAATAAGAGAATGAAAGATACAGGAAAGGTAGAGAAAAAGGTAGAGTAAAAGATAGATTAAACGAGATAGATAGAGATAACGTGAAAGGGAAAGTGGAAAACAGAGTGAAAACTTGATTGAAAGATAAGTTAAAACGTAGAATGAAAAGTAGAGTGAAAGATGTAGTGAAAGATATAGTGAAAGATAAAGA
Organism: Melieria crassipennis; assembly: GCA_963668005.1. Taxonomy (NCBI): domain Eukaryota; kingdom Metazoa; phylum Arthropoda; class Insecta; order Diptera; family Ulidiidae; genus Melieria; species Melieria crassipennis. The sequence continues at coordinate 103,441,227 of OY764961.1, forward strand.
AAGAAAGATGAAAAACTGAAAAAGATGAAGTGAGAAATAGAGTAAACGTTAAAGAAAAGATAGACTGAAAAATAGAGTAAACGATAGAAGAAAGACTAGAGTGAAAGATAGACTGAAAGATAAAGTGCGCGATTGACTGAAGGATAGAGTGAAAGATAAAGTGAAAGCTAGACTGAAAGAAGATAGATTGAAAGGTATTGAGAAGATAAAGTGAAAGATAGGGTAAAAGATAAAGTGAAATATAATGAAAAAAATATACTGAAAGATAGAGCAAACGACAGAGGAAGAGATAAACTGAAAGATAGAGTAAACGATAGAGAAAAAAGAGAGTGCAAGATAGAAACAAAGTGAAGGATAGACTGAAAGATACAGTGAAAGATAGACTGAAATATGGAGTAAAAGGTAGACTGAAAGATAAAGTGGAAGATAGACTGAAGTATAGAGTAAAAGGTAGAATGACACATAAAGTAAAAGATAGAGTGAAAGATAAAGTGAGAGGTAGACTGAAAAAAAGAGTGGAAGGTAGAGTGAAAGATAAAGTGAAAGATAATGAAAAAGGTAGACTGAAAGATAGAGCAAACGATAGAGGAAGAGATAAACTGAAAGATAGAGTAAACGATAGAGGAAAAAGAGAGTGGAAGATAGAAAGAGAGTGAAAGATAGAAACAAAGTGAAAGATAGACTGAAAGATAAAGTAAAAGTTGGACTGAAAGATAGAATGAGAGATAGTGTGAAAGATAGAGCGAACGATTCACTCCAAGGGTAAAGTAAATGATAGAGTGGAACATAGAGTAAACGATAAAATGAAAGATGGAGTGAAAGAGGAATGTAAAAATAAAGTACAAAATATAGACTGAAAAAAAACAGACTGAAAAATAAAGTAAAAATATAGAGTAAAAGATAGAGTAAAAAATATAAATAAAAGGTAGAGTGAAAGATAAAGATGTGAGTATCAAACTTAGAATACGGAATGAGTTTATTTATTTCGTATTATTCTTAAAATTTCAAACTATTCTAAGGATCAACAAAAAAAATTGATCCTTGAAACCATAGAAGGTTTAGACGCCCACAAAGTAACATGTTGCAATATGACAACAATATAGCGAAAAGGTTAACAATTAAAAAAAGTATAAGAATACAATCGAACGTTGTCAAATAAGTATGTGTTGCTCCTGAAACTCATCATTTTATGTAATTAAAATGAGAAATCTGATCTGAGCAGAAAATATTTGAATCAAAAAAATTGTATTTAAAATGGAACCCAACGTGCAATGGACCAAAGTCAGCTGAAAAAGTTTGTGTAAGGAGATTTTCCCATGAAATGTGAACAAAGCATTGAAGCTATGAACACTGTTCATGTAAATTTAAATTTAAGGAAGATTAATTTCTCTATTTTATTTGCATTTGTGTGACCAAATGAAACAAAATATACCCACAAAAGTGACTACAACTGTAACTTTTTGTTGATGTGCAACATTTAAATCAGACTTAAGTTTTGAATTCAAGCCTTTTACTAAAGCAAGTTGTATGAATTTTTCAAATGTGACAACAACATTTAATGCTTCAGTCTTTCGGCATCAAGTCGAACATTTTCTTTGCAAATTTAAATTTACGAAGTGTTGCAACAATTTCTACGAAATGGTAACATACAAAATTCATACAATGCAAAACACTGCCTACGCTCTGGCAAAGTCGAATTCATTTCTAAAATAAAGTAATTACAACTGCAGTCACGTGTCTATGCAACAAAACAATTCCTCTAATAATAGGCACAAATTTTCGCCTCATGTGGTTTCAGTTACAGCATCTTTTACTTCTGCATACATAAATCGAATGGGACAATTTTCAAGTCACAGTAAAGCAATGCCTGACTCTGCTTTAAAGCACTGGTTCGCGTTTAAAAAACATCGTAAACCTCGGAAATTTCTCTCTGGCGTTTTTTGCTCTTCGAACGTGGCACGAGTGAAATGCGCGCGAATGTTTGCCATGCCGGAAATGCTTCTGTCGCATGCAAATAGACAACATCAAATCAAAACTGAAATTGGCAATGAAAAAATCTCATGAAAATTCCGTTGACAAAATTCTAGACAATTTCATTTCAGCCATTTTCAATGTGTTGAGGATTTGTTGGCGGTGTTTGCTTGTTGGCTACCACTGCATTCCAAGCGCTCAGCTGTCAAATTTAATTTCAGCTCCACCGCACCACATATCGAACAAAGACATCACCACCACAAAAGTCAAAAGCAACAACAAGAACAGCAAACCAAAGACAACAACACTACGCATGCTGTGCTGGCGAAACAACGAAACCAAGTCAAAGCCTATCAGCCGCAGTAGCCGCATACGACACGCAACAGAGACGCTGACAACGACACTTCAAGCAACCGCAACACATATGCGGCACACTCACACATTCACACGGACGCGCCTAGCAACACATCTGCCCAAACGCACACACGACGACGAGTACGCTAAACACTTGTAGCGAAAAAAAACGCCTTCAACTGGTTACTGACGCCAGTCTCGATTGCGTATACGCCGCGTATGACGAAGCGTCAACGCATCAGCTGTCGCTGCCACGTCAATGTTTGACTGACTAAGACGCTTTTGGTGTTGCTGCTTAGGCAACAACAACAACAAATTCTGTTTCGTTTTGATCAGCAGCTGCTGCTGCTTTCATCTTACAATATTTGCGCCGTCATTGTCTGGCACTTTTTTGCCCAATGCTTTCTCAACCAATTCGCCTGCTGCCACTTGACTTGGCTTCGAAGCTGCCTTGAATTTGTAATATCTATGTCAAGACATACACACACACATATACACAGAAATACGCATTTGTGTTTCTGCGTGTGTTGTTGTTGTTGTTTTGTATTTGCGTCAGCCAACCGTGCAGTCAGCCAGACAATATGCAAAATTTATTGTTTTGCATCCCTTTTTTTTCCATACCATCCCATAAACTGCCAACTTCTACAGCAACGTCACTGGCAGCTACGAGCAAAGAAATGCTCCGACATTTTGCCACTTTGCACCCACTCCCTGTCCTGCTGTCTAACGCGCCTAAATGGTTGTCTGTTTGTCTATTCAAACTGCCGGCGCGTTCGCCTAAATTGCTGGCAGATGTGTGTGTGGCAATTCGTCGCTGTCATTGGGTCTTATTGATTTTCCGCTATGCTCTTCCTTCCTCGTTCACTTTCCAGCGCCTTGAAAGCGTCTTGTGCGCTTTAGCCGCATGTGCTTTGATTTCTGTTCTACGCTGCACACACCAGATTCTCCTCATTCGTGCATTCATTTATTTATGCATATAAAACTCAATTGAAAATCCAATATTGTCACACGATCTGCGTGTGAGTTGAAGTGTGAACACTTGACGTGCCAGAAATTTGCAGCTCATTAATGTGTCAGCAACAACATTTGGCACTTTTCAGGCTCATAATATGAAATGTATTTAATGTTTTTCAAGACAGTCTAATGATGCTAATGCTGTCTTTGATTTTCTGAACACTTCGGTAAAATGGCCCCAAATTGATCAATTTTTTTAAAAACTGCAGAGTTTTACGAGCAAAAAGAGTTGAAATTAAAGGCAGCTGTCGCTTTTGGTTTAGAAGCCAAAGGCAGTTGAACAATTTTCTTACGCTTCAATATTCCATTTTCCCATTTTTCTAGTGTAGTTAAAACGGGAACAATCCTTCCTTTTTTGGAAAGCTGAAGAGATTTTCTACAAACTAAATTACAAATCAATGCAGCTGTCGCTTTATGTTTGCAAGCTTGAGGCAGTTGAATAGTTTTGTTACGCCTCAATATTCGATTTTCTCATCTTTCAAGCGGAACAATCCATATATTTTTGAAAAGCTGGAAAGATTTACTACTAACAAAATCACTAATCAAGTCAACTACCAGGTCAGGTTTAGAAGCCAAAGACAGTTGAACTATTTGTAGGTGCCGGCATAGTTTTGTATAGTCGACTTTGTTCAAAATCACCCTTTTACATTGTTTTTCTTGGCATTCCGATGAGGTAGCCGTGAAATAGATTTATTTTTGGAAAGCTGAAAACTTTTTCTAATGCAAATTTAAGGCAACTATCTCTTGTGATTCAGGAACCACGCTAGAGAAAAACGCTGACACTTAGTCGATGACGCTGACGTAGACATACGTTCGTCGATTTTTTGGGCTTTATATGAACAAAGCTAGCCAATCGGTGTATTTCTAAAAAGCTGAAGAGTTCTACTACAGGAAAAACAGTTCTACTACAAGAAAAGTTGCAATTTATGCTAGTTATCTCTTTCAGCTTAGGAGCTTTAGGCAGTTCAAGAGTTTGAAACGGTCTTATTGACTAGTTGACTTTTTTCACTTTACGCTGTTTTGATTTCTCGGCTTTCATGCGGAATAGCAGCCATATTGACCCATGTTTGAGAAGCTGAAGAGTTCTGTAGAGCTGCAGAGTTCTAATACAGTGAAAGGTTGAAATTTAAAGAAGTTATCTCTCCTAGTTCAGGAGCTTTAGGATGTTGAAGGATTTGAAGCTGATTTATAGACTTTTTCACTTTACGCTGTCTTTGATTTATCGACTTTCCCACAGAATAGCAGCCATATTGACCCATGTTTGGGAAGCTAAAGAGTTCTACTACAAAAACATTATCAATTTAATTCTGGTTTAGGAGCTGTAGGCAGTTGAACCATTTATAGGTACAACCATGGCTTTTAAATGGTCGACTTTTTTCAGTTACCCTTTGAACATTGATTTTCGCGACTTTGAATTGAATTTATTTTAATTTATTTTAATTGAATTAAATGAATTTATTTTATTTTATTTAAATTGAATTGAATTGAATTGAATTGAATTGAATTGAATTGAATTTGTTTGAATTGAATTGAATTTAATTTAATTTATTTTAATTAAATTGAATTGAACTGAATTGAATTGAATTGAATTGAATTGAATTGAATTGAATTGAATTGAATTGAATTGAATTGAATTGAATTGAATTGAATTGAATTGAATTGAATTGAATTGAATATATTTTATTTTATTTTATTTAATTTAATTTATTTTATTTTATTTTATTTTATTTTATTTTATTTTATTTTATTTTATTTTATTTTATTTTATTTTATTTTATTTTATTTTATTTTAATTGAATTGAATTGAATTTAATTTAATTGAATTGAACTGAATTGAATTGAATTGAATTAAATTTATTTTATTTTAATTGAATTGAATTGAATTGAATTGAATTGAATTGAATTGAATTGAATTGAATTAAATTGAACTGAATTGAATTGAATTTATTTTAATTGAATGTAATTGAATTGAATTGAATTGAATTGAATTGAATCGAATTGAATTGAATTGAATTGAATTGAATTGAATTGAATTGAATTGAATTGAATTGAATTGAATTGAATTGAATTAAATTGAATTGAAAGCAGACCAAATGATTCAAATGACTTAAAAATCATAAAAGCAACATGTTGCAACTATTTCAATATCACAAATATTTGGGTTTTTACCACAAATATTTCAATTATTTTTTATTTTAGTTTTATATTCAGTTGTTTGCCATTACTTCTTAATTTTTTTTTTTTATTCTTGAACTAAATGTTCATGTCCTTTCTATATGTTATCCTCCCAAGCCAAATTTCCAGCTCTGCTCTTCAATTATTCATTGGTCTAATTGATCCAGAACATATTAGCCATCACTTAAGTTACAACTACTTGGTTAATCGATCCTTCACAATGACTTTATTACCCTAATCCAGTAGCAATTACTGTCATTGCTCACCAATAATCAGCTAACAACACGCTTTCAATTTCAACATAACCATTCAACCTTCTGTAGGAAAGTAGAACATATCCATAAAATTTACTGGTCTATGAAATTGTCGCACATAAAATGTCAACAAAGTGTAACCCTTTCAATTGGCACGCACCCTCACACTCGCCAGCGTTGAAAATATAATACTTAGCGTTTAACGACAGTAACAAGTGCTGCCAACTGCCAGCACAAGCGCACACACACACACACACACACGCGCGCGCACTTATGTGGGCGACAGCATTTAGTTTGATTGGCAACGCTGCCATCGCTGTCGCTTTTGCGCCAAACCAAGTCAAGCCACTTAAACGAAATCAATTGCAGCACACAAAAAACCACACACACACATAAAAAGTAGAGTAAAAACAAGAAATGCAATGCTGTGCTTTTTTTATTTAAATTTCTCTACATTTCTTTTATTCAATGTTTGCACTGTTTTCACTCATTGCGCTCCGACGCTTTTCCGACCAAAGCGCCCCATACCAAAAACAGCGCGAACGTGTACGATTTAAAAGTTTCCGACATGGCAGACAATGAATAAAATTATTTGCTATGCCGTAAATTTCGCATTCAATTGAATCAACGCAAGTGCGCTGCTTTAGTGTTGCCAACTAAATGGAAATGGCAAAGAAAATAAAATTTTAAAAACGTTATATTGAACAAAACAAAAACAAAAGCAATGGTAAAAGCCAACGTGCAAGTTGCCAAGTGGCAGGCGGCAGAATTGTGAAGAGCGACAAATGATCAAAGGCCAAGTTTTCACAGTGGCATCAACGAGCATCGCACGGCCGCTTAAGCCGAGTGTGTGGTGTGCGTTTTTAATCGGCCGCGCCCATTTCATTCACGCCCCACGCCAACCTAGTAACAACAACAAGAACAAGGACAGCAAATGTGACACGTCGACCGGCAGCGGCACTCGACCGAAGTGCGAATCGTGGTCGCGTCAATTTGAACGTAAAATAATCACGTCACGTTCGAATTGATTGAATTCCTTCAGCAATGCGCCGCCCATCGCCTCCATCCCTAACGAGTCTTTGCGCTTTAAGCCGGCCTCAGCGTTTATTTCTTTTGTTGCGTTCAACTTTTTTGCACGATGCGCTTTTTCGCATTGTACTTTCATTTAATTTTGTTTTGTTTTTTATTTGTCATTTTTGTGATTTTATTTTTGTGACAAAGTTAACAATGAACGCCACCATGAATGCGGAATTTCATTTTATTCCGCATGAAATGCGTCTTCCATTTGCACGACACGCACAGCAACAAAGCGCTGTATGGTAAATATGGGGCGGGAGGTGGGGTAGGCGTGATGCGAAATGCGCGTGAAATTGTTGTGATTTCATTAATTAAGCACATTTTAAAAGGCGTTCGAACTTTTTTCTCGTCCATGCTTCAGACTCAATGCGGTGCTGATGGTTTTCCTTTCAGAGTGCAGAGCGAGAATTATGCGAGTGGTGTGCAAAATGGCGCCAACATATGTTTGAACATTCAGTTGAACTTTGAATGTAAATAATGAGAACGACTTGAAATTTGTATAAAATGTGTGTAGCGCTCATATATGCAGGTCTCTCTTTTTCTCTTTTCAAAAAAATTCCCCTCACCATTTAAGCATTTTCCCATTAAATTTTACTACATGTTTTGCTGTAATAATGGAAAAAAATTGCCACAACTGCCACGCAACGAACTACAACAATTTGCAGATTTATTGCTTTGAATGACTTCCGACCAAAAACGACTGCCACAAAAATTATAAACGAAAAATGTCAAAAAGATACAACAAAAATTTAACCGAACATGAATGCAAACGAAAGCGATTTGATTATTTATGCTTCCTTTCGTATAAAAACAAAAAGCTGAAAAGTTGGCAATTTTCAACATGGCGCAAACGAGCAACGAACGCACAGGTGAATGAACCAAAGTCGTTTGTGATAGTCCAGTGGGGGTGGGGGGAGGAGGGGACACAAGCAATCGAAAATTGTCAATGAAAAATAAATATAGCCGCAGGCAATTGGTTACTTTGGCACAATCTGGCAACACTGCTGAGAAGTGTACTTCGGGGAGACATACTTTAAATTAGGTGAGTTTCTCTGGAATAGGTGAGACGCGTTTAGGTGGTAAAAGATTTGGTAAAAGTAAGGTTAAGCTGTTTTGTAAAGTTAGGAGATTTGGTTTTGTAATGTTTTGTTTAGGTAATGTTTAGGTAGGTTAGGAGGTTAAATTAGAAGAAGAGGTTATGTTAGGTTAGAAGATTGTGATAGGTTCGAATATTTTATTGGATTAGGTGAACTTAGGTTCGGAGATATTGGATTAGGTTTAGTTACGTTAGTAGGTTTTATTAGGCTTTGTTAAGTTAAGTTCAGAGGTTGTGTTAGGTTTGGTTGGGAAAGGTTAGGAATTTGTAATTGGTTTGGTTAAAGCTAGAAGGTTATGTTAGCCTAAAATGTTCTAGGTTAGGAGAATCTGTTAAGTTAGGTTAAGAGGTTGTGTTAGATTTGGTTAAATTAGATCAGACGTTATGTTAGGTTGGAAAATTGTGTTAGGTTAAGTTTAATGAAGTTAGTTAGTTAACCTTAGGAGTTTATCTTCACTTAGAAAGTTGTATTAGGTTTATTTAAGTTAGGTTAGTAGCTTATATTTGGTTTGATTAAGTTAGGTTAGGAGGTTGTGTTAGGTTAAAAAATTGTGATATGTTCGAAGATTGTGTTGGATTAGGTTTAATTAAGTTCGGAGTTATTAGGTTAGGTTTAGTTAGGTTGGTAGGTTGTATAAGACTTTGTTAAATAAGGTTAGGAGATTGTGTAAGGTTTAATTGGGGTAAGTTAGGAGGTTGTGTTTGGTTTGGCTAAGTTAGGTTAGGAGTTTATGTTAAGTAAGAGACTGTGTTATGTTTATTTAGGTCAGGAGGTTATACTTATTTGGTTTGGCTAAGTTAGTTTAGGAGGTTATGTTAGGTTAGAAGATTGTGTTAGATTAGGTTTTGTTAGGTAAAGAGGTTGTATTAGGCTTTGTTAAATTAGGTTAGGAGGTTGTATTAGGTTTAGTTAGGCCAGGTTATGAGGTTATATTTGGTTTTGTTAAGGCTAGGAGGCTAGAAAGTTGTGTTACCTTACCTTACCTAAGTAACATAAAGTGCACATCCAACCAAAAAACAATGCTCAACTAAGCATAGAAGGTGCCTGAGTGTGTCGCAAGTTGCCCTTTTCAATGTATTGTAGCGATGAGGCACTCTGTGCTGTGCTATGCAAGAATGCGAGCATACTTTTAGGCATGCACCTTGAAGTACGGCCGGCATGCTATAATTATGGCAAGGATGGTTCGCGAAAGGTAATGAGCTGTGCTAGAACAATCGATATAGAGAGTACAACGAGAATGTGCAAGAAATTTCGGCGCGATAAGAAAACTAGTATAAAAGCAGCAGTGTGCAGCGCAGAGGGTGGAGTCTGTGTTGAGCAAGCAAAGGGGAAACATGCAATAGTAGTAGTTAAGTAGTAACAAGTGTAAATTTGTAAATAAAGTGATTGTTGGTTTTTGACTGCGTTTGCGCTGAATAATTGAAGTAGTCTTATTTTCAAGCACAATCAAACCGAACTTGGATTTTCGTAACAGTATTAACTCCTCTAGCACCCAAGGATATTTGAAAAGTTGTCAGACTTTTTTAGACGACAAATTTTAATTTTATTGAGGAATAAGAGAGAACTACAGTTTAACAGTGAACATCAAAAGCGATAAACTCTATTAGGAACTAAATTGTCTCAATTCATTTGGCTGTCTGAGCAGGATAACTATAATGGACAGTTTTTAAAAGGCTCGAACTGCCTGCTTACGATTTCTGTAGCGGAGAAAACGTGTCTAAAGCGTTGCTTAAGCAGTTTTTACACTATAATTCCCACTCAAGTCAACCTTCCTAAAATGTTAAAATATGGAATTATGACAAAACTACAAAATACTCGTATAGGTAAAACTTTGGGTAGCAATATTTTCATTTTTTGTATATAATTTTTATTTAAAAAATATTAATAGTAACAGAAGACATTTTTTAATAACATTAACCCTTTCCGACAGGAAAATTAACCCGTTCTGTATGAATTATATGGGCTGTAGTCCAATATATTGGACATTGTGACTGAAAGGGTTAAACAACCTCAGTGAAGTCATTTTAACTCCCTTAGGCATTCTAGTGTTGACTTTTTATAAATTGGCCCAAATCAGCCAACCAGCTAATCTCCAAAACTAGTCAAATGCACACTGCAACATTGAAATATCTGGTTGTGAAAAATCTCGAAATTGTCGTTTTCCAACTTCAACTTCAAATGTTTTTTGTTCATTGCTTATGGCAGCGTGCAATGTGTGCAAATTAGTGCAACCGCCCACACCTCGCCACCGGTTTACCCGCACTTTTTTGCACTGCAGCCAGTGTTGACGCTATTTGTGTACACAGCGCACGCAACTGTCATCATATTTTTTCCAATTTCATGCCGTTTTTCTGCCATTGCCTGTCCGCCGCAACTCACCACGCTTCGCTAACAAGCCGCAAAAATTAGAAACTTCGACAGCGGCGTTAGAGCAGAAAACCCCGTTAGTTTTTCAATTATGCCGCGCACAGATTATGCTGGTGCCGCATCTATGAGTGTCTATATATGTGTGTGTGTGTGTGTCGAAGTGTTTTTGTATTTGCTTTGGCGTTAGTGGTTTGTTTGCCTTAGCATTCCCGCACAATCGACCATTCGCCATTATTGTTTGCACTTCGTTGGCGGCAAATGAAAACGCACACAAATACAAATCCATATAAATGCGTATGTACCTATGTATGTATGTATGTGTGTATGTATGTAGGTACATTTGTGCAGCCAAACTACAAATATCAATGCTTGAAACGACAAGTGAAATTCAATTCGTCGACATAAAAGTTTCTTCGACCGGAAATATCGTATAAATTTTCATCTTCAACTGCTTTGTTGTTGTCGTTTTCGATTGCTATTTGTTTTTGCTGTTTGTTGGAGAGATTTCTCACGTTTTAAATTGCCTTAATTGAAGTTTATAAATATTCCAAACAGATTTATTGCCGCCAAAACACAACTTCGACCGCAACTTCAACAAAGTTTATAAATCTTTGTGGGGGTGCGAGAATTTGTAATTAATACATTGACAAATGGTGCAATATTTGTTAATTTTTTAAATCACTTTAAGCAATAAGCGATGAGTTGTATAGAAGAAAATATTCAGCCAATGCGAATAGAAAAAAATTTGGAAAATTCAACAAAATCGAATGATTGAAATGGCCAAAAGGGTTTTAGTTCAGTTTAATTTGAGACTAAATTGAAAAGAGGTTCAAGCTTAAAGGCTTTGCTGATATCTATTAAGGTATAATGTGTCAATGGAAAAAATATTTGTTTATCGGAAATCGGGATAAAACGTTTTTTTAAATGAAAACATTTTTTTAATGATTTCAATTTTTTTATTGAAATAAAATACTAAAAAACTTGAGTTGATGTGCAATAGATGCAAACTTATCCAATGTGATTAATGATTGAAAACAATTGAACCGAAATGGAAAAAAGATTCAAGCTTAAGGGATTCGGCTGATATCTTTTGAACAAAAATGTTTGATATAAAAACATTTGTTGATCAGGAATCATTACAAAACCTTAAAAGGTTTGAAATGAAATAAAACACTGAAAAACTTGAGATGATTTTCGATAGATGCAGACCAATCCGATGTGGTTAATGATTGAAAGCAGTTGAACTGAAATGAAAAAGAAATTCAAGCTTGAAAAATTCGGCTGATATCACTTAAACAATAAAATATCAACATTTGTTTTTCAAAAATCATTACAAAACTTCTTAAATGAAATACAACACCAAAAAACTTGAGATTATCTTCGATAGATGCCGATTTATTTGATGTTGTTAATGATTGAAAGCAGTTGAACCGAAATGGAAAAGAAATTCAAGCTTAAGGAATTTCGGCTGATATCTTTTAAAAAATACATCATCAACATTTGTTGTTCAAAAATCATTACAAAACCTTTTAAATGAAATAAACTACTAAAAAAACTTGAGATGATCTTCGATAGATGCCGATTTATCTGATGTTGTTAATGATTGAAAGCAGTTGAACTGAAATGAAAAAGAAATTCAACCTTAAGAAATGCGGCTGATATCTTTTAAACAATAAACTATCAACATTTGTTGTTCAAAAATCATTACAGAACCATTTAAATGAAATAAATTACTAAAAAAAACTTGAGATGGTGTTCGATAGAAGCCGATTTATCCGATTTTATTAATGATTGAAAGCAGTTGAACCGAAATGGAAAAGAGATCCAAGCTTAAGAAATTTCGGCTGATATATTTTAAACAATAAATTATCAACATTTGTTGTTCAAAAATCATTACAAAACTTTTTAAATGAAATAAACTACTAAAAAAACTTGAGGTGATCTTCAATGGAAAATGGATCATAGAAATAGCAATGGATTTCCATTGTTAGAATGTAAATTTGCCATCATAGGAAGAAGAACAAGACTTATATAGCAAAAATACCCATAATGAGTTTTCGATACGAGAAGCACTCTTTGCTATTTTATATCCATTTCACTCGCACTTACCTCACAACTACATCATCATTATCACAACTGTTTTGAATATTGAACCGCAACAATTCAGAATTTCAAAGTTTTATGGCAAAGACATAAAGAAAACTTACCTACTGTTGTTGTGCTTTGAATCTGCCATCATTTTACATGGTTAAAATTTCTGTTAACTAAACCTTAAGATACCAACTCGTACATTTTCATAAGCCCACACACATTCGCGCTTTCGTACCCACACGAACGAGTGTAAGCAGACGTGCGGTCTATGGTATGTGAGACTTAGGGAAGTGCGCAAACTTGCCTCGAACAACTTATGCCATTTCCGTTTCCGCAAACAATGGCCGACAACAATGTTGCGAAACATAATAAGCAGACGAAGCGTGCGACAAATGCAAACATAAAATTGAAAGAAAGCAAGAATGACAAGCAAAATAGAGTTGGAGATTTGCAAGCGAGAGAGAGAGAGAGAGAGGTAGACAGAGAAGAGAAATTATACGGAAAACATCTGAAAAGTTTTCAATGTGGCGTGTTGGCTAAATGAAGTTTTAGTGGACTTGGCGGCTGTCGTTGCATTGACTGTAAAAAAGTCAACACGCACCACCACCAACCAGTCAGATGACGAAGAAGTAACACCAACAAAAATGCGCATAAAAAAGAGATGCGCCATCGAAGCAGCAGCGAAAAGATGGCAAAAACTTTGCAAGAAGCTAAGCAAAGTTGCCGCTCGCTGTTCGTTTAGTGTGGCCGCACACGTACGCGTAATTTTTACTTAAGTTGTCTTTTGGTTAATAATAAAGGAGTAACAGCTGAGTGGTTGAGGCAGTAAAGTGGAATCTGCAAAAATAGAAAATGCAACAGAAAAGAAGCGTCAGTCGGCAGCGGAGCGAAAACGTTGAGCATAAAGTGCGCTGCGCGGTGCCGACAAATGAGCCAAAGCGAGTGCAACTTGAAGTGTTGAAAAAATTGAATTAACTGGAATTTAAGTTGGTGTGTGTGTGTGTGGGTGTGTGTTGACAGCAACGCCAAACACACAACAATGGCCATTGTGAAGCGCCAACTAAGTGCAGTGCGCCAACTGCAAGTAGACTTTATGCTGACTATTATTGTTATTGTTGTTGTTATTTTCTGCATTTATATTATGTTGTTGTTGTTAGTTGTTAGGTCGTGGCGTCTTTTGCGCGCCTGCAGTGCAAGTGAGCGTGGAAAATATGCCACACAATTGCAACATAACTTGAGACAATTTATTTTATTTTTATTGAAGGTAATAAGGCGTTGCCACTGCAACTACAACGCCAACAATAAACAGCTAATATAAGACTGCTTATGGCTGCTGCAACGCGCACTGTCGCGTCTGTCAGTATGGCCTGCGTATGTCATGATGGCACTTATGGCGCATTTCCGTTTCCGTCGTTGAGTGTGGCAATTTTTGTCATTTTATATGCGTTTGCCGTTGTCTTGCAACACGGCCCCCAACCCCCAAGAATGAGTAAAGCAACTGAAAGACAGACATTTTACTGGCATGGCTGATGGCACGTATTCAATTCTGTGCAGTAAATTTCTTTTATCTTCAACAGTTTGTAGAAAATGCTGCAAAATAGTTGAACCATGCTTTTATATTTAAAAGCATATATATGTATACCTCTATATAAATCGAGATAATCTTAAGAAAGTTTCGAAAAATTAATCAGCTCGCAGCCAATAAAAATTGAAATATTAAATATTTTTAGGTAAGAAATTGTTAATCAGTTTAGCTTACCAAATAAATTTAAGTTTCATTTCTAACAAAAATATATAGACGACACCGTGCGACAACAAATTTTACACACGAAAAAATCTACTTGCGAAATTAGGGGCCAAATGTAGTAAAACTACGTTTTTAGTTTTTCTCTCTGACGTCAGGATTTTTTTTAAAGGACTTTGAAATTTCAAGCACATGTTTATTTAAAAAAATTATTTTAAAAATTGAGCGCATTGTAGAATAACAATATGGTTATCAAATGAAAGAAAAAAATCCTTAGAATCTTAGAAAATTTAATAATTTGCTGCAAAAGGACGAAAAGGTATTGAAACTGTCCTTTTAAAACTTTATCCTTGAATATCCTTGCAAATTTTCAATATTTTTTTTTTTTTAAATATATCTTAAGGACTAATATGTACACTACCACATCCTTGAATTTCGTCCTTCTAACTTTATTAATTTAAGATATAATAAATTTCATACTTCTCTCTATAGGATATGGAAAATTTCAATATCATTAAGGATGCTGAAATCGTATTTATAGAACCATTTTTGCACTTAAAAATAACAAACTGACCATATGATAAATGGTTTAAATACTTTAATTGTATTCTATAAATATTTAATTTTACATTTAGCACACATTTACAGTTTTACTACATTTGGCTCCTAGATTCGCGAGTATATCGATTTTTTCGTGTGTTTTGAAATTTTTTGATTTTTGTCGCACGGTGTAATAGTATATATGTAAATATATAGATAAATTATTTTCCACATAAATAACCCAACATTGGTGCTAACGTAAACTCTTGCAACAGCAAAGCTATGAATTCAAGTGATTTTTCATTTGTCCTCTTATTGATTTCTTCTTATTGTTGCTTTTACAAACACACATAGAAAATTGTGCATGAGTACAGCTTTCTGTCAATTACTTTGAATTCCATTATAAATCAACTGAAAGGTGACATTGATTTCTTATTTAAAATGAGATAACACAAACATTAAGCAGTGCTAATTTTTTTTTATTGTTATATTTAAATTAAATTGAATTTTGATAAAAATCAGAAATATCTGGAGCGTAGCTATGCACAAACGGGCATAAATATTGATTGATAATCTGATTTACAAATAACGATTGTAACAATTGGCAGCTAAAATTACTACTTGCCATACGATTTTCTCTACATGAAAGCAACTTTTTTCTGAAACTGAAAACTCAACATAGATTCGAAAGTAAATTGCAGTTAATGCTACATCAATAAGTACTCTGTAGCATTCTCAATAAAGAAGGATACGTACCAGTTTATCGCCCAAAAATGCTCGGATTGACTCATGCACTGAATGATGTTATTTACAATCAGGTGCCTAATAATTCGAAGCTTTTAGCGCTGAAGAGGCAGGCGGTGATTAAATGGATGCAGCAAGTTGGCATTTCAACCCAACAGATGTGTCCATGAAATCTGGTTAACTCTGATGTGGGTTAAAGGAAAGGGAAAGGGAGTCAAGACTAAGATAACTAGTTAAGAGAAGGAAAGGTATGGCTGTCTGTGGACCTGTACTTACGATGTAACTAAGCAATTCGACGGTCAAAGCTCAGGACAAGGATTAAATAACCTCGGACCAACACATTAGGACTGCCAGACAATAAAAAGTTTCTTATTTTCATGATTTTAAAGGGTATCAACCATTTAGATTCATTGTGTAGCATGGAAACTTGAAACAGATGACGGAATGTTTGAGACCTGATCCCAAGATTAAAGGAAGCACTTCGAGGGTCAAAGGTCTGGTCAAGAATTAAATAGCCTCGAGATACCACAAAAGATGCATTAGGATTGTCAACTGTAGACAATCTTGACTCGCTTTAAAATATCCTAAAAAAGCTCCTATTTATATAATTTATGGGAAATGAAAATTTAAGCAGATACCTTACACTGATCAACTTAAGAAGGTTGTCAATCGTCTAGAGATCTGAACTGAAGAGTGTACTAAACAATTCGACAATTGGCATTTTTTTTGCAGATTAGATAACATCGAGATGCCGAAAAATGATTATTGGGACTGCCAACTGCCGACAATTTCAACTGGCTTTAAAAAAGCTAAAAACTGAAATATTTGGATTCACTGTGTAGCATGGAAATTTAAGCAGACCAATCCAGAATGCTCCAAGAAATCTACCAATGCTCAACACACATAAATGACGGTCGCCTGTAGACCTGAACCTAAGATTGAAGGAAGCTTTTCGACGGTCGAAGGTCTGGTCAAGAATTAGATGACCTCGAGACACCACAAAAGGTGCTTTAGGACAACCAATTGTGGACAATCTTGATCAGCTTTAAAGAAGAGGTGAATCTAAACAGATGCATCCGGCCATAACCGGACTTTTCAAATTCGAACCTAAATCTAAACTGAGTTTCGGCTAATTTTTTAATGCATAAAAAAAATTGAAAATTTTTCAATGACTTTGACGACTAGAAAATTCCGTTTCCATCGAAGAGGTTAGCTTTGAGATCATTAAATAGTCACAACAACCAAATCAAATCATTCAGTAACTTTGTTGCTCTGTTTGCGGGTCTTTTTTGTTAAGACTTTTGTCTACTTCTTTCTTTTCTTTCTTTAAACACGTTGGATTTTATTTAAAAACCACAATACCAACAAAAATCCTTAATGTGCCAAAGCCAAAGCCACAAGTTTAAATTTGCCCATTCACTGATTAGAAAAAAACGCGTGGCGCGAATAAGCGAAAAAAAAATAAATAACATTCAATTTGACACGTATTTGTTAAATTCACTGTAATCTCTTTAATGTGAATATTTCGTGGAATACAGCAAAATACTTGCGGCAACCACCTGTGGCAATCTGGGGCCCAAACATTAAAGCACATATTTTTTTAGCATATTTTAAGGCGCAAGAGCGTGGAGTGGAATGTTCGCTGTTCGATTATTTTAGTAGCTTAATTTTTTGGGAGGGTGAACATCTCTTTTCTTTTTCTGCTTCTGTTACCAACTGTGCTGTGCTGCCGTGTGGAGCAAACTTCAACTTGGGAATGTACAACGCGAGTTTGTTTGTTGGCAAAGCACGCAGAAGCAGAATTCATTGATTAAATTGGCCGTGGGCGTTTCTTTTTTGTACTCACATGTTTTGAGAGTTTTTGTGATTTTTTTCTTTCTTGCTTCATTTGCTTTTCATGTACATATTTAATACATTAGGTATTGCATTTAGCCAAGCCATGTATTGTCATACATAAAAGTATATGTGTGAGATGTTTTGTATTCAAATGTGCCTTGAAAGTTGTGCGGCGAAAATTTAACAGAAAGTAAATAACTTTTTAATCCCACCCATATTGAGAATTGGGCAACAAAAACACAACATTCACAAATATTTAACCACTCAAAGAAAGTGCTTTTTGCCAAATATGCTTTGAGTCAAATCAGCAAAGAATTTCTTTTAAGTAAGTTAAATGTAATCGATTTCGTCTCAAAAGGCCCATTAACACCCACACGGAGCAACACAAATGTGCGTATGTCTGTGTATTTTTTAATTAATCAAAGCCTCGAGCAAAAATGCTTGAATCGCGCTTAACCCAAATTATAGCAAAAATTTGATTTACATATTGAAACACTTACGGTCCGTCATTACGCTGGCAAAATGCACTTCACAGCCAATGCAAAAAAATCAAAGAAACTGTGCACACAAAAAAGAAGCAAATCGAAAAGGAAACGCAAAAGGCAGGCAATAAAAGCCAAGTGAAGCTGGAAATAATTCAAGTGCTGCCTTCACAAATAGTTTCACATTTCTGCTGAGGCACCGTTCGCCCCAAAAATGGCCGAAAAATTCCAATTTAACCCATGCGCGGCCGCTCATACGGCAGCTCATACAGACAAAAGGCAAACCCAAAGTGGCGGCGCAAGAAAGCGGCCAGTGCAAAGTAGCGGAAAGGACACATTAAAAGAATTTACACATTCGCACAAAGCGACGGCAGGCAATAATACAATTTTGCAACATTTTGCAGTGTGCGGCAAGGCGGCAGTCGACGCACACACACTCACATATGCCAGGCGCGCCCCCAAAACACACAAAGGAAAAGTGCAATTTTAAATCCATAATTCAATCGAGCAAACGTTCTCATATCCGCATCGTTACGTATACGCCACGATGTCCCGTTCGCTGTCTGCGCTGATTTTGCGCTGGTGCCGCTCTACTGTTGCTTTTATTTTTTTCTTTTTTCTGCTGGCAAATAAGCGTAAACACAATCGATAGGCCATGCAAAGTGCGCAAAGGGGCCGACCAAGCGACCAAAGCACCGAACACATAAACAAACATACTCGCACTTTGCCTGCAAGCAAAGCAATAGCAGCGCAAAAAAAATCATAAATGAAAAGAAAAATTTGTTGAAGCAAAGAGCGCCATGCATGGTCACACACACACATACATATATGCATACATATGTACATACATACATACATGTGCTATTTCTTCCTGCCTTTGCGAAGCTTTACTTTTATCACTGCGTTTCTTTGCTTTACAACGAGTTCGTTCGTTTTTGCCAAGGCGCCGAAATAATGAATATTGCGCCAAAAAATATGCAAACGAACGAATTGTGGCACGAAAGAATTGTGAAAATTTATTCACATTTATGGTGTGTGCACTTGAACGCCTGAGCGACTGCTGCCACTACGCTGGCAATACACATTTCCGTTTCCGTTGGGCTTTCTTGGCGTTTTCTCGGCACTTCTTTGAACGCTTTATTGCACACTATGGCAGTTATTTTAACTGAAAATAAGAGAGCGAAAACTGAGAAATGTAAATACTAAAATTCATGCATAAAACACTGCTAGCTGCAAGGAGTTATTCCTTTGAGAATGGCAGCATTTTTTTAAGCTGTCTTCAAGACTAGATACAGAGATTTCGATAAGTTTAGGCTTACAAATTTTAATGTACATTTAAAAATTATTTTATGGAAATGAAAACAGCAATGAATTTTGTATCATTGTATCATCAACTGAATCAAAATGTCCTACCATCGATTGGTTGTTCTAATCTAATCTAATCTAATCTAATATAATCTAATAAAAAAAATAATCTAATCTAATCGAATCGAATCTAATCTAATCTAGTCTAACCTCATCTAAGCTAATCTAATCGAATCCATTATAATCTAACTTAAGGCCGAATTTCCCCCAAACATTCTACTTTCTGCTGTTGACTTTAACTTACAAGTGCAATTTACAAATTTTTTACTGTCAAAAGTTATCATTCTTTGTCCACCAAGAAAACAAATATTGATACAGTTTTCTATTTGCTTGATTTAAAATGAGTTGAGATTCGAACCCATGATATTCATTCTCGTTCTCCAATGCATTGCTGACAGCCTCAGCCAAAGTCTTTCTGCCATATTTTTCTCATCATCCAATTCGGTAACCACTAAACTACGTTCACTCGAACACACTTGTCAAACATTAAATTACGCCACACCGAAAAGTGTTAAAGTTGAAGTTTTTCGCCCAGACTTAATATATGGAAGCGTCCATAATCCAATCAGCTATGCTACAATTGTAGTCCCTTCGCTTTTGCACCAATTCGCCTCCGCCTTCGCCAGATTCCACTCGACTTGAGCCCAGTGGTCATTGCAGCCCGTAGCGTCGCCGCATCGTTATTTGAAATTCAAAAGTGCAGTTTATTGCCTGTAAGTGTTGCCAATGTGCAATACGGTGTGATTTGTGCATTCCCTATTATCGTAAATCGCAAAATTGTAAATCGCCTGCATGAGCCCGACGTTGCCTTCTTTGCCGCACTGCAAGTCCGCGCCGGCCCGTTCATAATTCGCCGCACAAAGGCGCTGAAAATGATTTTTATCGGCCACAGCCCATTCTTACACATATTTTTGCCGCTTTGCGGCTGCATTTCAGTAGAGGCGCAGCGCGGCCAGCAGAACGCACCAGCAGATATTTCCATATTGGATTAGTGCGCACAAAGGCTGAACGCTTGGCCAAGCCAAGAATATGTATCGAGCAGCGAGAAAATGAAACGGCAAAAAACGAAGCCAGGCGGCAGGAAGAGGAGAAAATCGAAGCGATTACAATGTGCTCGAGGTTGGAATGCCAGCAACGCGCTGCATTGCGAAATATGAATTGTGCGCTGGACAATGTTGCCAACAGTTGCCTGGGAGGGGCCGCAAGTCCCGGAAGAAAAGCACAAAAGTGTTGGCTCTTGTGGAAGAGGAGGTGCGAGAATTTGTGAAATGCAGCGAAATGCTTGAAGGCGAATTTAATCGTAAAATAACCACGAAAATTGTATGGCAACGGATATTTTGCTGTTTTGAATTGGTAAATGACAATTTGATTGTCAAATATTCGCACCATTTATGAGAAATAGAAATAAAATAAATTTTAAATGGCTGCAGAAAATCAAACAAACTGAAAATAAGTTGAGGGTTTGTGGGCCTTTAATTCATCTTAATTGCATTTTAATAGCTTTCGACTAAATTTTAATGCTCTGCCATAAAAATGTCGTACAATTTTATTGCCATTTAATAGACTGCAACTCGGCAGTCTCTGTTTGATATCGCATTAATTATATCGCAAAGTGCTGCATAATTTTTCCAAATGTCATGAAATTTCCTCTTCATAAACGACTAAATGCTTTCAATCAATTTGTTTGCTCAAAAGCTCAGCTGTTAGTAAAGTTGAAATTGATTGCAAGGACATATTAAGGCACATTTGTATGATATGCAACTTTTGAATTTTAAATTTTAATTAACAACTAAATGTTCAGCATCATAAGAAAAATTATGAATTATTTAAAAATTTATTAAAAGTATTGAGGAAGCTTTTTGTATAAGAATACAAATTACAAGCCCAATGAAACCAAAGTTGATGATTTCTAATCGAGGATATAGATTGCGTTAAAGGATATATCGAAGAAGTGTCCTGATTGTTAGGATTATGACTGGAAAAGACTAGTCTAGTCTAGTCTAGTCTAGTCTAGTCTAGTCTAGTCTAGTCTAGTCTAGTCTAGTCTAGTCTAGTCTAGTCTAGTCTAGTCTAGTCTAGTCTAGTCTAGTCTAGTCTAGTCTAGTCTAGTCTAGTCTAGTCTAGTCTAGTCTAGTCTAGTCTAGTCTAGTCTAGTCTAGTCTAGTCTAGTCTAGTCTAGTCTAGTCTAGTCTAGTCTAGTCTAGTCTAGTCTAGTCTAGTCTAGTCTAGTCTAGTCTAGTCTAGTCTAGTCTAGTCTAGTCTAGTCTAGTCTAGTCTAGTCTAGTCTAGTCTAATCTAGTCTAGTCTAGTCTAGTCTAGTCTAGTCTAGTCTAGTCTAGTGGAGTCTAGTCTAGTCTATAGTCTATAGTCCTGATTGTTAGATTTATGGCTGGAAAAGGTGTGTACTCTAGTCTAGACTATTCTTCTCGAGTCTGCGAATCCCTATCGATGTATGTGTTTGGAAAACGTCTTGATAGAATACAATTACTCACATATTGGTCAAAACAGGCTGTCTATGGGAAATGTTTTCCTTTAGGAGTTCCAATTGTTGACATTACAGGTGTGATTTAAGAGTTTGGCCTTAAAAGACCAGCTCATACTAGATGATTCCCTGCCAATCTCATCAAACATACATCAAAACCTTTTTGACGGTCAATCTTGGCTTGACCAACGTTTGCGTCTACCTACTGCGTTTCTACCACAACTGTTTTTGATTGACGTCGAAGTGATTTATTTTTCATTACCATTCACCAGTCGCTACAGAAATGGGCGATTATTTAGTCCATTTGATTTCTTTTGCATTCACTTCTTCTTCGAGCTTCTGTTTGTATCCAGTCTTATTCAAGTAGCTCTAACCCGAACCAATCGGAACAGTCAATCGAAACAGTGCTTACATGAAAGTAAGACTCATCCATTTTTATTATTTTATTTACATTTTCAACCTTCCAGAGCGTAGAGCATCCTTGACATAAAAATTACCGAAACAGAATTGACCAAACCAAAATTGCATATGATTGACTGACAGTGTTAGAATCAGTCACATTTTCAGCCACCTGACTCGCCTTTTTCAAAGAAAAACTTTAAATTATGGCGAATTTTTTTTTTGCTGCTCTCAATCTTTGAGCAAGCAATCATAAAGCTGTCTGAAAAGTTTTTTAGTACAAAATCGTATCTTTTTAACATTTTTGAGGCGCACTCAAACAGAACTGAGTGAAGCAATCACAAAGCTGTCTGAAAGGTTTTTTTATTATAAAATTTTACCTTTTTAACATCATTAAGGCGCTCTAAAACATAACTGAGTGAAGCAATGACAAAGCTGTCTGAAAAGTTTCTTTAGTATAAAATTTTATGTTTTTAGCATCTCTGAGGCGCTCTCAAACAGAACTGAGTCAAGCAATCATAAAGCTGGCTGAAAAGTTGTTTAGTACAAAATCGTATCTTTTTAAAATCTTGGAGGCGCACTCAAACAGAACTGAGTGAAGCAATCACGAAGCTATCTGAAAAGTTGTTTAGTATGAAATTGTATCTTTTTAACATCTTTAAGGCGCTGTCAAACAGAACTTAGTAAATCAATCATAAAGCTGTCTGGAAAGTTTTTATAGTATAAAATTTTACCTTTTTAACACCATCTAGCATAACTTGATGGCATTTATACAACGCAAGATACAGATTGATAAAGCCATCTATTGCAAAAGTCTTATATTTTTCGTATATTACGTACTCGTTGGAACATTTCCCTCTCAATGCTCATGCATCATTGTCCTTTATTCAACATTTCAAGCTGCTTATGTATGCAACAGACCACACTGCCATACATACGAAACGAATTAATAGATCATATTTACGTTTGCCAGCTGTCATAAAAATGACCCACATCGTCTCAGTCTCAGCAAATTATCAAAAATAACAAAAATAATCCAACACAAAAACATTGCCAAGCTTCAGTAGATTGACCGAAGGCCATAAATAAATAATTATTGTTGCTTTATGTTTATTATGCTGAAAGAGTAAAGTTCAATGTTTGGTTGCGCGCAAAGGTCACCTTGTTTTGTTTCATGCAACGCCAACGTTTTTCCATTTGTAGCCACACAAAGGGCAACCATTTTTGCATTAATAAATATTCTATAAAAATAAATACAAATTTTTAATAACTGAAAAGCAAATCCAGATAAACTGGCAATAATATAATTTTAAAATATTAAACCATTTTTAAGGTGTTTTAAAATGTTGCTAAAAAACAGAATAAGACCACCAACGCATTGCAGAGTCACTGAACTTGTGTCGCTGACTGGAAAATTTTTCGCTGGCACCAAATTAATTGCTCGTTTCTTGCCAGTTGCGCGCATCTCACTCAATATAAATTCTTCATGAACACTTTGTGGGCCGACAACAACAAAGAAAAGTCAACCGACGCACTGTGGCCGACATGCGCAATTTTAAAACTTTCATTGCGCTTTTCATTAACGCAGCTGCTGGCCCCACAAACTTATCGGCGCACAGCATACCGTCTTTTCTGTCGCTGTCCTCGATATCACAAGTCATTTCAGATAATGCAACACGTTCGAGCATAGTTGTGAGTGTGTGTGTGTGCATTCGTCTGTCCATCCATTTGCCGTTCCATTCATTTGGCATCGGATCAACATGTCGTTTATTGTGTCAATTATCATTAAGTTTGTTCGTTAAGCGTGCTGGTAATACTTGCTGGGTTGTTTTTGTTGTTATGCATACAGCACAGTTCAGTCACCTGTCCGCGGCCTTGCTGTCAGTGCGCCAACATATCGGACTGACGCTGCGTCAGTATGCAGCAAGTTAAATCTTGTTATTTACTTGCTGAATATCGCTTCTGGTCTGTATTTCTATTTCTATTTGCAATTGTTGCCACACACACACACACACACACACGCACACATTTTGGTGTGTCACGTTCAATTTGCACAACAACAGCAATAAATACATAGTTTGCATTGTTGCCGCTTGTCGTTTCCGCTTCTCTTCGCTCGCTTTCGTCCTGATCTCTGGCATTGTTGTTGCCTTTGGCGGTGTTGTTGCTTGTTGCTTGCTGCCTCCAGACATCCGCCGATTGTGCAGCGTTTGTCCACCTGAAATGTATTGTTATCGCTGTACGTATGTGTGTATGCCATTGTCATTGTGTCATTGTATTTGTTAATGTGAATTTATTGCTTACATTTATTTAAATTAATTTTTATTAACATTCCTTTGCAACGTGGCAGATTTGCTCTTTGTTTTGTCATCCTTCAGCCAAGCAACAACAATAACAACAACAACAACAACATGTGCAAATAAATAAAAAAAAAGGTTGTCTATTAGCAACGTTTGCGTTTATTTGCTCATTCATATTGTGCCAAGTTGTGAGAAGTTGTAAAAATTTTGCTCAACTATTTAAAATAATCGTAACCATTTTGAATTTATTTGCATGTTTAGTTTCAAATTTACACATTTTTCGTTTCATTCATTCATTCTATTTTTATAATTTATTTCTTTATTGCTTTCATTTTATTCTTTTGCTGATATCAGTATTTTTCCCTTAAAATTGCTCAACAATCTCATATTTTCCACTCCTTTAATTTTGTTTTTCCCCCAACTCTCCTCTCTTCTTTTCTTTGTATCGGGTGTTTTTTTTAGAGGTATAGAACTTCGAATTGAAATAAAACACAAGAAAATCGTTTTAATGTCCATCAATTTGGCTTTATTGGAAGGATAATTTTATGCCATTAATGTTTAAATATGATTTCGGGCATGTGGCCGCCGCGGCTGGCTCGAATAAAGCCAATTCTACAGGTCCAATTTTCAACCACTCTTTCGAGCATTTGGGGCCGTATGTCGGCAATAACGCCACGAATGTTGGCTTCCAAGTCCCCTAACGTTTCTGGTTTGTTGGCGTAGACGAGCGACTTCACATATCCCCAAAGAAAATAATCCAATGGTGTCAAATCACACGATCTTGGTGGCCAATTGACAGGTCCATTCCGCGAAATTATGCGCTCATCGAATGTTTCCTTCAATAAATCGATTGTGACGTGCGCTGTGTGGCATGTAGCGCCGTCTTGTTGGAACCACAACTCATCCACATTCATGCCATCCAATTCAGGAACAAAATAGTCGGTTATCATGGCTCTATACCGGTCTCCATTAACGGTAACTGACTCCTCTTCTGACTGGGTCCTCTTCAACATTTTGCTCTACAGCGGCAATTGTTTCTTCGGTGCGCACTGTTCGACGTCTCTGCGGATGCGTATTATCACATAGAGTAAACGTAGTGCGAAAACGACCCATGGTTAACCGAATTAATTGCTCTGATGGACGATTATGTCGACCATAAAATGGACGGAGCTTGCGGTAAACTTCGCGAACTGAACCATTATTTTCGAAATAAATTTGCACGATTTGCAAGCGTTGTTCTTTTGTCAACCTGTTCATGATGAAATGGCAAACCAAACTGAACATAAATGACATTAGAGTTGCCAGATTTGACCACAAATTCTCTATACGAAAACAAACCTCTAAAAAAAACACCCTATATATCCCCGTTTTTTGATTCCCTATTTTGTAGCATGTTTTCTTCTCTCAATCCAATTCTTTAGGTTTTTATTTAACACTAGAAACACCATTGCCCTCATTTTCATGGTTTTTCATTTTAAAATTTTTTTTTTCTAGTATTTCAATCGACTTTTGCTTTGGTAACATTTAATTTTTTATCGTGAAAAGTTTTATATTTTTTAAGTTTATTTTGTGAAAAATTAGCCAAATCCAATGTGTATTTTTCGAGATATCAGCAAATACTGACGCATGTTTTCTTTTCTCAATCCAATTCGTGGGTTTTTTTTAACACTAGAATGATCCTTGCAGACATTTTGATGGTTTTTCAATTTTAAGTATTTGTATTTTTTCTAGTATTTCTCTCAACTTTTGCTTTAGTGACATTTCATTTTTTTATCGTGAAAAAATTGTATATTTCATTTTGTCATTTTGATGGTTTTTCATTTTTCATTTTAAATATTTGTGTTTTTTCTAGTATTTCTATCAACTTTTGCTTTGGTGAATTTTAATTTTTTTGTAGCGAAAAATTTCATTTTTTTTAGTTTATTTTGTGAAAAATTAGCCAACTCCGATGTGTAGTTTTCGAGATATCAGCGGATATGATATGAGTTTTTGTAGGTACAAAAAACTTGCGGTCCTTCTAGTGTTAAAACCATTTCCTGCTCCTTCAGCTAAGTGTCTTACTTTTCACTCCAAGCTTTCTTCAACCACATGTCTCTCCCTTCTCCCCACTTGGCCTTGTTTCCAGCTCCCTGCAACACTTAACATCTTACCAACTTCTCACTAATTCTCCAACACTCTACATATGCCAGCCAACTATTTTCGCTTTTAAGGCCACACATAGCAGCGCTTAAAATCTCATCAATCCATAAAACATTTACCATTTACCCTCACACTCTCCTTTCCCAACTCCCCTTTGGACACTTTGCTCTTTCCATTGGCTCATAACTAACTTGATTTGGTTTTTGTTTTATATCGCTTCGTTGCTTCATTTTTTGGCAATTTTCACACGCCTCTCATAAATTGCAAATGCCGCAAAAATCAACTCTCGCCCGGTAAGCCTCCCCACGCCTCCCGCCTCTCTTTCACTCTACAACTACCATATTTTTAGTCACTTTCCTTTGGCCGCTTTTGTTGTGTGTGTGTGTGTGTGTGCCGACCCTTTTCAATGCATTATGTCGCACGCCAACAGGCTGTGCCACCATCAACGGCAACGTCAATGTGAGGCAACGTGCGGCGCCGCAACGCATTCGGCCGGCAACGAACTCAAGAGCAGCGCTATTCAAAGTTTTCTTTCGCTATGGAGCGCGAACTTCAAAATTGGACATTAGCCAAATTGCTGTATACAAACTTTGTTGCAAAAGCGAGCGTCAACATGAACAACAACAACAGCAACAAAAGGCTAGAAATAAAGCTGCAAAAAATTAGAGTTAGATAAAAAGCTTTTGTCAACCAATACACACACACACACACACACTTCCATCGAACGCAACGCTGCTGCATTGCGTCGCACTGTGCCACGCCGCATGGGATTTGAACTCGATGTCGTCTAGCTGGCACATCAACCAATGCTATTTCCATTATATGTTGTTGTTGCCTTGTTTTGTTGCAATGCGAGTCAAAAGTCGCTGCACGTTGAGGCGTCCGCCGTATCCTGCATGTCGTCGCCCATGTCCGTCCGTGTCGCTGTCAACGCCATCATTTGTCTCTGCGTTGGCCCATTTTCCGCAAGCACAACCGCACACAAACGCTGCTGCGCCATGTTGGAGCGTTCAAGCCGTCGCTGATTCGCTGAAGAAGAAATGTGTTTGCCAAAGTTTACCATAGATTGTTGCTGAGCTGTTGTTGTTTTCGGTTATTGTTTGCCATTTTGCGGCAAATTTGCATAAGAAACACATTTTCTTACAACAACAACATGCAAGTATGACTGTGTGAAGCATAATTTTTTGGAATAGAAATTTTCCGGTGTATGTTGTAAAAGATCGTTGTAAAAGTTGAGCCCATAGAAGGTAGTCTCTAAAATGAGTGAAGTATAAGTTTAGCCTTTGGTCAAGCCTCTTCAAGACATACCCTATTGATATATACAAGGTGCAACCCAAAGTAAACAGGACTTTTATAAAATAAAGAAAACGGATGATTATTTTTGTATAATTCTTTTTATTTATTCAAAATACTCTCCTTCTGCTTCGATACAACGTTTTGCACGGTCCAAAAGCATTTGGAATGAGTGTTTTAGGCCATCGGCCGGCATCGCCTTCAGAATGTTGGTACAAGCCTTTTGGATGTCCTCAACGTCCTTATAACGGTTTCCTTTCATCGGCAAATGCAACTGACCGAATAAGTAGAAGTCACAGGGAGCCATATCAGGCGAATACGGTGAATGATTGATGGTAAAAATGCGATTTTTGGTCAAATAATCGGTCGTAACTAGGGCTCTGTGAGCCGGTGCATTAGCATGCAATAAACGCCAACTTCCTTCCTCGCGATATTCTGGCCGAATACGACGAATGGGATGCACCAAACGCTTCAAAACTTCAACATAAAACAAAGCGTTAATTGTTTTTCCCGGTGGAACAAACTCTCGATGAATTATTCCCTTTGAATCGTAGAAACAAATGAGATGAGTTTTGATTTTTGACTTCTCACGGCGGGTTTTTTTCGGATTTGGCTCATCTGGGTGCTTCCATTCGGCACTTTGACGCTTTGTTTCGGGATCATATTGAAAGCACCACGTTTCGTCACCAGTTACGATGTTGAACAAGAAATTTGGATCACGTCTGGCTTCCCGAACGATGTCTTTTGCGTGCTCAATTCTCTGCGCTTTTTGGTCGTCGGTTAAAGTGTGCGGAATGAAGCGAGAACACACTTTACGGAGACCCAAATGTTCGGTCAAAATGCGATCAATTGATGTTTTGGAGATGTTCAATTCCATTTCCATCAATTCCAATGATGATTTTGGCTGCATTTTGATAAAATCACGCACAGTTTTGATGGCATCGTCAGTAATCACAAATTTCGACTGGCCGACGTGTTCGTCGTCATTCAAGTCTTCACGACCATTCTTGAATCGATTCAACCACTCATTAACACGGCCACGGGATAAACAATCATCACCATAAACTTGCTTTAACAATTTAAACGTTTCGGTAAAAGTTTTACCAAGTTTAAAACAGAACTTAATATTAGCTCTTTGTTCGATCGACATTCTCGTACCAAAGTTAAAAACATACTGTCACATTGAGCGGGATATTTCGGCGCCTACTAGACCAAATGTCATGAAATTTAGACAGTATGTGAATGAAAGATGTACCTTTCCAACGCATGTCCTCACACATAGATGGCGCCACCAGAAACGTCCCTATTGCAAAAGTCCTGTTTACTTTGGGACGCACCTTGTATTTAAGAGCACTATGACTGGCCACTGCCCGGCTCTCTCTAGACGAAGATGGGAATCCGTTGAAAATCTCTCTTCATCTATAGCTTGAATAACCTCAGTTCAGACAACATTAAGGACTTGCTAGGGTTAATTCATAATTCAAAGTGGCTTCAATAAGCTCTCTGACTTGCAGTAAGACAGACAAAGACTTTCTCCTCTCTCAGTTTAGTCAGTGTAGCCAGATCAGGAGATTTCCTCCTAGAGTTAGGAGATTCTTGGCCTGACAGGAGAATTTTTAGGAGGAAGAATTGTTTAGGAGAAAGTTTAGGAGATGTTGATGGTGTTACATTTGATATCATTAGTGACACTGAAGTCTTGAATATTGAAAGCTAAAGTGTCTAATTTAAAGCTGCAATAAAAAAGACTAAATATATTTTTATTTTTTACAAGAAGCTTAAATCCTTAGTTTATAATAACAAAAATTATTTAAAAAATTGTTAGGAAATGTTTTTAATTTTTGGGAGGAAATTTTAGTTTTTTAAGATTTAGGAGAAAGTCATTTCAGGTATCTGGCAACACTGACTTTACTCAACATTAAGGACTTGCTAGGCTTCATGCACTATTCAAATTGGCTTCAATAAGCTCTCCGACTTGTAGTAAGACAGACAAGGACTTTCTCCTTGTAGAATCACAACGGACCGATTTCGTGAAAAAGTGTGTCTTTCGGCAAATTCCAAACTGAAACAGCCACCTTAACCTTACCTAACCCAACCACTATGACTGGTACCCAATGGCACGCACAGTATTTCATTTTGAGCGATTTACACACAACTTTGAAAGCAAATACTAGTGTCCGATCTAAGGTGGATTTTTGGCCGAAGCAGGATATTCGGCATAACTAAAATATTAGGCCGAAGCCGAATACCAATAAAAAAATATTTTAAGGAAATAAACTAGTCAAATTTTGCTTTTCTTCTTTACTTCATTTCTTTGGTCCACTTAAGAATTAATATAATACATATAATATTATTTTTAATAAATGTTTTAATTCAATTGACATAAATAGTTGATTAGAGATCATTTGTGTTAATTGCAATCTTGATGTCCGAAATATTAATAGAATTCGATATTTGATAAAATACTTTGAAACAAAGCAAATTGACTTGCATTACAGGGCAAAAAGTATTCGGCTAATTTGGCCTAAGCCGAAGCCAAAGATTTCAAATTGGCCGAATAGGCCGAATATCAATATCGGTCGGACACTAGCGAATACCATTTGGAAAAATTTTTTGCGCTCAAAATTTTTATAACTAGCATTTATTTCGTCCCCCAAAACCCCCCTTGCGTGCGCCAATGCTGATATCACAACCTTTTTGTAACCATTCGTGAAAATTTGAATGAAAGGGACCTACAACTTTATATCATTTCCGAACACAAGTTGAAGCTTTTTTCCAAGACATGTTTTATTCTCTAAGGTTTGGCATTTCCTGCTGAGAGCACAGCGGGCAAAAGAAAAGCTCTTCTTCTACATTTTGCCAGTCATTTTCTTCTATATTTTGGGAATTAGCAACAACGGGGATTAGAACCTGAACTCAATCGTTTTCTCTGACTCACTAAGCCACAGTGGCAATCAAAATTACTGTACCATAGTTAGAAGAAGAAGAGCGGAGAAAAGAAGAAAAGACGAAATAGGCAGAAAAAGTGTTGCGAAAGTAAGTAATGGTTGTTGAGGGGTTGCAATTGTGTGCAAAGATTATTGACTAAAAAATGATTGACTTAAAAAATTTTATTTTCTTTGTCAGAATTCAGCAATAAGTGTGTTTAATCGGAATAAATAATAAAAAATAGTTTTCGATTTTATTGTAACTTGCAGACCACACAGAGAAGTATTAAATTTTGTATATCTTAAACTAATAAAGTTAGAAGGACGAAATTCAAGGATGTAGTAGCGTACATAGTAGTCCTTAAGATATATTTGTTCAAAAAAAATTATTGGAAATTTTCAAGAATACTCAAGGGTAAAGTTTTAAAAAGAAATTTTCAGTACCTCTTCGTCCTTTAGCACTAAAACATTAAATTTTCTAAGATTCCAAGGATTTTTCTCTTTCATTTTATACCGATATTATAATTCTACTATGCGCTCAACTTTTTAAATAATTTTTTTGAAATAAACATGTCCTTGAAATTTCAAAGTCCTTTAAACGAAAATCCTGACGTCAGAGAGAAAAACTAAAAAAGCAGTTTTACTACATTTGGCTCCTAGATTCGCGAGTATATCGATTTTTCGTGTATTTTGAATTATTTTGATTTTTGTCGCATGGTGTTATCTATTTAATTATTTGATTATTATTTATATATTTTTTTATTTATTTATTTTATTTATTTATTTATTCATTTATTTATTTTTTTACTTATTTATTTATTATTTTTTTTATTTATTTATTTATCTATTTATTTATTTATTTAATAATTTATTTATTTATTTATTTATTTATTTATTTATGTAATAGTTAATACTTTTTGGTAGATACAAATAGTACTCTGACCCTCTTATCTTCCAAGCTTTGAAGTAGACCTCACCAGAAGGGACCCACAAAATAGCACCGTGAGCTACTAGTTCCCCACTTCTCATCATTTTACCATCAACCCTTCAGCGTAATTTTCCTTACTCCATTCAGCTTTACCCAAAATTGCTTTACCCAAACACCTACTACACCACTGAGCAGCAATCAGCATAAATACACAACATTGCGTAACCAAACTTCTTTCGCTTGTCAGCTTAAAGCATAAATGCCCTTAAAAAACCAACACACAACACAATATTTTGGCTCGTAATGAGGACAACCTACATACATGTATGGCACACGCAGCACAAGGAAAAAATCCAAAGCTGATATCATGATGCCATCGGCTAAGCACCGTACGGCTCTGTCATATCAAATTTCGGCATCGAAGCGCTCAACAATCAATTTGTGCGACATTTGTGCGGAACGCGTGATAACATGTCAACTTATATGTATACATTTGTATTTCCATTTGTATGGGTGTGAGTATGTGTATCTGCAGCTGTATATGTGTGTGTGTGTGTGTGTGTGTTTTGTGAGCATATGCGATATCATATTGGCAACAATTTTGTCAGCGGCATCATCAGCATAAAAACATAGATGCCACAATGCCATCAGATAGACAGACAGACAGACAGTCGAACAGACCCAGTCAGTCAGACCAACAGACAGACACACACAGCAACAAGCGCACAAATTGTCAAATTCATATCGAATGGCCACATGAGAGATGCAAATGTTATCGGGGTCACTGAAGCGGTTTGAACTTGCACCCGGACCGCATTTATGCAAACAACGAATATGTATGACGAGCAGAAAATGCAAAAGAATTGCCAGCGGAGCACATACAGCAACAACAACACGTTTGGGAATTGCTGCCGCGGATTTGCTAGAGAATCCCATAGAGTAAGCAGTCAGCGGTAGTGGATTCAAAAGCGCTGCCACTGAAGCACTAAAGTGATTGTTATCCTTGCTATTGTTTTTTTACTCTTCTTTTTTTTTGTATCTGCTGTCAAACAAAGTCACATATCACAGCTCGTCACATTGTTTTTTTGCAATTTTTTTGTCCAATATTTTTTCTACACTAATTTTATGTCTGCTTTCGATTTGATAACAGCTTTTCCAAGCAACGTAAAGTATAAAAACACCAAAGGCATGAAAAACCCAAAGTGAGTTGGAAAATGCCAGCAATGCGAGCCAGTTGTTGCAAGAAGCAAAGCCAAACAAACACACACACATAAACATACGAAATACTACTATATGACTAACTATATGTATGTATTACACCGTGCGACAAAAATAAAAAAAAATTTTCACACTGGGAAAAATCCATATGTGCGTGAAACCAATAAAGTTAGACTCATGAAATTTTGACACGTGATCAAGGAGATTTTGGGTCTTAACATACTTACTTTTCAAGAAAATTCTTTATAAATTTTCAAGGATATAAAGGACTAAAATTTTCAAAGAACCTTTTTCTTATCCTTTTTTTACAAATAGATAAAAAATCAATTTTATTTAAATTCTTGAGCCTTTTCTCTTTCATTTGATATACATATCGCCATATTCTAACGAGGTTAAGTATTTTTTATATTTTTCTTTATTTTGTATCCCTTTAAAAATTTTTAAGTCCTTTTAAAAGGACAAAGGATGTAGAAATGAAAAACTGAGTACACAGTATTACTATGTTTGGTCTCTAGTTTCACGCACATATGGATTTTTCCCAGTGTGAAAAATGCTGTCGCACGGTGTTATATGTATTATTCGTACCAACCCAAAGCCAATGAAGATGACAAGCGAGACACCAACTCCGCCTGTGTGTTGATATCACTTGTCGCAAGCTGCGTGCATGCATTGACTTTCTTTATTTCTTATCGGGTTTATGGCCGCCACAAACGAAAATCAAACGTTTTTAGTTTGTCCATGTTCCTTGGCAGCTTTCTTGTCCTGTGCTGCCTTTCAGGCGACTCGAATGCGTGTCCAGCTTGCTTTGGCTTGCTGTCGCTTACATGCGTTGCATAGCGTTTTCATATGTGCCAAACAAATTGCATGACATTGCTTAAATATCGCACGAGGCTGATCTCTTTACATACTCAAATACATAGATGTGTGTGTGTGTGAATACCAAAGGCCACCCAGTTTACCAAACGATACTCGATGACATTTTCAATAATGTCATCAATGGTATCAACATTTGATTCTTTAGGGAGAGGCACAAAGCTTGCGAGTTTTCTATAAGGCAGCTTAAAAGTTTTTTGAGAGAACCAAAAACATAGACCAATGTCCCACAGGGGTTATGTGTATTTACAATACACAAATCTTGGGTGCGGGTTCTAAACGTTGGCTCCCTTCTCAGTAGGTGAGATTCTGAAAATTAAATGATCCCAACTTGGCATTTGGCATCCGCAAATCTATGTGAAAATTGTGAAAATTTATGCATCTGATTGTGTATATAATTGGGCATATATCTCTATATATATCTCTGTATATATCTCTATATATATATATCTACACATATAATTGTTTATCCTGACTGACTGACTAACTGACTGACTGATTCATCATCGCCCAGACCAAACCGCTGAAGCTACAAATATAAAATTTAAACTGTAGAATCACCTTGAAAAATAAACCTCCGCTAAGACGGGATTTTTTTAATTCGGGGTCCAAAAGAGCCAAATATGGGTTAACCCATTAAAACCTGACCCCTGAGGCTTGTGCGATTTCCATAAAATTTTACACAATCTTATTAATTGACCTAATCAAGAAAAAAAATCAAGCAAAAAATTCATACTATGTTTTTTTTTGTGATGTTTTTCGCAAACATTACACAAATAAACAAAATCAAACATTTGCGGAAAATAAAATGTGCCAATAAAATATCAGCTGCTTGGATTTTGACATTTTCACGCGTTGCGTTGTATGAAAATTGGCAGTGTTTAGGCCCAACGTTGCATTCGCGCAACACAAAACAGAAAGCATATTTTTTGTTTAAAAAATAAAAAAAAAATTTTCAAAACTTATTTTTAAATAGTTTAGCATTGCAAAATACAGCCCACTAAGGGATTTTGATAGGTTTGAAGAATAAGTATTTTTGATTGAATTTCAAAAATTCCCCAAAAAAACCTTTGACTTTGGATCGAAAAAAACGTATGAATATTTAAATAATTTTGAAATTTGAGTATGGCAGAATCTAAAACGATCAATTCTAATCCAATTCTACCCATTTTCAAGTCTTATGTCTTTATGAATTACTTAATATAGCGAAATTCCCAAACGTTGCGCAAACGCAACGCTCAGGGCTTAATGGGTTAAGGTGTTGTATGAAAAAACGCGATTTAATGGGTCTATTGACTTCAAATTTGGTGAAAACACTTCAAATAAAAAATAATTCGACACGTATTTTTTATTATTTATTTTTATTTTTTTTTAATATTTTTATATTTATTTTTTTTCGAAAATCAAAATGTAATTGGGTCAACAATGGGTTAAGGTATATACGGTAAGACTAAGGCGTAAGGCGTATACGGTAAGACTACGAAAAAACCATGAACCGATAAGCCTATTGACACTAAAGTTGGTGAAAACAAAAATGACCAAAAATAATGTTACGCGTGTTTCTCATTTTCTTGAAAATCAAAACTTAAAGGAGTCAACCAAGGGTCAAAAGTTTGTATGAAGAAACATGATTTGTTACGCTTTTGAACTTCATACTTGGTGAAAGTACTTCAAATGTAAAATAATTAATAGAGATACGTATTTTTTATTTTCTCGAAAATGAAAATCTAACGGTATCAATAATGGGTTATAAGTTTATATGAAGAAACTGTGAAAAAACATGAATTAATGGGCCTTTTGACTTCAAACTTGGTGAAAGTACTTTCATTAAGAAATAATTCAACACGTGTTTTTCATGTTTTCGAAAATCAAAAATTAACGAGGTCAACAATGGGTTAAAAGTTTGTATGGAGAAACAAGAATTTATGGGCCTTTTGATTTCAAATTTAGCGACGAATTAAAAGTTTATATTGAGAAAACAAGAAACATGCGCCAATTTACTTCAAATGTGGTGAAATCACTTCAAATGAGCAATAATTAGAAAAGTACTTTTTCATAAAAATCTAACAGGATCAACAAAGGGTTAAAAAGAACTTGATTTGTTGGCCCCATTGACTTCAAACTTGCGTGCAAAGCCGCAGGTCTCGGCTAGTACTCGTATATATGTATATTAATCAGTGGCGGATTCAGGGGGGGTTTTGTGGGTTGAAACCCCCCGAAATATTAGGATAAACTTTAAAACTAAATACATACAAATTAAAAGGCATTTTATGAATATTGAAGAATTACTTTTTGAACCCTTCCCAAAATATTTTTCTAAGTCCGCCCCTGATATTAATTGATACCGTCTGTATTTCCATCCATCTGTTCATCTCTCTGATGACATCTACCTATCGATAAGTGGAAGTAAATTAATTCAATTAAATACAATTTTGCTTTGTTTCATATTCGAATCTCTTCATATAACTTCTCACTCATAATGTCATCAACTAAAACCTTAGAAATCAGTCATACTTTTTCTTGATTGATACAACAAAATAAATCCCTGATTCCTCCCGTATAAAAATTTATAAAAATCTGCATTCATCATTAACGTGTTTTGCCTGCTCGTCTTCGATTTGTTCAGGTTGTCTTGCAAAAGTGACCAACTGGGTAGTTTGCCTTTCTAGCATTTCACACACACACAACCGCAAAAAATTCCCCACTTACTGCCTTAAATTGAAGATTTTGTTGCCAACAGCAACAACCATTTTTGCCTCTTGCCACCCGTTTGCAATCGCTTCACAGTTGCCTTCAGTCAGCACAGCGCTGGTCACTTTAAAGTGCATGCCACAAACTGCTCTGGGAGCATTCCAGCTGCACGTGTAGTAGACAACTTAAGTCGCTCATGTCCAAACATTTTGCAACAAACACTGTCACATAAACACCTACAACTATGCTGACTAGTTGTTGTTTTTACTATTATTGTTGATTTTCCTATTATTGTGGCTGTCATT
This sequence comes from Melieria crassipennis, assembly GCA_963668005.1. Classification (NCBI taxonomy): domain Eukaryota; kingdom Metazoa; phylum Arthropoda; class Insecta; order Diptera; family Ulidiidae; genus Melieria; species Melieria crassipennis. The sequence goes on from OY764961.1 coordinate 103,477,890, forward strand.
GTCATCCACGTCGTTGTTGTTTTGGTTGGCACAATGACCAAGCACAAATAATGTTATTAGTGACTTTGCAGCAAATGTTATATTGGGTGATAAAATGGCAGCGCTGATGCCACTCCGTTAGTGGGGGATTTGTCACTTATGCCGCCAGCATAACCACACAACAGACAGCTCGCACATTCCGTGGGGGAGGGGGAGATGATGGCAGTGCCAAAACCCTAGCAGCCAGAATTAAGACTGACAGCCAAATAACGGTTTATTAATAGCTTAAATCCCCCGAAAAATATTTCGAAGAAAGACAATATCAAATGTAGCACAGTGTAATTGAATGACGCAGAGCGCTTAGGGACATCAGAACGAAAACAATAGTTTATTTGTTTTCAGTAAACCTGGTTGATAGTCATTAGGCCATGTTTGGTATTGTACTAAGACCGATAAGCTTCTATTCTATTCTATTCTATTCTATTCTATTCTATTCTATTCTATTCTATTCTATTCTATTCTATTCTATTCTATTCTATTCTATTCTATTCTATTCTATTCTATTCTATTCTATTCTATTCTATTCTATTCTATTCTATTCTATTCTATTCTATGCTATTCTGGTATTTGAATGCGAAATCTATGCTGAAAGGAAATATTTATAGAGAATTGTCTTTAAAACGAAACCTATATATAAATACTGTGATCCAACATTATGTCGACACATTTATGGAGACGTCCGCCCAAAACTTGTGAAAAAAGAAAAAGTAACTTATTCCAATCCCTAATCTTACTTTTCATAATGACCTCCACTCTGCTTCACATCTCTCTTCGAAGATATGAATCCCTACAAATTGTTTTCACCAATCATTATGGCCTGAATTACTTGAAAACAGGAGCTGTTTCCTTCTGAAAACGTCTGAACATTGGTTTTACGAAAATAATCATAATTTTCAACACATCTGCATAGATATTCAACTGTGGCCGACTTCCTTTCATTTATTCTCAGCACACTTTACACTTCCTCCGCACAAGCAACACTTGCAAACGCATAAATTGCCCAACTGGCCAACGTCAATGACTGTTGTTACTCGACAACACCAAAACACAACACATAACAACTTATACAACAACAATAGAGCATAAACAACAACTAAAACAACATTTTATGCCCTGCACTGCGCCATGCGATGGCAACGAGCACACAGAACGCGCACAAACGACGCCGACAAACAGTTGGCATTTCCGTTTGTGCATATGTCGCGAAATGGAAATATCCGCTTCCGCTGATAGTACAAGCCGCATTTACCTGCACGTCGCCACCTACACAATGCCCCATTCAAGACAAGCAAAGTCCAAACACAAAGCACGATTTGTGCGCTTCCGTTGCATTCAAATGTTTTCTTTCTCTACTTTGGCATATAAACATTTTGATTCCCTTACAGCTTTTAGCTCGCTTAGCTATGGGAACTACATATGTGTTAGACTTACCATAGCTTTCTTAGATACAAATTTGTACATTTTGTTAGAATTAAAAGTTTTAACATTTGCAAAATTTTCGTTCACTCTAGGTTTCATCGATTTCAGTCTTTCTATTTTAGACAAAAAAGTAACAATAATACTGAGAATGAAGTTCTTTTTCCCAGGTGGGAATTTTTTTATTTAACACAATTTTTAATTAACTGCAACTTTAGGTACAAAAACTACAACTAGCATAGTGTGCTTTCTGGATTAACAGAACGTTAGTTGATTTCTACAACTAATCACTATCAGAAGATGCACATTTGCCAACCTCTGCTTCATTTTTCAGACGCGCTATCAGCTCCTTTGCTGGATTGAATATGCCATTTGTTTGCTGCGAACAAATAAAACAACGCTGTGATTTCTTGTAGTTTTGCAGAGCACATTTTTCACAAAAGTAGTGCTTGCACCTGCAACAAAACAATTTTAATAAACAAAAACTCAAACCATCCAACTCATTCAACACTCACTTGGTTACTACGGGATTTACGAAACTCTCTCGACAGATGAAGCATTTGAACGGCAGCGTTTCTTCATCCGAGTGTATCTCGTACTTGGTATCGTCATCGTCGGACTCGCATTCGCCGCGCTGCTGTGCCGCATAGTCCATTTCCAGCTGCCAGCCAGCCTTGTAATCGCTGCGGTCATGCAGAAACTTGCAGCTGTCCCCAAAGCCACAATAGCCAGTCTCCTTGTAGTCCTTGCAAATGTCCGGCTGATAGTCCCAACGAACCGTGGCACGCAAATGTGCCGGCGCGCGTATAGGTCCTTTGCGCACCATGCCCGAGCTGGCATTGCCCTGTGCCGTGTCCTCCTTCTTGTAGTACTGCGCATAATTGTTGAGGCCTCGATAGATTTTGTCGTCCGCCTTGCCTTGCAACTCCTCGTTAATTTTCAGCGCCTTCTGATGTATGGCCTGCGCATCTCGATCCAACTCCGTGTCCACCTCGTTGATGGAAGTGGCGCCCTGATCCTGCGGCCCATTGGGCAGTGAACTTTTCTTTGACTTGTATGCCACCGACACCTTGGCGGTGTCCTCTTCACTGCCGCTGTCGCCGGAGGAAGAATTCGCAGCGCTCTGTTTCTTACGCTTCGCGCTGAGTAGTTTGGTGCTTTGAAAATTGGGATTTACTCGCTTGCGACGATTTTCTATACGCACCACTGCGGAAGTCTGCTCAACATCGCTGTTTTTCTCTGTGAAAACCATTTCAAACGTTTAGAAAACGTTAATGAAAACAAACAAATCTACTAACCAGACTCGGAACTGCTGCTCTGCTTGCGCCTCAACGCAGCCTGCTTTCGTACGTTGCGCTTCTTGAAGCCGAACGCTGATGTAGTGGGTCCCGTATCAGACATGATTCTTTTTAATTCTCACTAATTTAAAAATATTTAACGTAAATCGACAGATTGTTTACAATTTTGCCAAATCCAATGAAATAACCAACAGCTGATTGTGCCGTATTTGCTACCACAGTGCTGCCACACTAACCACCGGTACACTGCAGAGTTGCATTTCCGAAACATTGGCGCTTAGTGCACATTGGTGCTAATGTTTCTTTTGTAAATAAGACAGACACTCTTGTTACATATGTAACTTCCACTTGAGCTTTATAAATAATATTTTACTTTACAGAAATACATATATTTCCCCTTTCAACTAAAGTCAGTACATTCATAAAAAGCGACGAATCGACAAATTTTCTTTTGCATTCTTTACTCAAATTACTGGCAGCGCTCCGTGCGACAACTGTCATTCATCCGTTCATCCGCGCCACCCACCGACCAACCGGCTCAAATAATGTCATTACAGTTCTTTCGGCTGCTTTTCTTCGGCAGGCGGTTTTTCTCGCGCAGCACCGGTCACCGCTCCCTCACGCAAAAAGTATCCAAGACGATAAGCGACACAGATTACACCACAAAACCCATATCGAAGATGGCAATGAAACTCTTGTCCACGGTGAAATCCTTTGGCGGCGAGCAGCGCATCTACTCGCACATTTCCGAGGTGCTGGGCTGCGAGATGAAGTTTGGTGTATACATGCCGCCCGTCACTGTCGACGACAACACCGAGTGTCCGGTGCTCTACTACCTCAGCGGCCTCACCTGCAACCAGGACAACTTTATACAAAAGTCCGGCATGCAGCAGTACGCCTCCAAATACGGCCTTGTTGTCGTCAATCCAGACACTTCGCCGCGCGGTCTTAATCTACCCGGCGAAGAAGACGACTGGGACTTTGGCAGTGGTGCCGGCTTCTATGTGGACGCCACCGAAGCGCCGTGGTCCAAGCACTACAAAATGTACACATACGTGACGCGCGAGCTGGTCGATTTAATCGATGCCAATTTGCCTGTGAAGACCACGAAAAAAGGCATCTTTGGCCACAGCATGGGCGGGCACGGTGCGCTGATCTGTGCACTCAAAAACCCCGGCATGTACCAGTCCGTGTCAGCGTTTGCGCCCATCGCAAACCCTATGCAGTGTCCGTGGGGCAAGAAGGCTTTCAGTGGCTACTTGGGCAAATGCGAGGACCAATGGGAGCAGTGGGATGCCACGCAACTGGCTACCAAATATGCTGGCACGCCACTACAACTCATGGTCGACCAGGGCTCCGAGGATAACTTTTTCAAGCAAAAGCAATTGCTGCCGGAAAATTTGCTAAAGGCCGCCACGTCCAATGATCACTTGCAGTTAATCTACAACCAGCGCGAAGGCTACGATCACAGCTACTTCTTCATATCTACATTCGTGGGCGAACACTTTGCCTATCACGCCCGACTGCTGAAGGCCTAAACAGGCCAACACAACGACAGAAGATTACAGCCAGGCGACTAGCGCCAGTGATAGCGCATTTCATTATTGTCTCCAAGTGTACAGGTTCAAAATATGTTGCCAGATTTATATTTTGTAAAAATAAAGTTTTCAGATTTATTGTATGTTTGCATAAAATGAAGATTATTGAAATTATGTGAAAATTATGTAAATGTAAGCGTTTTCTGTAAATATACAAGCACATTCTGGTGTAGGGCCGTACAACTACTGTGAAGTCTTTGAACGTAGCGTGTACTCGTAGTTGCATACATCAGTTATGAATGCAAACATATAGTTTTAGTATATACGAATCCGCAAAAATGGATTCTGCAGTAAGCTTAATACATATATAGGTCTAAGCATGATTTGAAGAATTTGGCTTATCTCGATTACCTAATGTCAAGAATGTTTTCTAACACATTGTTTGTACATTTAAGCATTGAGAGCTTAGAAACAAAGAATGTAAACTCGGTTTTAAAATCATTTGCACATATTATTATAAGCGTTGAATTTTGTTACCAAGTAACTAATTGTTTTGATTCACATATTTCTTTTTTTTTTCATTGACCATATGTGCTTCAACCAATGGTACTTTCATTCTTTATAATCTGTATCATTTTTTAAACGCTGCCCATTTTAATTTCCTTGTTCTTTCATTTCTTTGCTGTCTTCTGCCTTAACCCGGCGTTGGTGTGGTGGAAAAAAATTACGTTATTGGTGTGGTGGGGTATGACATACCCCAAGACTTGATGTAGCAGCAACCTCACGAAACAACACAAATATAAAAGATAGCAGTTTCATATTATTCTTCATTTACTTTTCCGCTAGAAAATACAAAAGGACTTCATGTGCAAGCAATTTGTAAAAGAAAATATCAAATATAACAAAAATAAACGAAAAGTACCAATATTTATAAGTTGACTTCATATAATGGGGTTTAAAAACATTTCTGTATATAATTTTCCAAAAAACATAGTCAGTTTTAAAAATGAAATACATATACAAGGTGCAACCCAAAGTAAACAGGACTTTTATAAAATAAAGAAAACGGATGATTATTTTTGTATAATTCTTTTTATTTATTCAAAATACTCTCCTTCTGCTTCGATACAACGTTTTGCACGGTCCAAAAGCATTTGGAATGAGTGTTTTAGGTCATCGGCCGGCATCGCCTTCAGAATGTTGGTACAAGCCTTTTGGATGTCCTCAACGTCCTTATAACGGTTTCCTTTCATCGGCAAATGCAACTGACCGAATAAGTAGAAGTCACAGGGAGCCATATCAGGCGAATACGGTGAATGATTGATGGTAAAAATGCGATTTTTGGTCAAATAATCGGTCGTAACTAGGGCTCTGTGAGCCGGTGCATTATCATGCAATAAACGCCAACTTCCTTCCTCGCGATATTCTGGCCGAATACGACGAATGCGATGCACCAAACGCTTCAAAACTTCAACATAAAACAAAGCGTTAATTGTTTTTCCCGGTGGAACAAACTCTCGATGAATTATTCCCTTTGAATCGTAGAAACAAATGAGATGAGTTTTGATTTTTGACTTCTCACGGCGGGTTTTTTTCGGATTTGGCTCATCTGGGTGCTTCCATTCGGCACTTTGACGCTTTGTTTCGGGATCATATTGAAAGCACCACGTTTCGTCACCGGTTACGATGTTGAACAAGAAATTTGGATCACGTCTGGCTTCCCGAACGATGTCTTTTGCGTGCTCAATTCTCTGCGCTTTTTGGTCGTCGGTTAAAGTGTGCGGAATGAAGCGAGAACACATTTTACGGAGACCCAAATGTTCGGTTAAAATGCGATCAATTGATGTTTTGGAGATGTTCAATTCCATTTCCATCAATTCCAATGATGATTTTGGCTGCATTTTGATAAAGACACGCACAGTTTTGATGGCATCGTCAGTAATCACAAATTTCGACTGGCCGACGTGTTCGTCGTCATTCAAGTCTTCACGACCATTCTTGAATCGATTCAACCACTCATTAACACGGCCACGGGATAAACAATCATCACCATAAACTTGCTTTAACAATTTAAACGTTTCGGTAAAAGTTTTACCAAGTTTAAAACAGAACTTAATATTAGCTCTTTGTTCGATCGACATTCTCGTACCAAAGTTAAAAACATACTGTCACATTGAGCGGGATATTTCGGCGTCTACTAGACCAAATGTCATGAAATTTAGACAGTATGTGAATGAAAGATGTACCTTTCCAACGCATGTCCTCACACATAGATGGCGCCACCAGAAACGTCCCTATTGCAAAAGTCCTGTTTACTTTGGGACGCACCTTGCAGTTATGTGACATTAAATTTTTGGTAGCTACCCTGAAAGAGGAGAGAATTACAGGGTCTCAAAATTAGCGCTTTTTCGCAAGTCGTATAAGGTTTTTGCTCTCGGACAAACCGAACATCGAGTGCTGTACTGACGACGTTTTGGTACAGCTTCGCCTAATTTCTAGGATTTACAGAATCATTATATTTTTGTGTATTAATGATATTTTTTGGAACATATGATACGATGAAAACTATTGTCGTATGTGCTATTAAATTCAATGAAACATACGACATTCGTTTTCTACGGCGACAAAATGCGAATACTAAACTAGGAGCTTTTCTTGCACGTAGCAGTTGGGCTATCAACTGCCCAGCTCTTTTTCTTTGCCTCTTATTTTTCCGTATGATGAATTTTTTAACAAATCGATGACTACTAGACCATCGAAAATAACAATTTGAATTCAAAATCATTTACACAAAAAGTTACGTTATTGGTGTGGTGGGGTATGTCATACCCCAATGAACTTTAGCGGGATGTGACTCAAATCTGGTCACACTTAAGTTGTTTTTAGACAGCAAATGTGTATGGTTGGACTGTTATAAACAGCTACTAGAAGCAATAGTGCCCGCATAAAACTGATGTCCGTGTTATTTACAAAAATACAACCTCTGGGGTATGGTATACCCCACCACACCAATGCCGGGTTAAATCACTTAGATCACTGAACGCCACAATCAATCGCTTTTTAATGTAAAGAAATAAAACCAAATGGACAGAGCACTATCAACTCAGGTGAAAGGTCAGCCACCTTCCCTATATAACCGGAGACAGTTTAGCCATCGACAGACGGTTCATAATTAATTTATTGAGTACCTTGACTCGCGTATTTGCTTTTTAACGCTCACCGCTATCGGAGCATTGCTGCCATAATAGGCAACAATTCAACCGCAAAATTCGCACACACTTGACCTGCAATAGGGTGACCAGATTTTGATAAAATTGCAATACCCCTAAAATGAAGTTCATGCAAGGAATGAATGCAATAGACAAAATTTATAATAAAAAAAATAACTTGCGCGCTGTACGAGCTTAAAATTAAAGTCTAATAAACTGTCAGCATTTAAGTACAGTCGTTTCTGGGTATAGTGAACACCCTATATAGTGAACACCTCGATATTGTGAACACCCAAATTTTTACATGGAGTACTCTAAATAGTGAACAGTCGAAAACCTCTAAATAGTGAATACAATTTTGAACGCAATTTCAAGCAAAAAGCAACAAAAAAATACAAGAAAGAATCAAAAATGAAAGAGGGTATTCCCCTAATTTGTATTTTTGCTGTTGATTGTTACAAAATCTGCTGTTTCTTGACCTTAGTGGTTATGTTTTTTGTCGAGTGCAAACCGATTGTGGTTGAAAGTGGGCTTTTTAATTTTTATTTTAGTGATCTCGTGAATTTATATACACAAAGTGTATTTTGAGCAAATAAAACGAGTTTTTGAACAAAAATTCTAACCTTGATGTACTGAACAACCTCAATACTGTGAACAGGCCTTGCAATAATTAGTTCACTATATCCAGACACGACTGTATATAGTTTCGTCTACTAACTTCATATACCAAATACAGACTTCAATTTCAAATTATAAAAAGAGTTCAAGTTGTAGTTGATTGCCATTATTTACAGCTTAAACTGCTCACTGGAATGGAAAGAATTATGAAACTTTCAACAACTGTTCAAAAAAGTTTGAACAAATGGTCACCTTATTGCAAAAATGCGCCGCATTTAAGTTATTTCTGCGTCGACAGGGCACTAACTGCCATATGTTGTAGCGCATTTTTCGATTTTAGAAGAGATGGAGGCGGTGGGCCACTAGCCTGCAAAGCTTTTTGTAGTAAAAGCTCCACGCACAGCCAAGGAAAACGCTTAGCAAAAAGCCTTCAAAAGGACACACGACGCTCATTCATAGTCCGGCGGTGCTTTTTCGTCTTCTTTTTTGGCAGCAAACAAGTCGTGCCGGATCGTTGCCGCTGTTCACCAGCAGCGTCCAGCATCCAGCTGGCTATTCGGCTGTGAAGTCACAAGCAGTCTGCGTATGGAATCAGTCAAACGTTGTACGTGTGGCGTGTTGGTAGTGTGTCGCGCAGCAGCATCGTAAATTGCGGTTGGCGCTTTTGTGTTTGGGCCACGCGTGACGGCGCCGAAATTGAAATCACAGCCACTGGCGGCACGTGCGCCTCTCCTGTACAGCATAGCAACGCTCGGCGGAACGGCGTGCATGCCCGTTGGCGCCACATCATCATTGGCGGCGCGTTGCGACAACGAGTGGCCGCCGTGTTAGCGGCAGTGGCGGGTTAAAGTGAGAGCAGCAGGTTTTGCCTTTTTATCTGCCTGGACGCCATAACGGTTGGTCTTTGAATCCCTATAGCTGTTGTTATTGTTGCAGTTCTCAGTTTTTGTTGCATGTTGTTGCCATATTGTTGCTGGGCTGCGGTGTTTGTTGGATTGCTGATTGCAAACGATCCCTACCCAATTCTGGCTGGCTGGCATTCTTTATCTGGCACGCTTTTTCTAAACGCACGTCATTGTTGTTGCTGTTGTTGTTGTGGTTGTACGGTTACACGCTCCATGAGGCTATTAAATAATCGCAGCTGTATTTGTGATTTCATTGTTGGGTGCGACGGAAGCAGCCAAATGAAGCGCGCAGAAATGTCCACAAATTAAAGTAAACAAAGAACCACAAAAAAAGATTAAAGAAAAGTTACAGAAGTAGAATCTGGACAAGTACATAAATAATTGCGCCATTTGCAAGCGTCGCCCGCATTTCACATACAACAATCCATTAGGCGCGCAAAAATCAAATACAAATGTCAGGGCTGGAATGGAGTGTGTGACATCAGCAGGAAACAAATTGGTGGCATCATTTGGGGCTTTGTTTGCACACAGTTACTAGCAGCAGAAAAAAAGGCGCAAAGCAGGGAATGCTTGAGGCGCAGCACTGGTTGGTGTTTGCGGTAATTGGCATTGCGCGACAGCCGCACTCATCTGCAATATGTCGAATTTAACATCAATTTTGCTAGCGCGCACTCCAACCCGGCACTGCCGTGGGGCGTCAGTTTACCGCCAAGAGACAAAGTGCTACGTTTGCACTGGTGCGAAAGTTTGCGCAAAAAGACGCATAAATCAATTTTGACAACAGGATGTGCGCCGTTGCACCCTCTCACGCCCTCTGCGGCATGGGCCCTGAGTTAAGTTTTGCCTCGGAAGTACTTGACATCGTTGGCCCGCACAATTTCCTGGCTTCATTCCGTTTGCTGGCCAGCTGCGGTACCTGTTGGCTTACCGCTTGTTGGTAAGAATTTAAACTACACAATTTCCCCAATTGCTTCAAGTTGTTGTTGCACTGCAGCTGTGCGCTTACAGGGTTAACTCAATGGGCAGTAGGAAGTGAATTTATGAACGTTAAACAAACTGCAAATAAATTGAGGTCATTTCTATGCTGTCATCAATTTTTAACAAAATAAATTGAGGTCATTTCTATGTAGTGTCCGACCGAATATTCGATTTCGGTTTCGGCCCAATTCAGTGGTTTCGGTTTCAGTTTCGGCCAAAAAATGGCCGAACGGTCGAAACCGAAAATTTCTAGAATATTTGTTTACATTTTATTGTGTAGCAGATATATAGGGAAAGGAGGAGTAATTTGGATGCCACCAATGTAAATAATAATTTTTTTTAGCATATAATATTAAATTATTTAATTTTCAATATTAGCGAGTAAGGTACGAAAGGGTGATTTTTTCATGTTTAGGTTTTTAAAAAATGAATACATTGTTTTTATTAATAAGTATTTATTTATTTATGCGAAGTTTGTTTGTTTGTTTTTTATTTACTTGATGTAAAATTCGTTTGTTGGTTTCAAATGGTATTGGGCTCAAAAGTTGTTCGAAAACCTCCGCCCACAATGAAATCCTGTAGGCCCCACTGCACAGTGATTCGTTCCATAGATAAAATTCAAAAAATTTATAGTCTCAGAATTTAATGATTTTGATGTCATTTGAAAGGTTAAACTCCAACTAGGAAAACCCCAAAAAATCTGTGCAAAAATTTAATTAGTTTGTTTAAATAGTTTGTTTTGTCAAAATTTGCAAACCTGAGGCTTTTACTTCTCTTTTAATTCAAAATATTTTTTTTTAATTAAAAATCTGAAAATCTTCCAAACTTAGAGGAAAATATCTAAAAAGTATGTGAAAGTATGTTCCTGGATTTTTTTATTTTAAGAAGCATTCTTTCTTTGTCGGATAATGTAATTACATCCTCCGATATCTTCCGATCTCAGAAACTAATTCTATTTGAAAAGTGGTCTAAACACCTATTTTTCGATAACATTTATTTTTTTCATTCCTAAAAGTATGCAATCAGCATACAAAATTGAGAAAACTGCAAAAAAGGAAAACATACGTCTATTATTATCGTTTTTTTTCAAAACTAAAGGGTCCTAACACAATTTATATTACTCTTTGATAATTATCAATGTTGACGTTACCGATTAAATGTAAAATCTGAAAAATGTAGCCAACACACTTGGTGCTATAGCTCTCGACAAATGACGAAATTTGCAATTTTAAGTCTCAGGCATTGCCAAACCACAAAAGTTTAAGAAAAATAAAATGGAGATTTCAATTCAGCAGACCATGATTTACTAGTATACCAAATTTTATGAAGAACGGACCGCTCCTTCTAAGTTTGTCCCGCGGTTGTACGGATTCGAATCACTGTGCATTGTTTCAAACACTGGCGAATTCTACAAGTGGCCACAAGACATCTGAGTGTCTACATCTCTTAAAAAGGAACCAGCACCTTCCTGATATTCACCAATTTTATGATTAATTCAATGACTGGCGTATGCGAAATTTCTATTCAAAAGGGGCCACAAAGCATAGACTCAAATGCTTCTATTAAAAAGGAGTCCAGAATCTTACTCAAATCAAAAGACGAATTACAATCTTAAAGAGGCCACAAGCATTTGAGTGTATACATCTATTAAAAAAGGAACACGCATCTTCCTGGTATTCACCAAATTGTAAGTAACCACATCGTTTTGCACGAAGTAGAGATGCCTGGAGCGTTTTGAGGTTAGCTCACATTTGCATAGATATCGCCACAATTGACGTCTCGAAAAGGTCCTTTTTGAGCTTAACTAGAAGTCACATTTGCATTGACTGCCGCCATCCCTCCCCCCCCCCTTCCCCCCCACCAATCATTATTATGTAATTTGCAGCCCCCAACTAAATTGACCACAAATTAGCTTAATTTACATAATATTTTACTTTGCTGCCTCATTTCCCGAACATGTTCATTAAATCAGCCTCAGAAGATGCTTTAGATAAATTATAAATTCTGTAAAAAAAACCCCACTACCATTCGACTAAAAATAACTTAGGTGATTAAGGAACACAACAACTACAAAACGCTGTCCACTTTCAAGTGAACTACAAGTATATGCACCGGTAGTGCTTAGCAACCGTAATTCAACTCGAGTGCTATAAATATCGCAGCGCTCTGCTCGACCCGACTCTGTTCGTCGCACAGGTAATCGCCCAGGAGCGACGCTGAGGGCTGTGTCGAATGGAAGGGCTGAATAAATATGGCAACGGAAATTTGCAACACTTTCGGCGCCCACTTCACTTCCTCTGTAAATTTTTCAGACACAATAAATCTTACGCGTCGATGTGCAACCGAAAACCTGCCGAACCCAGTCGAAGGCGTGGAACGGTGGCGGCGAAGTCTGCTGCAGGATATTATCCTGTCAATTAAATCAATCAATGCAAATTCGTAATGACATTGAAAACTCCCTTTTTCATGTTGTATAGTTTGCATTGCTTCTTTCAGCTTATTGTTGTTGTTGTTGGCATTTTGGTTACACTGATCAACAGCAAAATGGCTTTTCTGGTTCTGACATCAGTTTTAGGGTAATTAGGGACCGCTGATTTCGAATCCGCAAACCGTTTTGAAAACTTAGTTTCCGTTTTCGCAAAAAATGGGCGTGTCACTTTTTCGGATTTTCCCTGACTTTTTTCACGTTTGGGATTGTAATTTCAAACCCTATAAACCGGTTGACATGATTTTCACTTTGTGTCATTTACAACACCTCACGGCTTCTTTTCCAATGTAATTTATTTGTATAAGTTTTAAAAATCCGCGGCAATTGGACCTCAAAGTCGGAAAATATGGAATTTCAAGGCGTTTTCTTTGATGTTAAAAAACAAACACATTTTTCGTAAATCAACTATCGAGTTATGTATAACACGAAAGCGGAAACATGAAATTATACAACACAGCCAAATTTTTTGGCGTGAGTCCCATTCTCATCGAAGTAATAGCAAAAATGTACCATAGTCATTTTCATAATTTATGATACTATTTCCTTAAAAAATTAAGGGCCTCAAAATATGCTCTTTTATATATTCCATTCACTGTCTGGAATACAAGCGAAAAACAAAAAAATTTTGAATTGCCTCAAACAAAACAAAATTAAAAACTTTGCATATTTGGAGGCTCTTACTTTTTAAAGGCAAAAAACAGAAATCTGTTGAAAATGACTTTGGTACATTTTTGCTATTATTTCGATGAGAATGGGACTCACGCCAAAAAATGTGGCTGTGTTGCATTACTTGATGTTTCCGCTTTCTTGTTATACATAACTCGATAATTGATTTACGAAAAATGTGTTTGTTTTTTAACATCAAAGAAAACGCCTTTAAATTCCATATTTTCCGACTTTGAGGTCCAATTGCCGCGGAATTTTAAAACCTATAAAAATAAATTGCATCGGAAAAGAAACCGTGCGGTGTTGATAATGCAACGAGGTGAAAATGATGTCAACCGGTTTATTGGTCTAGAAATTACAATCCCAAACGTGAAAAAAGTCAGGGAAAATCCGAAAAAGTGACACGCCCATTTTTTGCGAAAACGGAAACTAAGTTTTCAAAACGGTTTGCGGATTCGAAATCAGCGGTCCCTAATTACCCTAGAACTGATGTCAAACCCAGAAAAGCCGACCAAAAGTCGAAATTTGTTGCCCTGTGTTATCGTAGTTTTTTGTTGCTGTCGCTTTGCTTTCATTTCATCCGTTGGCGTTTTTATGTTGAGAATTTTTAATTTTATTTGCTGTCGCTGGTTGTTGGCACGCACGGCCAGCAGCTAAACAAAGCAGAAAATCGCTGGGTCGCTGCCGGGGCGGGGATGAAAGAGTGTGGTAGAGTGGAAGCTTCCAGGACTATTAGTCGACATGGCTTGTCATACACACATGTACACTCGCACAGCTGCTCGCATGCGGAACAATGCAAACACACGCAAATACGCACAACAAATGATAATGTTTTCGGTCGGGTTGGGCCGACGCATCTTTGGACCTACAACGACATGGATGCGGGTTGGCCAGACACCATAAGTCTTGATTGAAACAAATGGAGTTGCGGTTTTTGAAAATACGTTCAATGAAAATAAAAACTGTGGACTTATTTTCGCATCGATTAGACTTAATGCGTTTGATCTGATTTTTACACAAAAATGTATAAAAACAAAAACTTCTAAGACAAATTTATATCTCAAAATTGTAAACTCAATTGTGGTTGCTCACATACCTATCTTTTGAAGATTTCCACCTCCTGCGCGAAAAAAAAAACATACCTATTAGAAGCACACACTTTGCTCCTGCCCGGCCATCTCAAGACTACGCTTTACCCACTTAGGGGCCCCATTCTTCTCTGGGTTGGGAGAGGTCCCCAAACACGACATTAAATCGCTGCTGAACTTCTCTAGGAACACCCGCATTCTCACCGATCACTTCTACGGTGATCCGCAACACTAAGGAGCTCTAACTGGTATCGCTCAGGACCCAATAGGGTCTATGCGTGGCCAACCTGGTCAGCCAGCTAACCTAACCTATTAGAAGATAACCAGCGTCTCTGGCAGCTAATAAGCTTTTGAAATCAATAAATTTCTTATTGCATCTAATTTTTTAAATAAAAGGATTAGCAAATTTTATTATTTTATTGTTACGACTCCACAATGGCTTCGCAATTCCACCTGGGGTGGTGTGTAGTCTAGGGTTCCTTCCCTTTTTTCAGTGGTAAACTAACGGGTTGGGTCTGGGTTATGTGAGCTGCCTAAGCTGGCACCCGAACCTAACCTAAACAACTGTGAAAATGAAATGAAAACTTTTAAAAATACATTAGTTACTCAAAACGCGGGTAGCGTGGGGAGACCACAAAAAAAAATAAAAAACACAACCTAACCTAATGATTTCACAGATGACTATCTTCTAGACCCTAAACAAATGACATCTTTATCTTAGATTCCGTTGTTCCAAATATTTATTCTCAGTAAGCAAGTAAGGCTCTTGTCGTCGTCGTCTCTCATCATCAGTCGTAACACAAAGGGCCGAGCCTGATCTATGTGAGCTGCCTAAGCTGCCACCCTAAGCTAACCTAACCGAACCTAAGCTAATAATTTCACAGATGACTATCGTCTAGACCTCTAAACTTCATTAGGTCCTAACCTAATAATTTCACAGATGACTATCGTCTAGACCCCTAAACTTATATTAGGTCGATGGGATTAGGGGATATTCTCTAAAATTACAGCAAGAATAGGCACAATAAATCATCTGTCGTCTCAGTGCAACCAACCCCTATTAAATCTATCTATCTATAGTCTAGTCTAGACCACCAACAAATGACACCCTTATTTTAGAATCTGTTCAAATATTACTTCTCAGTAAGCAAGTAAGTTTCTCCCTTTTTCAGTCGTAACACAACGGACCGAGTCTGGCCTATGTGAGCTGCCTGGCCTAAGCTGCCAGGCTAAACTAGCAGAAACGAACATGACCTAATGATTTCACAAACGACTATCGTCTAGACCCCCTAAACGTCATTAGGTCGGTGGGGTTAAGGGATGTTCTCTAAAATTTGTAGTAGGCATAATAGAACATCTGTCGTCTCAGAGCAACTAACTCCAATTAAATCTATCTATCTATCGTCTAGACCCCAAACAAATGACACCCGTATCTTAGGTTCTTCTGTTCCAAATATACAGTGGGTGGTCAAGCAATTAGCACGCTTACGAAAAATCGACATTTTTTAAATTCGAATTTTTTAAATTTCAAAAACGTTGCCCTTTTTTATGAGATATTTATAAATGTTGGACAATAATTATTATGAGGGGAAAAATACTTTTTTCGCCATTTCGTAACTATTATTCGTGACAAATATTTTTTCTGTTGCCTAATAACTACACTGTGCGTGAAATTTACCCTACAAAATTGAGACATGGGGGAGACCTACCTCCCCCTTTCCACCTTTCTATAGGTATACTGAGTTGAGATCCACCAGCCGTTTGGCTGGATTGGCTCTAGTTTAAGAGAAATCCATCTTTGAAGTTTGCTCATTTTAGTCGAGTTTGTCGCTTAAGTCTTCGAACGTTTAAATGCTAATAATAGGTCCGAAATCGTTCCGAATATCGCTTTACTGTCTTCGGCAAGTTTGTAGATATTTTAACGACCAACAAATTTGCTTCAGACACCAATCCAAAAAAATACATTCAAACTGTGTAATTGCGATATGTGCATTTTTTGCGTAGCGCAACGTGGCGTATGAGTGTCATTTAATTATAACACTCAACGTGGCGTATGGGGTAGGTAATTATTGTTTTTTAGTAGTTTGGAACGGTGTATTGAACAAATTTCTGTTTTTTAAGGATGGTGCAAAAAACTGTACAATTCACGTTAAAGATATAAGTATTCTTATTTGTTCTGAAATAAAAATATAATTGAATTCACAAAATTAATTTGTAAGAGTTTGTTTTAAACATAAAAAGCGTTTGATTACTTAAAGCGTGCTAATTGCTTGACCACCCACTGTAACTTCTAGGACTCCGTAACAATAATAAAGATTTTAGTTAGAATTGTTATACAAAAATGCTTCTAAGAATGTAAATGTCCTGGAAAACATTTCTCATGTCTACAGTAAACAATCATCTTTCACCGAATATGTCCACCCATTCAACTGTAGCGCATGACAGCAAATCGCACACACACACCCACGCACACACACTCACTCTTGTACGCACGCCCGCACGCGCATAAAACGAAGGCTATCAAAATTTAGACAATGGCTTCCTTTCACACCGACACACGCTGCAACTGAATGGCCGGATGCGTAGTTAGTCGCCCGCACAGCAGGCAGGCAGAAGGGGGCCGGCATGAGTTTGGAGGGATTTTGAGCGCAGCGCAGTTCGGGCAGCCTGCGTTGATGTTGATTGCTTTTGGACGGTTGAGAGGTTTGTTGTTGTTTTCTATGCGCTCGCACGCTTATTTGTACTCGAGTTGCGAGCGCACAAGCGGACCCGGTCGCTGCGACATATGCAAAACGCGTATGGCCGCGTGAGTGAGTGGCCGCACGCCAGGGGGCGCGGCAGCAAATAGTTGCCGGATATTTTCGAAACTATTCACTTGACGCTGGCCAAAGCCATTAATACGGCAGCTCTAATTCGCACTAAAAGCGCACCGCTCGTGTGTGAATCCGTGACCACTGTCGCTGTTGTTGTTGTTGTCGTTGTTGTTTTTTTCACACCGCCCTTTATGACAGTTGCAACACGAATTTGCCCTAAAAGTTTATTTTTTCAGGACGTTTATGGAATCTTAAAAAAAACTGTCTGGTGCAGTTGGGTTTACTAAGTAAGCAATAAAAGTGGATAGAGTGGTCTGGTGCATGTATAAATATTTTGTTTTTGTTTTTTTTTTTGTTGCTTGCGTTTGGTTATGAAATATAAAATACTTTGTGCAATAAAAAGTTGTGCCATTAATTTAAAACATTCTTGACTTTTCGGCAGCTACGCGAGTGTGTAGTAAATATAAATGAGCGGCCATGCTGGTGCGTGCAAAAACTATAAAGTTGCGCGGGGACTTAAGCTTTAATTTAATAAATTCACTTTTCTTGCTATCGCGTGGTGTTGCCATGGGATAACAATTCAAAGGTGTGTGGTAAGCGAATGGCTCTTTTGTGAATAGCTTTTAAGAACTTTTAATGTGCAATGCTATACGAGTTGTGATTTTAATATTTTCTATTTGATACTCCAGTTGAAAATATTAGAACTGAATTTTATAAAATTCGTATATGAACTGAGAATGTTATAAGTCTTAAGTGTTAAACTCTCAAAAGTTAGTGAAATGCAATGAAATGATGCCACGAAAACGTGGTTAACGTTATAAAGGCATAGAAGATTGTTTTAGTTAGCTAGAATTATAGATTGTTTTCGTTGTCTCTATCAAGACTTGAGATCCTGGCTCAATTCAGTCATTCGATAAATTGCAAATTTACTGTCGTAAAGCCCATAGTGGGAAACATGGTTGGAAAAAATTCAGGAGGAAGTGTAGGAGGGCTAGCAACGAGAGGGTTACGTAGGTAGGTAGTTGTGAATGCTCCAAGAGGACCACACATTGGCCATGACGGGCCATTGTGATACAATAAGCAGTCGAGCTTTAGTCCGCTGACCCATTCTTCTTCTGGATAAAGCAGGACAGTTGCATAGTAGGTGAGGTATATTTTTTTCCTCTTCCTCGTCCAAGCAGCTGCGACAGGGAAGGGATGCAGGCTGGGGAAGTTTGAAAACAGCCCCAGCCTTTTTGCTTGCGTGCCAATTAAGCAGTGACCCGTTAGATCACCGATCATGGTTCTGATCTAGGCTCTGTTTAGTATGAGGAGTTCTTTAGAAGGTCGAAGTTTTCAGTTTGGCCAAATTTAGCGTGCAAGGAAACTTGTGTTGCCTTCAGCCGATCTTATAATAAATTAGTGTCGTGTATAGAGCCCGAATGGATACGAAGCCTACAGGTTAAGAGAGGGACACCCAAGTGCTGTCATATCTTGTCACAGCTGCTCAGTTGTACCATGCCGAGGGAGCTTGCCTGCTCTACAGTTCCCTGGAATATCCCTATGTCTCGGGGCCCAAAATAGGCAAATTTGAAGCTGCTTGGCAGTCTCGTTGAGAGATTTGCTGCAGCTGAGGACTTTCTTTGATGTTATTATGACCGCATCCAGAGCCCTAAGCGCCGATAGTCTGTCTGATAGTATCAGGATATCTCTTGTCGATATTTTGTTAACCCTGAGCCAATCAGAGGCTGCGCAGATTGCTGTGACCTCGGCTTGGAAGACACAACAGTAATCTGGCAGCCGAAGCTTTAAGATTCGATTTAATCCTTCGAAGTAGATACCACAACCCACCCAACCAAGCAGTTTCGATCCGTCCATATACATATATATGGACATCGCTGCTGGCGGGGTCTCACTCAGTTATCATTCAGCTCTTGATTGGATTGAAACTTAATAATCCTTATCATAGGACAACCTGGGTGTCTTGTAATCTACGTCCTGAGATATGTTGTTGAAGAAATTTAAAATTGTAGAGAAGCTCGAATCCCGATGGCAGCATCCTGAAGGCCAATTGCCTTCCCAGGATATTGGAGGAGAAAAAGGAGGAGTACATTTCCACTCTTTGTGCCTATTAATCTATCTATCTATCTATATATATATTATATTTAATTATATTTATGTATGTGTATTACGATATTTATATTCATTTAATATTCATGTACATATATGTATTTAATACGGAATATTTATATCTCACAACAGCTGAACTGCGTTGGAAAAATTCTTTATCAAGTTCAAACTTTTCCTTTAAAAATTACAAAATGAAAATTGAAAGTGTATTAAGATCTCATAAATCGGCATCAGAGCTCTTTTCAAATTCAATATGCTCAACTTTTCTACATGATCTAATAAAAATTGTTGTCTCTATGTCGAATACTACTAAAATTATTTGATGATAATGCAATATTGGGTTTATTTTGTAATAACATTACACAAGGTAATCGAATAACATTCTCAGGTAATCGATTTTGACTGTTGACCAACAAAGTCAAGATAAATTATTATGCTGAGCCAGTTGCACACATAGAATTTCAATTGTTCGTAAATATCTTTCAGTCTGATACCATTTGAAACCATATTTGCCACCCATATTGTTTATAAGATATTTAAGGGTTTCGAACCTCCAAAACCCTCCATGCATGCGACACTGTGCTAAGCCTTAGAAATTTCATAAATATATATATTCTTTTAGAACAACAACAAAATATTCGACTTTGCTATTGATGATCGTACGATCTTACACAATCTTAAAGTAGTAATTGTCATTTCATGGTACAATGCACAGTGATTCGACTCCATACAACCGCGGGACAAAATTAGAAGGAGTGGTCCGTTCTTCATAAAATTTGGTATACTAGTTAATCATGGTCTGCTGAATTGAAATCTCCATTTTGTTCTTCTTAAACTTTTGTAGTTTGGCAATGTCTGAGACTTAAATTTGCAATTTTCGTCATTTTTGGTGAGCTAGATTTTTCAGATTTTACATTTAATCGGTAACGTCAACATTGAGTAGCAGAAATTGTCTTAGGACTCTTTAGTTTTGCAAAAAAACGAGAATAATAGACGTATGTTTTCCTTTTTTGCAGTTTTCTCAATTTTGTATGCTGATTGCATACTTTTAGGGATGAAAAAAATAAATTTTATCGAAAAATAGGTGTTTAGACCACTTTTCAAATATAATTATTTTCTGAGATCGGAAGATATCGGAGGATATAATTACATTATCCGACAAAGAACGAATGCTTCTTAAAATTAAAAAAATCCAGGAACATACTTTCACATACTTTTACGATATTTTCCTCTAAGCTTTGCCAATTTTCAGATTTTTAATTTAGAAAAATATCTTGAATTAAAAGTGAAGTAAAAGTCTCAGCTTTGCCAATTTTGACAAAACATTAAAAGCGAAAATGGCCACATCATATCTTAATCTATATGGAAAGTTTTAGCAACTTCTTGATAAAGATGTAGTTTTACAATTTCTCAATAGACTAAAAAACATAAATTATGTGTTTACATTTTTTTGTGAAAAAAGTTTCAACTTTGAGCCGCTTTTACACAGACACTAATTAATTTTTTACACAGATTTTTTGGGGTTTTCTTAGTTGGAGTTTTACTTTTGAAATGTTATCAAAATCATTAAATTCTGAGACTATAAATTGTTTGAATTTTGTCTATGGAATGGTCCGAATGGACTGAACGCCCTCCCACCCTCGCATCATCAACTGTCAGTGAAACAGAAATCATCACCAAGGGTTAATTGCACCCTGATCAGAACAAACATGTATCAAATAAAAATCCTATACATTTTCCCAGTGAAACAATGTTCCAAGATGAACTAAATGAGCTACTTTCTGTATTGCATATCTTTTATCCGATCCTTAGAAATGCAAATTTCGTCTTCTGAGTCAACTACTTGATTGTCTTACATAATTTACCATATCCGCATATAACTTTCGCAACGCAAAAGTTAACATTTCATCCAATGCCTTATGCAATAAAAGAAGGCAATTTAATTTTGTTCGAATCTCTACACAAAAGTTTTACCAAATTTTGTATGCAAAGGAAATATAAAATTATCTCTTTCATTTTCTCAATACTTGAGTTGGTCAGTGTGGGAAACGTGTTTCAACATCAATAAATGCTGATGCGAGGGTGTCACATCCACACCGACTGACCGCTTCAACTCACAAAGCATTGGTACTAAGTAGGTTTGGATGCTGTGTGCCACTTGAAAACGCTTTGAATCTATCACGATGCACGTGTGAGCACATTCGTATGCCCGCTGGCTGAAAAACAATCATGGCTATGGCTAAGTTCGGGGCAAGGCACTTTACATTCATTCAACCATGCAGCAGCGGCCGATGAACGCACCCAACGCCAGTAGGCGGCCAACACTTTTTCCTAATGAAATTCAGCTCTACACACACACACACACACACACACACACTGCTGCAGGAATAGCAAAAACAACACATATGGAATCGAATAGAATGTAAAGAAATTGGATTGGTGTTGCATGGGGCGAAAAACCGAACACCAAAGTAATCCACTCACTCCGCACCAACAACAACACAAATGATATGCAGAGCAGAAAGACAAATACCGATTGCTTTTAAAGGTTAACTGCACACGCAATGAGTACGAATCGTCGAATTCAGTCTCTAACACCATTGAATGCGGGATTAGGGGAGGGTTGACGCGGCTCTTGGCGTCACTAGTAGTGCCTGAGGGGGCGTTCCAGTGGGCGGACACAGTGCGTGGTGATTTAGTAAATAGCGGCACAATCTTATAAAAATTTTAGCCATTTCAGTAAATTGTAGCGCACAAACTCCGGACCCAAACTCGGACAACGGGAGCGATGCGAACGCATTTATTGCTTTGGACGAGGCACAAGGACCGCACAGATGAGGCTTCATTTGTCGCGCAACTATACAAGTTGGCCTGAAGTGGCATTGTTGCCACGGCGAGCAGAGACATGTGTGAGGCTTCGCCGCTGTCGTTGACTGCTAAAAGTTGTTTTCTTTCGTTTGTTTGTGTAATTTTTATTATTATTTCTTATTGTTGGAGTGTTTGTGTGTGTGTGTGTGAGAGCAGTCATAAAAGTCTAGACAAGCCATGAATTGTGCTGAATTGTCATTGCTGCGACAAGGCAACTCATTAAAATCAACACAACACCAAAATATATCAATTTTAAAGTCTTTAGTGTTTTACGCATGAAATCGGCTGACATTGTTTGCATTCTTACCATTGGTAAAAGCGCGTATTTCGCTTTAGTTTTTTATAGTTTCGATTTTTTTTTTATTGTAAGAGTCCTTGAATTGGGATTTCGCAGCGCAACAGTGACTTGGCTTACTTTATTTGTCACTTACAACATTTTTGCTTACATTCTTTTTATATTTTGTTGCGCAAACACAAAACGTTTACTCTTCCTTCCTTCTTGATTCTGGCATTCGTGCATGTTTGTGTTTGTGTGTGTGTGTGTTTGTGTGTGTGTGTGTGTGTGTGTGTGTGTGTGTCTTTGCCAAATAATGGAGATTTTCAAAGGAAGTGCGCTGCTTTGCCCATACAAGCAAAAGCGCACCTACGTTCATATGCACGCATACATACTTGCACATATGTATGTGTACATATGTGTAAGTGTACATGAGAACGCATTTAGATAACGCGCATTTTCTGCATTCGCCGCCAGTCGCTTGCCCCACCCGCCGACCAATCACTGCCAAACTGTTACGCCACGTGCGCGCAAGCAACTCTCATATCTTAGGTACATATGTGTGTATGTATGTTACGAGTATAAGCATCGATTTGTTTAGAAGTGGATATATGAAGACATGTCTATTGCCTGCAAATGTACACAGCACTGACAATGAGCGCCTCGTTCGACTTTTTAAATTTTATTACCGCTTACAAAATTGCAATCCTTTCCCAACAAGTCCAAAGATCAAAACAACGCGCCAACTGCTTTGGCGCCAACGACTGCCGCTAATGTGCCGCAGTAACCTCTAATGCTTTGGTTGCGGCCGCGTGTACGTTGAGCACCGCATTGTTGTTGCTATAAATTGATTTTATGTGATTGAATTTTACATTTTAAATGTTTTTATGCGCACAAAAACAAGTCAAGTGAATTAAGAACGTCTGCACATATTCCAGCAGCTTGTGCGATGGTGTGCTACGCTTTTCTTATTTTTCGCTTTGAATTTTCCCTCCATCCTCTACCCAACAAGGCCTGATTTATGCCCTGGAGGCAGCCATCTTAACCTACCTTTGAATATGCGAAGCCGCGCACGTGCATGGCCGCAACAGGGCAACCAGTTCGTCACGCAAAACACGCAACGTCACTTGTCGTTTGCGTCTCTGTCAACGTATATAAATACTTCATATATGCAATGGCGCACACACGAAGGGTTTCGGGGGCTCAAAGCCCTCTCAAATACCTTTTTGTGGGTGGTAAATATGGTTTCAATGGTATTGGGTTTCAATGGTATTGGGTTCCAAAGTTATATAGTTACGAACTTCTCGTCCCCCAAAATGAAATTTATTTTGCTCCATTGTGTGATTGTGATTCGTTCCATAGACAAAATTCAAAAAATCAAAATCGTTAAACTCTGAGACTATGAGTTTTACGATTTTGATGTCATTTGAAAGGTAGAACTCCAACTAAGAAAACCCCAAAAACTCAGTGCAAAAAATTAATTAGTGTCTGTGCAACCGCGGCTCAAAGTTGAAACTTTTTTCACAAAAAAATGTAAACACATATTTTCTGTTTCTTAGTCTATTGAGTAAAAAATATTGTAAAAAATCATGGTTACCAACAAGTTGCTAAAACTTTTAATATAGATTAAGAAATGATGTGGCCATTTTCGCTTTTAATGTTTTCTCAAAATTTGCAAAGCTGAGGCTTTTACTTCACTTTTAATTCAAAATATTTTTTTAAATTAAAAATCTGAAAATTGGCAAAACTTAGAGGAAAAGATCTAAAAAGTATGTGAAAGTATGTTCCTGGATTTTTTTTATTTTAAGAAGCATTCTTTCTTTGTCGGATAATGTAATTAATAATTTTTAATAATTGACTGGCACGACAGCCCGCTTACGCGAGACTAAGGCCTAGCTTCCCGCAACCACCCGTGTTGTGCGTGTGAATTTGTACGCGGGTAGAAGGGACCTACAGTTTTTATGCCGGTTCCGAACGGCAGGTTGGGAGCTTTATCATAGGCAATTTTTACTCTCAGAGGTTTGCCATTTCCAGCTGAGAGGACAGCCACCGAAAGAGAAAACGAATTTTCCCGTTATTTTTTTTAGGTGTTATTACGGGCAGTATTTGAACCTGCGGTTTGCTGCCTTCGACTCGCGGTCCAACGCACTAACCAACTGAGCCACGGCGGCTGCCGTGTATGTATGTAATGTAATGTAATTACATCCTCCAATATCTTCCGATCTCAGAAAATAATTCTATTTGAAAAGTGGTCTAAACACCTAATTTTCGACACAATTTTTTTTTTTCATCCCTAAGGGTCCTAAGACCATTTCTGTTACTCTATGGAATTATCAATATTGACGTTACCGATTAAATGTAAAATCTGAAAAATCTAGCCAACACACTTGGTGCTATAGCTTACAAAAAATTACGAAATTTGGAAATTTAAGTCTCAGACATTTGGCAATGGCAGACATTTGGCAATGTTACAAAAGTTTATGAAAACAAAATGGAGATTTCAAATGAGCAGACCATGATTAACTAGTATACCAAATTTTATGAAGAACGGACCACTCCTTCTAATTTTGTCCCGCGGTTGAATGGAGTCGAATCACTGTTCATTGCAGTATACATACAGTGGCGCACACAGGATTTCATTTGGGGGGCGTTTGCGTACAACTTTTGAGCCGAATAGCATTCGAAACCATATTTCTAACCAGCAATTTTTGTGTTTGGAGGGGTTCGAACTCCCAAAACGTCCATTGTGCACCACTGTATATGGTACATACATATATGTTTGTATGCATATATGTGTGTGTGTATGTGTGTTTGCAGTGCGCACAAGTCGCTTGTCTTGCCGCTTGACGGTTATGAACACATTTGAATAAAATGTAAACTCAGCATTGGCGGCTGCCGGTGCTACTTGCGCCCCAAACATGGCCATTTGTTTCGAGCAGTTCTCTTTCTTTTATTGTCGCTCCTACAATCCCTGTCGATAACTCGCATTTAAATGAAATTATATCATTGCAAAATGTCACACATAAAGCCACTTTTATGTTTCGTTTCATTTTATTCGTCGCCAAGGATTTAAGAGAATGTTTTGCAAAGGCTTTAACCTTTGTTCTGTCTTTATTTCAGGCACTTAAAGTCCACGCAACAGAGTCGAGGACTAAATTTTTCAGCGAGCACTTAAAGTTGCATTTTGACAAGGGTTGCTTGAAATTGTGGCTTTTTTCAAAGAGATGCAAAATTAAAACTATACTTTTTGCTTAATGCCTCACAGTCACTTTGCCTTTCGTTATATTTGGTTGTTGCTGAATTATTTAATGAGTTCGGCAGAGAATTGGCAATTTCGAATTAATTATTTAGTCGGCAGCAGTTTTACTTATTGCCAACGTTATGCAGAAGTTTAATTTCTTTTTTTTTCTTGCTTTATTTAATTCAGTCAATGAACAAAACGTAAAGCAAAGTAACATTTTCATATATTTTTTTTAATAATTTGTAGCAACTGTTGTTCTGATGTTTAGTTATAAAATTTAATGCACATATTTTTTTTTATTAACTACAATAACGAAAATAAAATGTTTTGTTTACAATATGTCAATTACTGTCCTAAACTGTCAAACTAATAATCAGTATTAAATGAATTAATGCTCAAACGAATTTCATTATAATTTTCAACACACTTGCGGTTTTTGTGCTAGTTTTGGGACAGTTTTTTTAAACATTAATTAAGTAAAGAATGAGTTTTTTTCGACTAAAATGTGAGCAGCAAGAAATATTTAATTTAATTTATTTTTATACATAAATAAATTTAATTCATTTCAAGTACCTTCTTTATGTGTTTAGTTTGTTGAAGCGCAAGTCTGATGGTCTGCGTTCAGGCGACAGTCCACAGCGACTCAGTCCAGGCAGTCAAGTCAGCGAAAATAAAAACAAAAAATAAATTATTAAAAAAAATATACAGAATTCTTCAATAAAATTACAACACTTGATTTATTTATTATATTTCCTTTAAAAACATCTTCATTGCAATCAATAAAATCATTAAAAATATGATTATGAGATCGCCTTCAGTTCCTGCGAATTCTAATTTATTGCTCCAATCGTCTCAAAAAGCTTTCCGCGAAGTGGTAACTGGAATCGAAGAGAATAGGAAAAAGTAACAAGGAGCCATATCTGGTGAATACGGAGCTTGCAAAATGGTATGAAGGTTGTTTTTGGTCGTGAAAAAGATGTGTAAACCGGCGCGTTTTAGTAATAAAAAAACCACTAGTTGTCTCTTCACAGTTTTGAAAACGTACATTTTCCCTTAAACGTTTTAATATGCTCACATAATATTCCTTATTTACTGCCTGGGCTGGTGGAAGAAATTCGCATTTGACCACAACACACAGTGATTCGACTCCATCAACCGCTGGACAAAATTAGAAGGAGTGGTCCGTTCTTCATAAAATTTGGTATGCTAGTTAATCATGGTCTGCTGAATTCAAATCTCCATTTGGTTTTTCTTAAACTGTTGCAGTTTAGCAATGCCTGAGGCTTAATTTTGCAAATTTCGTCATTTTTGGAAAGCTATAGCACCAAATGTGTTGGCTAGATTTTTCAGATTTTACATTTAATCGGTAACGTCAACATTGATTATTCCAAAGAGTAACAGAAATTGTATCGGGACTCTGTGGTTTTGCAATAAAAACGATAATAATAGATGTATGTTTTGCATTTTTGCAGATTTTATCATTTTTCGTGCTAATTGCATACTTTTAGGCATAAATAAAATAAATTTTGTCGAAAAATACGTGTTTAGACCACTTTTCAAATTGAATTATTTTCTGAGATCGGAAGATATCGGAGGATATAATTACATTATCCGACGAAGAAAGAATGCTTCTTAAAATAAAAAAAATCCAGGAACATACTTTCACATACTTTTTAGATATTTTCGTCTAATTTTTGCCAATTTTCTGATTTTTAACTTAGAAAAATATTTTGAATTAAAAGTGAAGTAAAAGCCTACGCCTTCCAAATTTTGGGAAAACATTAAAAGCGATAATGGCCACATTATTTCTTATTCTATATTGAAAGTTTAAGCAACTTCGTGCCAACCAATTAGTTTTAAAATTTTTTGTACTCAATAGACTAAAAAACAGAAAATATGAGTTTCAATTTTTTTGTGAAAAAAGTTTCAATTTTGAGCTGCTTTTGCACAGAAACTAATTAATTTTTTGCACAGATTTTTTGTGGTTTTCTTAGTTGGAGTTTTTTCTTTGAAATTAAATCAAAATCGTTAAATTCTGAGACCATAAATTTTTTGAATTTTGTCTATGGAATCACTGTGCAACACGGCAATCAAGGAAAACAAAGCCTGGACCAACTCTGTTGTGGTTTTTTGTGTTTTGACATGTCTGAGAAGATTGTTTCGAAGATTTATTATTTCGAAGATTGTTGGGTAGTTTCAATGTCGTATTCATGGACTCATGTCTGGTCAACGGTAATGATACATCTGGCCCAAAGAAAGCCTTTCTTTACCGACATCAATCCGATGCTGTTTCTGCAACTAAAATACATATTTCAGCACCAGATGATGGATGTACCAACCCAGAACAAAAAACTTTGAAAATATCTCAAGCGCAGTTTGTTTGAATTGGATATTCCGGGCATTTTTTAATTATAATCTACAAAAACTATTTTTCCTATCCGAAAATTCCAAATTTCGAAGCATTATAATCAATGCAAAATCTTCGGCAACTACTTAAAACTGCAGATTGCTTTCAGCCAAAATCTAAAACAACAAACACTGTAACTAGTTACCTCAATATTATCCATAAAAGTTTTTTAAGCATATGTCAGTATATCATAGCAAAGTTATTTCCCCTTCTCGTTCAACACTAACACTGCTGCAGTGTTGCCAAAAAGCACAACAACAACAATGGCAAAGTTGCAATATGCAAATGCGGCAAGTTGGCGCTCATAACTCTTTTGTTTTTGGTAGCTTTTTGGAAAATGACTCCACCGTGGCTTTTGTTGTTGCGTTGCGTTGCGTGTGTTGCAGCAACAAAAAACAAACATTATTTTAATTGCCAAAGAGAAAAATCCAATCTCCCAACTTGCTCATTCCGCCCTCGAAGCCGAAGCAGCAACTGAGTCTTGAGGCGCGTTGCCGCAACGCAAAGTCGCATACATTCGCTCTGGAATGGACGTAATGACGCAAATGAAATTATGTTGAATTTTCATATCCCCGCCGGGTGTTATGCGAGCCCGAACAGCAGTGTAATTGAAATTGTAGCTTTCGGAGCGCACAAATAAGGACATCGAATACAGGATTGGGGCATTGGATGGCGGCTCAGCACAACGCAGCGCAACATAATTGAAACGGCTCCATTTGCGGCGGGCAACTGCGGCAGCAGATCAGTGTGCACAGCATGACCCAAACGCGTTTGACCGGCGCCTACGGACATAGGACTGCGTGGATTTAGCTGCTTTTAATAAATAACTAATGTTGTTTGCATTTATAAAGCACGCACGAATACTTATCGCTAATTGCGAAATGAAATGAAATTAAATACGGCAAATAATTTTGGATCGAAAAATCGAAAATGCATTTTATATTTAAAAATATTAATTAATACTATGGTTGCATGACACAGTAGTGTATTGGACTATGAGTTAAAGGGTCGTCGGGTTCGTGGGACAATGGCAAACCGCTGAGCACAAAATGTTTGCCCATAAGCGCCTAAATCACCATTCAGAGTGGGTCTCTTTAGAGCTTCCATGCCTTTTGTATTTTTTTCTCTTTCCAGTTGGATATTTTAAAAATTTCATTAATTGTTTTGCACAAATTCCTTAGTTATTATAGCAATAAAAATTGGGTTAAGGTTGAACGAAACATTCTTCTTTCAAAAGCTGTCCAGGATAACTAAGTCAGATTGCATTCATGATTTAGCGCATAGAATAATTATGCTATAGATTACATATTTTGGTCAACGGAATTTTGTCTGTGGAGACATAGTTACAGGAGTTATCCTTCAATGTATTCTCCAGACTGACATTAAAAGGGTTCGAGGCTTGAAAGCCTCACGACTGGCTTTTGACATATCAAAGGCATTCTTGTACCCAAGGGACTGGACACTCTTAGTAAAACTATTGTAATGTATTTCTTAACCCTTGTACACCTTGCCACCTCAACTGTAAGCTTGTGCCATATTTGACGGTTGGAAATGTATTTTTCTGTCTCGCTACACGTTTTGCTCGAAGATAGCTGAAGAATGTTATTAATATCCAGAATGCAAAATAAGTAATATTTTGATTCCTCATAGGGCTATTGAAAGTTTTCTCATGATAGATTTGATTTTGTTAATATTGATTTGACTTTTGAGGGTTTCAGTTCCATTCAGCATTTTGCGAACATAGCTTGAATATTAGACTTGCCAATGCTACCCTTTGTGGCCTTGACAAATAGTTTCAATCTCTTACAACACCTCTATTAACACCTTATGTGCTATACACATTACATTCATTTGAATGTCTGAAGTTTTTACTGCATCAAGCTTGTCTATTCTATCTTAAATACGCTACAACACTCAGGAATCATTTCACTAAACCATTTAGTCAGCTTAATTTGTTCACTCAATTCTATGGTTACTTCAATTTTTTCAATTCATATTTCCTAAAAAAAAATCATTTCAATCAATTGAATCTTGATTTGAATTTTACTCTCTAATTTTGACGATAATTTTGACGATTTTACATTTTAAATATTTGTATTTTCTTTAGTATTTCTATCAATTTTTGCTTTGGTGACTTTTATTTTTATATCGTGAACAATTTTTTTTTAATTTATTTTGTAAAAAATTTTATATTTTTTTAAATTTATTTTGTGAAAAATTAGCCAAATCCGATGTGCAATTGAGATATCAGCGGATATGATGTGTAGTCTTTGTAGATATGAAAAACTTGCGGTCTTTCTTGTGTTAACTTGTCTAATTTAATTCATTTTTCAACTTATCTATTTCATATTTTTTATATTTATATATTTTATACATATATTCGATATATTTTCTATTTTTTATTTCAATTATTCCAATTATTCATTTTTTATTACCATTTTCAATATTCTAATTTAAGTTTAATTAATTCATTTTATCCATTCATGCATTTCAATTTTTCATATTTTTCTATATTTATATATTATATATTTTCTATTCCAATTATTCATTTTTGTATTACCATTTTCAATATTCTTAATTAACTTTAATTAATTAACAAATTTAACTTTAATTAACTAACTAACTAACTAATTTAACACTTTTTACCAGTATTCATTTTATCTAATTTAATTAGACTAATCTAATTTAACTTAAATTAATTAACTAATTTAACACTTTTTACCAGTTCCTTTTATGCCTTGAAATTTTTTAATTTTTTCTAGTGTTAACTTGTCTTCTTAATTTAATTCTTATTTCAACTTATCTATTTAATATTTTTTATATTTATTTATTTCATATATTCTATAAATTTTTTATTTTTATATAATTCAATTATTCACTTTCATATTGGCATTTTCAATATTCTAATTTAACTTTAATTAATTAAATTTATCTAATTAATTAAATTAATCTAATTTAACTTTGATTAATTAGCTACTTGAACAATTTTTATTTTTTATTTCCCATTTATATTTTTTTCATTTTTATTTTCCATTTTATTTTCCATTTATAAATTTCAATTTTTTCATTCATTCATTATTCACTAAATTTCAATTTCACTTCAACCCATTTATATTATCTTTTTGCGTATATTTTTACATTTTCTATTGCATTTCAATAGCTTAATCGATTTAATTCAGCTATTCAATTTAATGCTTTTCTTCCAAGCATCACTTTATATTGTCTATTCCAAGTTTTTTCTTATTTTCTTATTACAAATTTTCCTCCTAAACCGCAAACATGGCATCCTCAAAGCGCTTCTTGTCCACCTTTACGATCGCATTTCCCCTTTCATGCTCTGCTGGTTGTCAAAAACTTTTCAATTATGCTCAGACAAACGACACTTTCTAATCCATCAAAATGGGTTCAGTGACAATGAATACTGAGCGGCTTTGGCATCGCCCACCCACTGACCAATTTAATTGACTGCATCCGCTGGGATTTTCCAACGTTACGCCTCCATCAGCCAAGTGTATCCATCAGAGAGTCTCACTTGATTTCGTGCACTTTCACGCTTGCTGCCAGCGTTCGTTTACTTGTATATGCTGCGGATTTTTATTTTAATCCACTTGCTTTAAATTCGTACAAAAATTCAACTAAAATTCTCGTTTAATGAGGGGGGGGCGTGCTGGCAGACTGATTAACTGACTGACAGGCTGCTGAGTTTGCTGTGCTGTGCTTTCGGCAGAGCGAAGGACGTTTTGAAGTCCTACCAAAAAGCTAATAAATATACATATTTTTAGATGCTTGTTTTTCGCGGAAAAATCATAACAAGCGAAGTGAGGGAACGGCGAGAAAAACAAGCTTCAATCAAGGCGCTTGAAAAGGGCATTTATGTTTATTTGGCGCACACCTAAATAAACAGACTGTGCGCAACTTCTCATTTACATAAACATGTACATTTATGTATAATAGAGTAACATTTGTTTGCAACTTAATGATGTCGAATACGAAAGCATTGTGAGCAAAATCGGCGAAACAGTGCTGCTGCAATGTGCGCTGAAAGCACAAATAACGACAACGATAATCTGACTGAGATGCATAGCCGAATAAAAGGTCAACATTATTCATTAATAAGGACAACAGTTGATGTCATTCTTAATTGTCATCTTAATTAGACTGAAAGCAGCACAGACTCAGTGACAACGCCACAGACTGTCCAAATCAAAGGAAAATCACAAAAGAAAAACAAACCAAAAATGCACACACGCACAGACTCGTATCTGTTAATGCATTGTGTGTATTTGTGTGTATATATTTATTTGTATTTGTATGTAGCTGCTTGTATGTATGTTATAAATACGATTTGGGTTCATTTTCTGCATTTCAGTAGGCAAAGTCATTTGTACACGTCACCCGAGCTACCGAGCCAAAGTCAACAACAGCTAAAACAACAACAACCAGCGCCACAACAAAAATACCAAAGACATCATAACAGTGAAGGAAAGCAACAACAAATATACAAAGCTGAAGCTAAAGCACCCCACAACAAAAACGGGACAGCACACCGCATAAGAACTGTTAATTCATCATCTTCATCAATGCGAAACGCGAACAGCAGCAACAACAAAAGTAAATATTAAAGACAACATAACGAACGAACAGTTGCCTTCAGCTTTGTTGCATGCAAAACAACAACAACAACAACCGCAGCAGCGTCAATATCAAAAAACCAAAGCAGCAATAGCAGCATTCGAGTTTGGCAACACTGGCAATAGGAGCTGTAACTTTTCCCATATTTTACGGTGATTACATCTTTCCACTTGAATTGGCGCTTTAGTTTTGACTTCTGCTCGAGCTCATTTCCATCCACGTCCGCTTGCCGCACCACAAATCCAACACCAGTCACTCGGCTGCCGCTACTTTTGCCAGTACCGGCCTGGACCGAATAAAGCCTTGTCCCGAAAATGCCTGTGGGTGGGCGCACGGCAGGCAAATACGGATTTTCCGACAACAATTACTACAGTGGTAAGTTCATAAATTTATTCATGGCCCGGCACTCAAACCGATGAATAACAACGACACACAACAGCAGCCCGCATTGCCGCACCACGTCGAGCAAGTATATCACTACGCAAACACACACACAAACACATATACAGATATACAAAGTAGAACGCGCCTCGCTGTGTGCCACTGCTGTGTGATGTTTGAAGTGTAGTGATAAGGCAACAACAATCACTAGCTAAGCATATAATCGCAAACAAAAAAAATCGCTAACTTCCCTGTTTGCTTTATTTTATGTACCTATATATTTATTTGTTGTGTGCGCTGTGCTTTTGCTTTCATTTTGCCGTTTTTTGTTAGTTATTATTATAAATGTGCAAGCGGGCATAGTGCGAGTAAATGCAGTATACATACACACACACATACAAACAACTGCAAATGTGCCGAAAAAGTGCCAATACATCGCACTGTTTCATTTTGTTGTTGTTGTTAAGCATATTGTTGGTTTTATTAAATGGTTAGCTACAAAGAGATGTTGATCAAAATAACTTTTTTTGTATAACATTGCGCTGGCCTTGACCTTTGTGAAGCCAATTTTGGTTATTTATGTTTTCTATTTAGCATTTTGTATACACAAATGATGCACCAAAGAGTGAAATAGTGCTAAAGAAGCCAGCGAAGATATTGAAACAGTGTACAATAACAAATGTGCTTCAATATTAAAAAGCAAACCTGGCCAACGCTTAACTGAAAGCAATCTAGATAAGTAGCTACTGGTTCTAGGCTGAAAATTTTACATTAAATTGGTTGCGGTAAGCTCACAGAATACTGCCCTAAAGACAGATATGCTGAAAGACTGTGATTGCTATACTGAAGTGCTGAAGAGTAAGAAAAAAAAATTTACAGTTCTTGTGTCAATATCCGTCCTTAGCCAAGACTTAAAGGCTTTTTGATCTTTATACTAACCTTACTAAGCTTTCTACTCCAAACAAAGCTATAATTCTTATGTCAATGTCCGTCCTTGGTCAGAACATTTGGGCCTTCCATTCTTTACTAACCTTTCTTCTGGTCCAGAGTAATAATTTTTTACTAACCTCACGAAGCTTTCTACATGACGGCTGGGCTTCCCATTCTTTGCTAGCCTTTCTTCTGGCATAGAGTACTCATTCTTTACTAATCTTACGAGGCTTTCTACTCTAAAGAATTCATGTTTCTTTACTAACTTCTTTTTTACTAACCTTTCTACTCAAAACAAAGCTATACTTCTTATGTCAATGTCCGGCCTTGGCCAGAACGTTTGGGGCTTCCATTCTTTACTAACCTTTCTTCTGGTCCAGAGTTATAATTTTTTACTAACCTCACGAATCTACTCTAAAGAAACCTATATTTCTTGTGTCAAAGTCCGTCCTTAGCCAGGACGTCTGGGTCCAATTCTTTACTAACCTTACTTCTAGCCTAGAGTACTCATTCTCTACTAACCTTACTAGGTCGTCTACTCTAAAGAAACCTATACTTCTTGTGTCAATATCCGTGCTTGGCCAGGAATCTGGACTTCCCATTCTTTACTAACCCTACTTCTAGCCTAGAGTACTCATTCTCTACTAACCTTACTCAGCTTTCTACTCTAAACAAACCTATACTTCTTGTGTCAATGTCCGTCCTTAACCCAAACGTATAGGCTTCCAGTTCTCACTGAGATTTCTGCTCTAAACTTCGAAAACACAGCACAGTTTATATTGGAATCCTCATGATTTCTAACACCATTAATAAACCAGCTTCAACCTAACCCAACCTTGTAGTGTGTGTGTGTGTGTGTGGGTGTAGACATTAAGTTATGCAAAACGCATACAAAAAATATGAATGTCACTCAATTTTGCACTGCACACACAGTGGCGTGTGGAATATGATAATTTCATGTTGAAAAAAAATGCAAATACTTGATGAAGATTAAGTACTTGGAAACTGTCTCCAATTTGTGAGCATTAAATCAAATTTCAACTACTAACAGTGCAACAATAAACAAGTTGCGCTGTCTAACGAGGCGTATGATTATTTTTTTTGCATTAAATTGTGCTATGACCATAGCAAACGGGGCGTATGATTAACATTAATTTAATGTGTTCATACAAAGTGACTTTAATTTAAACAAGAGCGCTGCATCGGATAACTTTTTACTGCACATGAGAAGTTTGGTGTCGGATACGTATAAATACTTCATTTACTCGATCGCCATCGAGTATGTATACTGCTCTTACTCGATCTCTCGCTCACGCGTAGAGAAGAGAAGAGAAGCACAGAATTTCGGATAACAACGAGAAGGAAGCTGCGAAAAATCGGAACATGTAAAAATTGGAACATGTAAAAATAGGAACATAACAGCAAAACTTTCGCGAGTATGAGGTACCTTCCTGCGGAACCTTGATTATTTTTGCAGCTTCAAGGTCAACAACGGCAGACCCGATATTGCTGCTGCTACTGGCGTTGTGGTTGGACTTAGAATGTTTTTGAGATGTTTATGCAGTAAATTGATTTAAAATCTTCAAATATAGTTATATTGTTTATTATAGTTCGGGTTATTTATTATAGTTTGAATTTTCTAATTCAAGATATAAGGTATGTATGTATGTTATATAAGTTTTCAGAAATAATGTTTATTGTGTATTAAACTTAATTATATTAAATGAAATCTATATTGAATAGTTATTAAAAAAGTCATATAATATGAAATTTATTTTATTATTGCATATATTGATCACCAGGGAAAGGATTTTGAGGACCTAAGGGCAAAATAATATAGCAAAAAAGGCACGGAAAGGCATTAAAAACTGCCAAAAAGGCAGAAAAAGGCACTAAACACTGCATAAAAAGGCAAAAACAGGCATTTAAAAATAAGAAAGAAATACTAGAAAATCTAAAAGAAAAGGGGAAACGGTATTTTTTAATAATTTATTTCATCTGACGTATGCAACATACAATATTTATACCTCGTTTTACCTCGAGGTAATTAAATTTTTTATAAATTAATATTTACAATAACATATATTTGTTCATATTATTCGTTATAAATAAATAAATAAATAAATATAAAATACAAAAAATTATGCTTCGCGCAATACGCTCAATGCTTTGCAACATTCCTTTGAAGCACATTCAACTCAAACTTCACAAAGTATTTGCGGTAGTACCTCATGTTGTTTAAATCTTCCGACATACTCGACACCTTCCGCGAGTATTTGCGTAACAACGAGAAGGAAGTCTGCTAGCGTCGAGTAGCAACGAGAAGCTGCTCGCTCAGCGTCGAGTAACAACGTGCAGTTACTCGACAATTTAGAGGTACAGAAAAATGAGTACCTTATTTTGGGCTTCTCTTCGGATACGTGTTCCGTTTTTGAAACTGCACGTGAAGGCATCGAGTATAAATAGATTTATGCAGCTCTTTAATTTAAACCTGCAATTGAATTTTAAGAATTTATAACAATTTAGCATAATTAATAGCACTGTGCGTGAAATTTGCCCTCAAAAATTAAGACATGGGGGGGTCCTACAAGTAGGACAAGTAGGTCCTAAATCGTTTCGAATATCGCTTTACTGTCTTCGGCAAGTTTGTAGATATTTTAACCACCAACAAATTTGCTTCAGACACCAATTCAAAAAAAATACATTCAAACTGTGTAATTGCGATGTGTGCATTTTTTTGCGCAGCGCTACGTGGCGTATGAGTGTCATTTAACTATAACACTCAACGTGGCGTATGACACTCATACGCCAAGTAAAGCAAGTAAAGTAAAGCGATATTCGGAACGATTTAGGACCTATTAGCATTTAAACGTTCGAAGACTTAAGCGACAAACTTGACGAAAATTACCAAACTTCAAAGTCGGATTTCTCTTAAACTAGAGCCAATCTTACCAAACGGCTGGTGGATCTCAACTCACTATACCTATAGAAACCTCACCCAGTAGGTCCCCCCCATGTCTAAATTTTGGACTTGCACAGTGTAGTTAATGCAATATTAATATAAATTGTTTAATATTAAAATTTCTATTTTCAGAAAATAGTAAAAATAAATTTCACAGTAAATCATCATCCTACTACTAAAAGAAAATATTATTACGAATAATTATTTAAGTTTAAGTAATATTTTTGCATGATTGAACAAATCCCAGAGCCCCAATAAAACACCTCTTCTCTCTCGTCCAGGCTGCCTGTGATTACAACCCAACCAAATAAAACTCACTTCTAATAAATTTCATAAAAATTTCAACCAAGAAAATTCCTGAGTGTAATATTTCATTTTGAATACATTAAGGAATCGAAAATCAAAGCCTGCAATGGCTGCGTCGATAACTTAAAAGGAGCGCAAGCTAATTTTAGTATTATTAATTAATGAACCAATTGAAGCGTAAACAATTTATACACATAATCTGCATTTATTAATTAAATCCAGAGCACTTTGAGTCACAAAAGTCAACAGAAACCCGAAGTCGGATGGAAGTGCAATCCTGCCTAACTCTTATTCTAACTTTTGCTCATTATCTTCTATCTGTCTCTCTATCTATCTCGGGCGTGCTGTTGTTTCATCTTTCACATACAACAATCTAACCCCACATTGGTCATTGCACAAAAGCAATGAAACGAAAATAATTTATTAAAACAAAACCACAAAACAACAACGAAACGTTTCACTTTATTTGTACAACTGTGTGCAGTGTGAACGAATGTGTAATTCCCTGCACATTAGATAAGCACTCAATCATCCATTTCTTTGCAATTGTTTGGACAACTTGAACATCGTTCGAGGTCCTCGACAGTCAACTGGCACAGCGTGCGTGCCGTCAGTGACATCAGCTATGCGCTGAAACGCTTCTAAACTGCAAATAAAAATGTCAATGGCACAAACGACAGCATTCTGTGTTCTGTGACGCACATTAGAAAGTGGAAATTGTTCAAATATTAGCAATTTCAATTCAATTCAATTTAAGCTGCTCCAATCACTCCTGAGTGACAGCCGGTTAATGTACTCAAACCAACAAAACATTATTAATGCGTATACCGAAAGCTGTGTAAAAATATCCACTTCAGATTTGCTGCAATCAATCCTGATTTGGATCTTTTCTAATATTATTTTTCATAGATTGGATTATCGCTGAGCAAGAACAGCAATTCGAATGCGTATGGGCGAAAATTTGAACACAGAACCACTCAACACGCATTTGTTGTTTGCGCTAGTTTATCGGTTGTATTGTCGTATAAAGAATATAAATCAGCGTGCGTGTCAAGTGATAAATAACAAAAACCCTCGCATACATGAAAATTGTATAAAATATCCATAAACCTTACCTGCACTGGCAACGGTCCTTAGCCGAGAATCGATAACCAAGCACCAAAATAAGAACTCTACACACTGCCTGATCCCTTAATTGATTTCAAGTGTTGCGTACGTGTTGTCGGCATCGTTCGCTGCGGTTGTCGTCGATGTGGATGTCGCCGTGGCCTTTGCGTTCACGTTCGCATTGGCATTGACGACATGAAAAGCGACATTTCCGTAAAGCAAATTCTACGCAGAAGCGTTCAAAGAAATTTGCGTCAAAGACAGCAAATGCGCGCCAGACAGACACACGGACATAAATAAACTGAGAAAAAACCTAAATGAATCAATATGAAAAAAGAAAACAACTGCGTCCAAACACGGTGTGCGGTTTCTTCAACAACAGCGGCGTAGTTGCAAAAAAAACTATTTCAATATATGTATGTATGTGTGTATTGGTAACAGTTAAGGACAGACGAACGTCTACTGCTGTTAGAAAACAAAATTTTTATTTTCTCACATAAAGCGAACGCAATCGGGGCAATTTTCAATTATTCGAGGCTGCAAAGTACTTCTTTTTTATTGAATTCTTTTTATTGAATTTTTATTGTCTGTTGCGGTAGATAACATAGGACGCAGTCAGTTTTCATCACTAATACAAAGTTTGTTGAAAAAAAGGAAGCAATCTCACATTTTCTTTTCACTCTTTGTGAATTCGAAGAAGACTTATTGAAACAGACTTGAATGAACACTAAAAACACTGAGTTGAACTGCTAAAATACTGAATCGTTGAAAATCTTAAGTGTTGGATTCTTCTGTGCATTTTTAGGCAGATTGTTTATAGCAGAAGTTCATAGTGCCGTTTTACTCTCGTATGTTTGGTCATTCTTTAGAAAAACGAAAATCTTTCAAATGTTACATAAACGTCTTTCAGTAAGCAATGAGCTCACTTGACCAACAAGTACTAGATTCCGCTCATTCATAAACAGTCTTATTTTCGTCGTTTTCAGACTTTCACCTTGAGCCTCGTTTTCACTGAACCTTCATCAGTCTTATTATTTATTTTCGTTATTGTAATTGCATGGATATGAACCAGAGTCCGACCGATTAATCGGCATCGGCTAGTATCGGCCAATAAAATTGGTATCGGCATCGGCTAGTATCGGCATCGGCAAAAAAAAAAAGAATCGGCCGATGCCACATCGGCCGTTTTTAGTCGATAGCATATCGGCCTATTTTCCTGCTTTCATTTTTTTTGTTTTCAGTTTTTGTACCAACGGGTTCTTATACCCCTTTTCAGTAATGTATTTTTAAATACTGTTTAATATAAATGTTTCCTAAAAATGTTTTTTATAAAAACTAGGTAGTCTTAAAAACACAGATTTTCTTGAAATGTCTATGCATTTGGTCTATTAATGTGCATATCAGAAGAAAGGGCATTTAATTTTACAATCTTATCCTTCGTTTTTAATTGGAAGCATTTTTTTTAAACAAGCCTTTTATTTTTTCCAAATTGGTTTTCTGACTTCTTTCCACTGCACTTGTACAACGGGTCGCAATTTGAGAGTACAAATTTTAATATAAAAATCGTAATTTTAATTTGAACAAAAAACTGAATTTGTATGCAATATTTAAGATAAATATATATTTTATATATGTATATATATTTTTTTAAATTTGTCTCTCAGTTGAATAAATGAAATATATTATTTTTTTTAATACATGTTAATGTTTTAGAATTCTGAATTATCTTGTAATTTTATTTAGTTTTTAATTATTTCTTTTCTCGTTTTTTTTTTGTCATTTTGTGATGAATATTACAAACAATATGTAATAGTTCCTTTTGTTTTTTTTTATAAAATATACTGTGTTTTTGATTGAATTCATTCGTGTTATTTTTTGTCTATGTAATCGGCATCGGCCGATTTTCACCCTTTCGGCCGATTAATCGGCATCGGCCAAATCTCGAACTTCCGGCCGATTAATCGGCATCGGCCAAAAAATTTTTTATCGGTCGGACTCTTATATGAACACTTGCAACCATAAAATCAATTGTGCTTCCAGAAAGATACCAAAGTTGTGCTTGAAATCATATTCATCATATTAGAAGAGCCGAGAATGATTCACAACTAATTCTCCCATGTACATGAGTGCATTGAGTCTCCTTCTAACCACCTGTTCAACTCCGTATAACATCTGAATAATTATAGCTTATACGTTGTTGTTATTATGTCGTTGCTTATCTGCACAGAGCAGCTGTCACGTATGCAAACAGTACCAAACCAGTTCTGAAATGCCTTTCTTTCCTTCACTCTTAGATTGGTTACCTTAATTCATGACCAAAAAAAATACCAAATTAAACCTAACATAAAGCGCCACTTTAGTGGACAAGAATGGATTCCAGTACTTGAACAGCTCTTAAAACCTTTTGATGAGGGTCATGCGGTAGTTAATCTACCAACTGACATATTTTTATGTAATATGAGCCCCTTGCGCAACAACTCAAAACTTCTAATATCTCTCGTGTAGACATTATAGACACACTTTGTCTTGGAGTATGAGCTACTACAACTTGAGCTGTTGAAAATTTTACAAAAGCAACGGCAGAGATTCAGAGTCATTAGGAAATTTGATGACAAGGGATGACTGACTGAGGGCTGCAGCCAGATCTATTTCAAGGAGTGGCACTCGCTAATCAAGGAGGAAAGCTTGTTGCTTCCGAGGCACAATAGACAGCAACGTTTAAGTGGCTGTGATCATTAGGCACTCATAACACTGTAATAATAATAATAATAATAATAATAATAATAATAATAATAATAATAACCTCATCTTGGCCCCATTTACCATCAAAACAGAGACCTAAAATAATTATTATCCATTTTTTGGGAATGAAAAAATTGCTCTAATTTAAGAAATTTCTATAATTATTGCTTTATTATAATTATTCCCAATAAGAAATTTTTTATGTCGCCTATAACTATTATAATGTAATAAATATTTTTGAGTTGCTTAATAACTGTTAGAAGAAATAAATCTTTTTTCATTCTGGATAATTATTATTTTGGGATTTTTTTTGTTTACGTTGCATCATAACTTTTCTTTCTTTCTTCATTTACGTTACTGATACCTATTATTTTGAGACATTTTTTTTTTTATGTTGATTCATAACTTTTATTTATCATTTTTTTATCATTTACGTTGCCGATAACTATTATTTTAAAAACAAAATTTTATACGTTGAATTACTACATTTTGGATATGAATTAATTTGTAATTGTTTTAAATTTACAAACTTTACTGCAGAATTGCAAATTTACTCCAGAAACCTTATTTCCACCAAAACCTAAACAATTAAAAATCAATTAATTAAAAAAGATTAAAAATCAATAAATTTTGTAACATTAAATTGATTGCGAAGGTGAATATGAAATGGCTTTCGAACCAGAGTCAAGTTAGAAAAAAATTTTACAAATATATTCAGAAAATACAAAAGTATACATTATATAAAAGTATACATTATATTTTATTGTAAAGGGAATTTCATGGGCTACAATATGGTAGCAAACTTATTGTACCTTAGTAATGGATTTTTTCGAGAAAAAAATCCGTTAAGAAAAAATGTTAATAATAAAATGCTTTTTTCGCTTAAAACATTTTATTAGTACATCTTACGTATCGAATGTTGCACATAAAAAAAAAAGGTATGATAAATACCTTTCGTTTGATACCCATATCGTGTAAATCAGTTGGAGATTAATTGAGTTTTTTGATAAAAACTTTGAACTTTGACGCCGAGCCACGCCTTTTATGGGCGTTTTCCAGGCAACATTTTTAGTTTGTTAGATGCAGGAGCCAACCCTCTATTTAAAAGCATACTCATTATTTTTTTCACGAGGGTTCGCTATACTGTTTTTATGCCTCGACGAAAATGGGGTTTTTGGGACATTTTTGTCGAAAACACAGTTTGAATGTATTTTTTATGAATTGGTCAGCCTGATTCTGTGTATTCTTGACAAATTTTTTATCAAGGTATTTTGTCAAGATTTTTATCAAGCAAAAGCTTGTTGGCATTCTGATGCAACATTAATAAAGTAAAAAGCTCATTTAATTCAACATAAGGTGAATATGCGACAGCTGTCAAATTGTCAAAAAATAAGACGACAAATTTAAGAAAAGTAAGTTTTGAAAAAAAAAGTCGGCCTTGATAGCCCAGCAGGTAGCGCGCTAGCTTCTCATACCGAGTGCCCCAGGTTCGATTCCTGGCTCGGGCTGGAAAAAATGCTCATCTATCGGGTCAGTCCAGTTCGTGAGTTTTTTTTTTCAATAGTTTCACAATAGGCGCTTTTTGCATACAAAAAATAATTCGTGGGAGGTAACGGATTTTTTTTATTTTCTCTGATGTAAAAGTGTTAACATGCACAATGCTTCCATTTTCAATAGGCAAAATTTCAATTGCATGCTGTTGTCAATAGCATTCAAACTTTTGACAATTTATCAAGAAAAGAGCTTTTATTTTTAGGAATAGAATACCAATTCTTGACAAATAGTAAAAAATTGACAAATAGTCAATATGGTGAATTTATCAAGTGTACAGAATTGGGCTGGGTGTCTTAAGCAAATTTGTTGGTCGTTAAAATATCAAATATCTACAAACTTGCCGAAGACAGTAAAGCGATATTCGGAACGATTTAGGACCTATTAGCATTTAAACGTTCGAAGACTTAGGCGACGAAATCGACTAAAGTGAGCAAATTTCAAAGTCGGATTTCTTTTAAACTAGAGCCAATCCAGCCAAACGGCTGGTGGATCTCAACTCAGTATACCTATAGAAAGGTATAGAAAGGTCGCTCTGTAGGTCCCCCCCATGTCTGAATTTTTGAGGATAAATTTCACGCACAGTGTAATTATCCAGAATGAAAAAAAATATTTATTTCTCATAACAGTTATTATGCAACGTAAAAATTAATTGTGGCAAATAATAATTATAATCAACAAATAAAATTTATTTTGCATTGTAATAGTTAAATTGCAATTAATTTCTTAAAAAAACTTATAATAGTTAAGTCCCTATTCATATCATTGTCGGAAATTCTCTATCGACAGCTACAAAGTTTTCACTTACGTTTCACTCAATATCGAACTCACTTCCAGTGTCAAACCTCATCTGGGACATGGTACTTAATAAAACTACTCTTTGCACAATATAGGAAATGTTGCCCTTACAACAACGTAAACTAAATAACACACTTCTCGATCACCGCATGCCTTTGCCACCCTCTTCGTAACGCCACTGCCGCATTGTGCCCACACCCACGTCACGTGGTCGTACGTGTTTATGGCCTAGCAATGTGCATTAAACGTGCCGGTCACAACACTTCAACTTCGAGCGCACTGAAGTGAGTCGAAAAGTGTAGCTGCCACTTTTGTTGTTCTTGCATATATATACTTATACATACAACTATATGGAGTTGTTTGCTTTTGCTTTGTGTAGTCGGTTTATTTGTTTCAGTTACGGCAAAGCTGTGCAAATTGAGAGCGCGAGCGCGTAAATATCAGAGCGACAGGCAACAAAATAGCAACGGCCATGAACAACCATTACGTATACGTCCCGTTGCCGTTGAACTAAGGACTGTACCGAAAAGAAACTGCACACATTCTTTTGCCCACAACATAACGATTTTTATTAATTTTCGTTAACAATTTTTATTTTAAAAATTTATTCTCTTAATTTATGGCGAAGTTTTTGTTTTATCCCCTTTATTAAATTCTGCACACCCTCTTTTGTACCGGCAGTGCTTTAAGCCAGTTTTTTCTAAGTCCTTGACGTCAGCGGCAACTCGACTATTCTTCCTTAAATTTCGCTTGACAATAGCCCAATATCTCTCTATAGGGCGGAATTCTGGAGCGTTTGGCGGATTCTCCACTATTGCAACATAATTGACATTGTTTTTTTCTAACAAAGTCAATGCTGAACCGGCGTAGTGTGCGGTAGCTAAATCGGGCCAAAATATTCTCGAAACATTCTGTTTTTTTATAGAATGGTATAAGCCGATGGTTTATGCACTCTTTTTTGTAAATCTCAACGGATATAGTGCCCTTTGTAAAGAAAGGAAAAGATCTAAGGCCGAAAGAACAAATAGCCTGCCAGATGAGAACTTTCACGCCAAACTTTTCAATTCCAATTGTTGACACTGACAGGTCGACAGAACCACCTTTCTGCTTTGTGTAAAATTGGGGACCTGGTAATGTTCTTGAGTCCATTTTAATGTAAGTTTCGTCGTCCATCACAACACACTCAACAACATTTTGATATAAGCGATCGTACAATTTTCGAAGCGTTGTTATCCCCACTTTCACTTGTCCTTTACTTTTTTGGGTATACTTTGTTTTTTGTAAGTTTTTAGGTTATGCTTTTGCTTCACTCTTTGAATCATAGTGGCACTTGTTCTAGCTTTTTTCGGCAAATTTCGTACAGACATTGAATTGTTTTTTCTTATTAATGTTAGCACTTCTTTTTCAAGTTTCGGGCCACTTGGACATTTTTTCTTCCAGTTTTTGGCAAATCTTAGAGAGAACAAGTATCTCCAAATTTGA
The DNA here is from genome assembly GCA_963668005.1 of Melieria crassipennis. NCBI lineage: Eukaryota > Metazoa > Arthropoda > Insecta > Diptera > Ulidiidae > Melieria > Melieria crassipennis. Next base: position 103,522,736 of record OY764961.1, read on the forward strand.
TGATTACATTTTTTACACTATTGACACTGAATTCGTATCGATTGGCCAACTATCTGTACGAAATTCCCTTTTCAGAGCAGTAATTGTGCACAATTTGCTTACGCACCTGCTCTTCGATTCGCGGCGTCGGGAAAACTGTACTACGAGTAGCATAGAAAACAAGGGCAATAAAAGCACAAATGATCATGCTTTCTAACGGTACATTCCGCATTGCGATCAAATGTCTACACTAAGAGAAATATTGAATCAAAAGTGTGCAGTTTCTTTTCGGTACAGTCCTTAGTAATGCAAATGTTTGACCATAACTATAAACACACACACACACACACACACACTCGTAAATATACATATACAAAGTTTTAAGTAGCTGACGACATGTTGTACGCACGCAAATGTATTCGTTTGTGTCGATTTACGCACTCGGCTCAACGATGAACGCAATAAAACCCTAAGCGTTTTTTGACTGTCCGTTCGTTAGTACATATATATGTATGTGTGTGTGTGTGTATAATGCTTCCATTGTTGTATTTTTCAGGTCACTCCTACAAGAGCATTAACGATGAGATTATCTGGGTAAGCATTGGTATGGGTATCACCATAATTGTGCTGATCACAATTGCGCTGTGCTATATCGCATACGAGAAATGCCACAAGAAGCGCGAATACTACATAAATGCATAACGCGTGCTGGTCGTACCGCCACCGCCACCGACACCACCCGCTGCATCCACCATAGCCAGCTGCAACATTAACAACAACCATCGTCACGTTCTGCACCAGTGTGGCAGCAAGTGCTCGCACTCGTTCTGCGACAACAACTACTACAACTACAACATTAACTACTCGCACTGTCCCAGCTACGAGGATTTTGGCAGTGGCACTCAAATTGACTGTAAGCACAAGGAGGAAGCAGAAAGATGAAGGTGCAAGTGAAGGTGAGATTTGTGCATTGCAGCGGTGAAGCGAGTTTCGGGGAACAATAAGAAAGATAAGAAGAAATTAGTACGTGCAGTAGCGTAGTTACCATAAAAGTTAATTGCCAATTAATTTTTTGTTTTTTTGCTATACTACGCAATTAATTTATACAGTCGAATACATGATTAATTGAGTCCACGCATTTATTTGATGTAGTTATGTCATGTGTTGGTTTATTTGTTTGTAATTTTTGATGAAATAGTCAATTGGAAATAAATTATTTAGACTAAATTCATATTCAAATGTTTTCAAACAGGGACTTAACTAACTATATAAGTTTTTAAGAAAATAATTGCAATTTATCTCTTCCTTTTTTTTGTTGATTATAATTATTGTTTGCAACAATTAGCTTTTACGTTGCGTAGTTAATAACTGTTATGACTAATAAATTGTATTTTCATTCTCGATAATTATTATTTTGGGATATTTTTTGTTTTGCTTCATATCTTTTATTTATGACTTTTTTAATTTACGTTACCGATAACTATTATTTTGAGAAAATTTTTTTACGTTGCTTCATAACATTGATTTATGATTTTCTTATTTACATTACCTATAACTATTATATAAAACAACATCTTTTTACGTCGCTTCATTTATTTACGAATTTTTTTTACGTTGCTTCATAACTTTTATTTATGATTTTTTAATTTAGGTTGCCTATAACTATTATTTGAAAAAAAAATTTTGAAAAACAAATTTTGAAACAAAAAATTTTACGTTGCCTTATGAATTGATTTTTAATTGTTTAGTTGTTGGTGTAAATTAGTTTTCTGCAGTTAATTTGCGTTTGTCAATTTGAAACAATTAAAAATCAATTCATATACAAAATGTGGTAATCCAACGTAAAATTTTTTTTTCAAAATTTTTTTTCAAAATAATAGTTATCGGCAACCTAAATTAAAAAAATCATAAATAAAAGTTATGAAGCAACGTAAAAAAAAATCGTAAATAAAAAACGTCATAAATAAAAGTTATGATAAAAGCAATGTAAAAAAAATTTTATATTATAAATAATTATTATCGACAACGAAAAATATACTTGTTTCTTATAACAGTTATTATGAAACTCAAAAATATTTATTACATGATAACAGTTACAGCCCACGTAAGAAATTTCTTATTGGGAATAATTATTATAATGCAATATTTATAGAAATCTCTTAAATTAGGGCAAGTTTTTTATTTCCAAAAATATAAATAATAATTATTTTAGGTCTCTGTTGTCAAAGATATTAAGCAATGAGAATTGTATGAATATTTTATATTGAATTTGGTGTAATCGGTTATTTGATTTTAAATTAAATAATTTTTTAGTTATTTACTAAATATCAAAACAAAATTAATAATTTTTGTTCATGTTAAAAACTTAAGTTTGAAAATTTGTATTTATTCATTTATCTAACTAAAATATTTGTATAATATTTAGTCAATGATGTTGTATTAATGAATTGCGTAGCATATATCATTAATTGTTTTATTTTTTCATTGTTTTGCATGCGTTGTTGTTGTTGTTTTTAATTATTTAAAAACTATAATTTATGAATATATCAGCCCGTGGCGTACTGGAATTTTCTAACAAACATTTTTTAACAAAAATTAATTAAAACCCCAATTACGACTATGACTGGTGGTCCATAGTTTGAAATTGATGTCAAATTCTCAACTTGATTTAAGAATTCGAGGTGGCGACATAGAGCCACTAACTGAAGTGAAAGGACCATACAAATAGTTATATAGTTATTTGATTTGCTATCTACGAGTATGTATCATTTTCCTACTTTTTATTTTGCAAAAGAAATTTGATTAATTTAAGTTAAAAGTTTAATCTAAGTTAATAGTTTTTCAACTTATTTATTCATGCATTGATTTTTGCGCTACAAGAAGAAGGTAACTACGAAGGTGGGATAAGTGGCCCAAGAATCGGAAGCAAGTTTTTACAAACGTCGGACATTTGTTAAGCAGATACTCAACGGTTTTCTTGCAGTTTTCATTTATGCAACTTTCGCAAAAGTCCCTGTAGAGCAGAAACAGTATTTTGGTGTGTTGGCTAGTAACTCAGTGTCCAGTTATGTGACTTCTAAGACAATTGTGTAGGTTTTCTTTAAGACTAGAAAGACCATTGCAGTCATTTTGACGGTTTTTCATTTTTAAATATCTGTATTTCTTTAGTAGGTAGTTTTATTAACTTTTACTTTGATGACTTTTATTATTTTATCAGATTCTACAATTAGTTTCGCAATTAGGGTTCTGTCTAATGTGTACTTTTCGAGATATCAGCGTATATAATATGTAGTCTTTGTAGGTATGGAAAACTTGGGGTCCTACTAATGTTAGGAGGACCAATTCCCTTTTTTACAAATTCGACCGTCAGCGGAGCGGATTTAGCACTCATTAAGCCACCTTTGAACTGCTCTGGTCGATCGAAGGCCAAGTCAGGGGTGTTCATAGATTGTTTGCTCTATTTTAGTTTGCGGTTTTGAAATTTAATTTACATGTAGAGAGTGAATTTCCCACTTGATCTCTGGCATTGATTCATTATAGTACCATGCCTGCTCTTGCCAGCTTGTTGACCATACAGTTTCCCCTCTATGTCTTCTTGCCCCGCCACCCAACAGAGGTGCACTTTGTACTGCTCGCATATGTCTCTTAGAGATAAACGGCAGTGAAGGACTATTTTCAAACGGGAATGTATGCTAAGTAAAGCTTCTACTACAGCCTGGCTTTCCGTATAAATGGTGATGTGCCTGTGGGGGATTACATTTGATTTGGGCCAAGCAGAGTCGCCTGATTGATAGCCGAGAGTTCAGATTGGAAGAAGCTGTGATAGTCTGGTAATCTATAGGACATCAATAGCAAACTGAACCTTATTCCTGCGGTATAGACTGCTGCCGACTTTTTCGTTCATGTTTGAACCACTCAGTGGCGCTCGCAAAGGAAGTTTTGTAGGTCTGTAGGTGTAACCTCTTTCAAATATTCGTATATCTTTCAAATATTTTGAATGGTTTTAACTGTAATGGGCTCAAAAGTTTTGTACAGAGCCCTTTTTCCCCCCAAATGAAAATTCTATGTGCACCACTGAAACCATCCCTCTAGAAAGTTGCCGTTTAACCCTTTCGCTACAGGTTTTTACTGGGGACAGTTAAAATTTTAAATTTTACGTCTTGTTATATTAACATTCCATAAGAAATTTTTTAATTTTTATACTCCTGCTCCGGATCCTGTATTTTAGAGTGTTTTTCTATGAGAGCAACTACATCGTTGTGGCTGTAATAATTATTTAAACATAAAACTTTTTACGCATAACGAAAATTTGAATATTTCTTCATTTACTTCAGCCAAAATTAAAAAAAAAAGTATCTAAATTAAAAGAAAACGTCAAATTAAAAATATCTCTAATTTTTTCTGTTTCTTCTTCCTTTACTATGTCAAGGTATACCATTAAAAAAACGTGTATAATTCTCTTCTTTAAACTTAAATATTCAGTTTATTAATTTTGTATTTTTCCTAAAACTTCAAACTATTCTAAAGAGCAACAAAAAAATTATTCTTGCAACCATAGAGGATGCAGATGTCCACAAAGTAGCATGTTGCCATATGGCAACAAAATAGCGCAAGGGTTAATGCAAAATGCGTTCAACGTTTTAGCAACAGTCTTAGTCTTTTGAATTCGAAATGAAAAATGAGTTTGTAAATGCACAAATATTTACTCATTCACTCCTAATTTTTATTACAAATGCTAAAACATTCGAATATTTAAGTAAAGTTCTTCTAATTTCCTAAAAGTTACACCAAATCCACTTTACAATTCTTGATTTAATATAAATGTCCAAATTATTTACAAACAACAAGTTTGTGCTAAATCCCACAAACATCCAAGCAATTTCAGCAATGGACAAATGTTTTCATTAAATATAAAACAAGGAATTGCGTTGCAGCGAAACTAATAGATTACAAAGAAAATGATATCGTAGCCGGAAACGGGATACGCAGAACACAGAGCCAAGCAAAATAATGGGTTAAGCGGCGAGTTGGCGCTGCTGGTGGGCGAAAATGTCTAAGAAGAAAATTGCATTAACGTTGGCGTTGGCGAAAATGACAAAATGACCAAAAAAAAAGAACAGCGCCAACAATAACAACGAATTGAAAATGTTTGCAGCTGTTGCGAGCTGTGAACACTAAAACATGCATTTTGGGCACATTGTTGTTGCAGTTGTTGCTGCTGGTAGTAGTGATTGTGTTGCGTGTGGCTGCCACGTTGGCAGTGACGGTCATGGTCACCCAAAACAGCTGGCAACATAATGACCTAAAACCATATCAGCAAACACACAAAGCCACAATCATTTGCAGCTTGAATTGCAACAATAAAGAATAGCAAGCACACAAAAGATAATGGCAAAGTTAGTTAAAGACACTTCGCAGTGATATGTGCAATTTTTTCTATACTTCTTTTTTGTTTCATTTTTATTTTTGTTTATTTGGTTTGGTGCGCGCTAATTGTTGTTGCTTTCTCTGGAACTTACTTATTTACTTACTTGCTTGCTGGCGCCAGTTGGAAATTCCGAGCACCGACAGGTTTCTTTTTGGACACCATATGAAATAAGGAAGAAAAAGTTTACCGAGCTGTTTTATTTTTGGCACCACGAAAATAAGAAACAAGTCAAAAATGAAAAAATCAAGCATGACAGTGACTGTGTACAGGTGTACCGCTATTTGGTTGGCACTGGTCACACCAGATTAATGACAGTCGAAAGCATTAGCAGCAAAACTCACAGACAAAAACACAAACACAAGCACAAAGCACATGTTTACACACACACACACACACACACACTCAAACAAGAAAGCATTAACACACACATTAACACATAACAAACCAATGCTGAGACGCAGTCGAGGCGACACACAGTGGGGCGTCCCCATATATCGCATGGCCAAAAATAGTAAACGTGGTTTAATTTTGACGAAATTTGGTATCCGCCCATTTTTTAGCGCAATTAAGAAAAATACAAAAACTTGTGAAAATTTGACTACTGCCACGCCCACCTCCCATATTGAAAAAATCTTTGTTATTCGATAACTTGGCAACTACTAACACTAGAAAGATAAAATTGTATACACATCACTAGTCACTATAATCTATAATTGTGCCAAAAATGGGCAGTCTACCACGCCCACTTTAAAAGTTCGTATAAGCCTCAAATGAATTAATCGGTACATATGTATATTTTGGCATTTTTTTAAGTTTTCTTTTTTTTTCATGTTGGCCCCTCTTCAATTCGCTCTTAAGTTTATTTTCCACAAATATTTGCATGCCTTTGCGAGTTAAACTACGCGACGCCAGCTACACATAAAATAGCTTACGAAATTGTACAAAAGATGCCACTATAGAAAAATGAATTACATGCGGATCTGCAGACCTCTGCAGCTGAAACTTTGCAAACGTGTTCTACATACTTGTAATTTAGTGAAACAATCGAAATTGGAAAGGCTCCCTAGGGCTTTTCGAGATATTTCATTTTGAAGTTTGCACTTAAACTTTTTCTAGCGCTCAAAATGGCTCTACGTTCAAATAACGGTAGTTAGCGAACAGTAATAACCAAAACAAAAAAAAAAGGCATTGCCTGACTATAAGAACCTAAAACATAAAATAAAAAATCAGGTATATTAAAATAATAACTGTAACCATAAGAAAAAACATCTTTAGTTTCGCAATGTAAAATTTCTATTTTTCCTTAAATTTGTGTTCACGCAATATATGAAGTTTAAAACTTTCGTAAGACTACAAAAGTTAAAATTTTTTTAAAATTCTTTTTGATATAGCTTAGTTGGAGATTTAGCTTCGATCGAGCTTACTTATTTTATCAGAATAAATATTTTTATTTTTTTATTTTTGCCCACTGTGCGACAGTGACGCGATAGGCAGTGAGCGAGCGGAAAAGCAAAGCTTAACGCGCAACAGCATTAAATTACAAGCAAAAAGCCTTAAGTGCGTACATGCGAATGAACTGCAGTAAATAAGGAACTGCAGAGTCAGCGACGGCGAAGCGTTAGGAGACACGCACACAGACAAAAGATGAGGTATGAGCGGAAGAGTGGAAGCCAGTCGGCGCGACAACGTAAAATGCCAAAAATCGGATAACAAGAGGAAGCGACAGAGGAAGGACTATGGGGCGAAGGGAAGAAAAAATGACAAAGTAAGCTAGGAAAGAAGGAAGGAAGGAAGGTAGGAAGGCATGTCGTATGCGTATAATGAGCGTAGCACGCAAATTACTTAAGCGCCAGTCAACAAATGAGACTGCGCGCCGAAAAATTAAGCCAACGAGCGAGTGTGGACCATGTAGGAAATCGGACTGGTCCAAATGTAGTTTTTCAACTGGTTGCCTGTCAGTCATAGCTGACCTCAGAACCGACTAGTTTCCTTGGAGCAAACTCACCCTTTTAACGTGGCGGTGTCCTAGGCGACAGTCAATTGTCCCCGTCTGCATCCATTTGCAACTAGTCCAAAGTCAGTCCTAAGTAAACCAGTTTTCAAACCAGTTGCAAAGCGAGTCGTTTGGAAACTAGTTTATTATGGGTTAGTTCTCTAACCAGTTGAATTTTATAAAGGAAAATGAAACTTTAAAATGAAAATGAAATTTTTAAATATTCATTTTATTTTAAAAGTATTTTAAAAATAACAATATTTCATCGGGAATGAAAAACAAAATATACATACGAGCACCAAAAAATTGCAGCTCTATAAAAAGATGAATTTGGACTGGACTTCTGGGCTTCTGACTTCTTCTGTTTGGGGTCTGCCGCAAATCAATATCCTCAACATTATTGACTACGCCTGCAATATTTAAACAAATTAATTAATTCATAAAAAATAAAAAACAAACAAATTAATAAATAAATACCATTCAACTGTTGCTTCAATTCCTTGTTTCGCTCAACTATGCAATATTCCAACTGAAAGGATTCAAGGCAAAACGTGTAAATCGAGCGAGGCTCGAGTCAGCGAAACAGACATGTTCGAAAAATGCAAACATTTGTACTTTTTTTGTTGTTGTAACAAAAGTATCGTAAGATCAGCCTTAACTGTATTTTGTTGATTATTTCACCTCTGTTTCGTCTTTCGTATTTTCATGTCTCTTCTCGCCTATGAATGCGCACACAAAACGTGAACGATTAGACGCGAACTGACTTCTGACTTCTGCATCCGCTGACAGCTACTTTGACAACTAGTTGTCCAATTGACTTTGCAATTGACTTACAAAAAACCATAGTGAAATCAATAAAGTGTACCAGGTAGATGACGCACACTTATTTCTCTGAGTAGCAATTGTCAATGTGTCAATTTATTTGTGTCACTTCGGTTAACCTTTATTTTTTGTTGTCGCTAAAATAGCACAAAATTGAAAATTTACTTTTAGTACTCCAGAAATATATATTTTCGTAATATATTTTATGTTAGAAAAACATAGAAACTGCATTGCCGTGCGTTTTTTTGCAGAGACAGCACGTTTTTCCTGGCATGTAGTTGCGCTTCTGGTGTCGGTTTTGGTGCAGAACATATTTTCAAACAACAATTTATTTTGAAATTTTTTCATACAGCACAGACGGGTTATGAACTCTGACATTTGTCAGCATAATGACAACAACTGTCAGAAAATAAGTGTACGATGAAGAGAGAGTTTCTGTTATCTGGCACACTTTATTAATTTCACTATGCTTTTAGTACTCCAGAAATATATATTTTCGTAATATATTTTATGTTAGAAAAACGTAGAAACTGCATTGCCGTGCGTTTTTTTGCAGAGACAGCACGTTTTTCTTGGCATGTAGTTGCGCTTTTGGTGTCGGTTTTGGTGCAGAACATATTTTCAAACAACAATTTATTTTGAAATTTTTTCATACAGCACAGACGGGTTATGAACTCTGACATTTGTCAGCATAATGACAACAACTTTCAGAAAATAAGTGTACGATGAAGAGAGAGTTTCTGCTATCTGGCACACTTTATTAATTTCACTATGCAAAAAACCAATTAAAAAACCAATGAATTTTGGGAACCAGTTGTCTCAGGTCCGACAGGGGAGCGTGTTGAGGCGCTGGGAAGTTTGGCAAAAGTGGCCCTCAGGCGGCAAGAAAACGTTGTTTTCTTCTCATTGTGACTTCATCCTGTTGACATATTTTGTATGGGCATTTTATTTGAAGCATTAGGCATTTTTTTCGTATACTTGGCTTTTATTATTATTTTTGTTGTTATTATTCCATTTGGATGTTTCTTATGTACTGCAAAATGTGTGTGTTTTATTTATTTTATTGGTTTTATTTGTTCACTTTTATTTTGTTTTGTTTCTAGAACTTTGCTACTTGCTTAGCTTCATTAATGTGCATATACCAACAATTTTCTCATTATTGTTGTCATTGTTTATGTTTTTCCTTCACTTATACATAGCAGCTTTGGTAATACAGTTGTTATTATCTGTTTTTGCAGCAACGAGGTGGTTGTTGTTGCAGTGCCTATTATAAGCAAAAGGCAAAAAGATAGCAATGACACTCATACCATACGAAAAAGCCAAAAAAAAAGCAAGAAAAAGAGATTGGAAACAGTGCAATGAAATTAAGGAGCAACGAGGGACAACAGCCAGCTTTGGCAGGAAGCGTTAATAACGAGTAACAAAGTGAGCAAACAAGATATAAAACGGCGTTTCTGAAACTGTGGTTTGAAAGTTGGTGGAAAAGGTGGTTCGAGCTTGACCCACATTGCACTTGAATGATACAGGACACAACTTTGAGAACCAATGCTCTGAATCATACCAGCTACGATTACACTAAACCAAACTGAAAGCGCTCACAACGAACTGCAACAACAAATTCAAATTGTGTGTGTGTGCCCTTGTGCACCAACACATTGTAACACTTGGCACAAAAACCACTAAGATAAATATTGCCAAATTGCAGCAATAAGAAGCACTTTGCTTGTAATCAAGCATTCAAACAAAGCAAAGTAAACAAAATTACAACTCAACCAATCCACAACCCCACCAATTCACCACAACAGCAACACATCGCGCATTGACCAACAGCACCGAATCCTTGAACCGACCAAACAATGGCCCAATATCTCGACCAATTGCCACAGCAATCTGTCAGCTAACCAGTCAACCGACTTGGTCAGTTAGTCAAACGGACAGGCAGTCAGTCAGTGAGTCAGACGATGTGGACTTTTTGCGCTGCACTCAAGCGGCAGCAGCTCACAAGGAATGCAATTACTTTATACATTGTATACTCGTCCTTTTACCAAAATTGTATTTGTAATTGTAGTAGATACATATACATAAATATTATATGTATATATGAAGTATGTATAGAAAATATTGATAAGTAACCAAAGCGCGTTGAATAGACGCCGTACGCCACTTAAATAAACGCCACACACATACATATATTATATGATAAATCATACATACTATATACAAAACACTTATGCACACACACACACAAATTGCACTTTAATACAAGCAGCGTCCACAGTAAAAAGCAAACATTTGCACAATGAAAACGTTATTGAATTACACATTCATCTGTGTTTGTATTGTATTCAGCGGCGTATGTATGTATTTGTGTTTGTGTTTTTGTATTATCAGTATTATCAAGTATGTTTCTGTGTGTGTGCGTGTGTATGCGGGTGTGCGTATATGTATGGGAAAGCCACTTTAATTGCTATAGGGACCAAATTGTAAACCGAAAACAAATGGAAACAAACAGCCCAGAAATTGTGTTACTCTACTTGCCTGTATTTTTAAACAGAACATTGAAAATCAACTACATACATACATACATACATAAATGAAAAATAAAATGAAATCATTAATGAACATCAGCACAAAATCAGCAGAATTAATGAAAAATACTACAAACCCGCACTATAGCTTTAGAGTTCAAGAAAATGTTGACAACAATACAACTTAACTATTTACTTGCCGGCTACATTTTCCATGTGCCATCACACAATTTACCACAAATCTTTAAATACATACATATTTACACATAAATACGAGTACCATATATTGTCTTAAACAATTCTACTATTCCCTTGTGACCACGTTAAATGTTTATAGTCAGTCTACATTGAAGTTGTTTATTGTATTTATGTGTCTGTAGCGTATCGAAGTATATTTTCAAGAAACAATGTTATTTATGCCAATGAAATGAGAAATCAATAAAACTATTAACCCCGAAATATCATAAATTATGTATAACTTGTTAAGTTTGTATAAGCTGCCATTTGACAAGGAAATTTGCAGCCCATTTGCTGTTTATTTATGTCTATTGATTCTTTCTCCACTCATATCCAAAGCACCGCCAGCAGAGTCGCTTTCAAGCCGTGCTGTTGCTTTTCAATCTTTGTTATTTGTTTTTTATCTCATAAAAGAGTCACTCTAAGTTTCAAAATATCACACATGGACGGTATCGAAATTGTAGCATTGATCAGAGCTGAGACAACTTTTGAGATGTAGAAGGAAACAGTCAGATGCTGCAGCTTTCTACAAGAGTTACCAAGAGTTACGGCAGAGCAAGAACTGCTAAAAATTATACTAAAGGAAAGAAAGGAAAAAGTGTTGCTCACTAAAAAGTGTCATCTTATCTTTTTTTTCTTTATATTGTTGCGATGAGGCATTGTGCTGAATGCTATTCTATGCACGAATGCTTTTCCAAGCATACTTTTAGGCATGCACTTTGAAGTACGGCGAATTTGGTATAATTCGCTTGGTGTTATTCCGATATGGCAAGCATGGTTCGCGAACGAATGGACTGTGCGAGAATGGTCGAGCGTTTTCCAATTGGAAGTTGCAAGAAACTTCGGCGCGATAAGAAAACTGGTATATAAGCAGCGGTGCGCGGCGCAAGGAGTCGAGTCTTAGCTGAGCAAGCAAAGTAGAAACAAGTGTAAATACAAGCAAAGTGTGAAAATTGTAAATAAAGTGATTGTTGATGGTTGACTGCGTTTGCGCTGAGTAATTGAAGTTGTTTTATTTTCAAACACAATCCAGTACGAACTTAGAAACGTCATATTCGTAACAATATGTATGTATATAAAAGAAAGTGGATGTATGTGTGTAAGCGCATCACGCTCAAACGGACCGGCCGATTTCAATGAAGCTTTCTTTGTTGGATTCGTCTTGAGTCAGTTCGGGTTTGTGCGAAATGAAAATTCCGGAAAATCTATTGGAAAAATCGAAAAATCCCTGCCATGTTTGACCGTGAATTTTTTAAAATTTTCAGACGATAACTTTAGAACCATAAGTCACACATCAATTAAATTCACTACAAACTTACTATTTAGTCATGTCCTTCGGCAGAGGGAATGGGGCGAGTATTGGACGAGGGGGCGTGGCACCACCCATACAAGCCAAATCTTAATAATGGAATATCTTTGAAATTGTAAGGTGCACAGCATTGAAAATTAGTATAGCGTCGTCCCATAGATGTGTCATTCTACTGGTAAGATTTGATGGGCGTTGAACAAGGGGCGTGGCACATTTTTTGTGACCCAAATATTTTACTGAACTATAAGTCACTCAGCAATGAATCCTAGTACGAACCAACCATTTATTCATATCTTTCGACAGAGGGAATGGTGCGGCTATTGAAAAAGGAGGCGTGGTAGCGCCCATATAAGCCAAATCTTAATATAGAATATCTTCGAAATTGTAAGTTGTACAACACTGAAATTTAGTACCCTGCCGTCCCATAGATGAGTCATTCCACTGGTAGGATTTGATGGGCGTTGAACAAGGAGCGTGGCACATTTTTTGTGACCCAAATATTTTGCTGAACTAAATATAAGTCACTCAGCAATGAATCCTAGTGCGAACCTACCATTTATTTATATCCTTCGACAGAGGGAAGTAATTTAATTGAAATTTAGTACCCCGTCGTCCCATAGATGAGTCTTTCTACGGGTATGATTTTTGATGGGCGTTGGACAAGGGGCGTGCCACATTTTTTGTGACCCAAATATTTTACTGAACTATAAGTCACTCAGCAATGAATCCTAGTACGAACATACCATTTGCCCTTTCGACAGAGGGCATTGTGAGGGTATTGAACAAGGGGGCGTGGCACCGTCCATATAATTTAAATCTGGTTCAAGCGCAGTTCATTTCTTTATTGAAACTTAGCAGCAACATTGCTGATTTGTGAACCTCGATTCCGTTAATTAGTAGCTCCTCCTCTTCCTTTAGTTGGCTTTCTTCGTCAATTTGTATTTCATTATAAAAAAAATGTGCGAGACGAAGTTCGCCGGGTCAGCTAGTTTTTAATACAGAGAACAATGAAATGTTTTCATTAGTGTCCGACCGAATATTCGGTTTCGGTTTTGGTTCGGCCCAAAAAGGTGGTTTCGGTTTCTGTTTAAGTTTCGGCCAAAAAATGCCCGAACGGCCGAAACCGAAACATTCTAGAATATTTTTTTACATTTTATTGTGTAGCGAGTGAACATCTATTTAGTGCAGCCGAAGCAAATATATAGTGAAAGGATCAGAAGGAGAATTTAGAATTTCTGTTTTAGAATAAAATATTAAATTATTTAATTTTAAATATTACCGGGTATGGTACGAAAGGGTGTTTTTTTATGTTTATGTTTTTAAAAAATTAATGAATTTTTTTTATGAATAAGTATTTATTTATATATGTTGTGTTTGTTCTTTATTTAACTAAAGTAAAATTCGTTTGTTGTAAAATTATGATTTTAGTGTTTGATGTAGTGATTTTTATTTCAACTAGAAAGTTTCGGTTTCGATTTCGGCCGAATATTAAAAAAAAAAACCGAAATTCGGTTTCGGCCCAAAAAAGTGGTTTCGGTAAAAAAACACTAGTTTTCATGTACAATGATTTATTCGTAGAGCTAATATTTTTATTGTAATTCAAAGTACAAATTCTGAGGTAAAAAATGTAACACAATATCTGTGAAATGTCTGCCTCGCACATTTTTTTTACTAAATATTTTAAACATTGGACTGTCAGACTATATCTGTGACTATATCTGTGAGGTTCCCAAAAATCTGTTTGGTTACAAACATTTAAGTTTCCAAATATGATTTCAACTGATATTGGGGCTCAAAAGTTGTGGACGGAACCCCCCAGATTGAAATTCTGTGTGCGCTACTGCATGTAATACAATATTTCCCATAAAGTAAGGCGGTGAAAAAAGAACATCGAGTCCTCATGGCGCGGCAGAACGGAATGTAGCACCTGCCGGGACTAGTTATGACCTTCCCTACAAACGTGATTTGTACTGTCGCTGAATCGAACTTCTATTAGACAGTTCGTTGGAGTCATCACTGGACACTGCGCCACTGGATCAGTGCTTTTCAAATGGCGCATCTCGTCCAGTGATATCTGCAGAAGCTGCGGAGATGAAGAAGAAGTAGAAACCATTCAACACTTTCTGTGCCACTGCCCGGCTCTGCAGGAATGCCGACTCCGTACCCTGGGGGCAAGGTTTCTAGCGGACCTGGCTAGCGCGACAAAATCTTGAGATGTCGAATCTGCTCTCCTTTATTAAGAGGTCGAACTGGTTTGATCCGAATTACGACTGTTGGTTATCTAAAGTTTAGTTAATGGGCCATTTTGGCCTCCGAGTGGAGGTGCGATCTCTGTGCCGCATACACCTTTCCTACCTAACTCATGGAGGTGAATATCGTACTAAACATAGAGCTTGACTTGCATCAGTCAATTCACTTTTTAACACTAAATTAGAGCTGCTGGGTAGTATTTAAAACCCATTAGTTGTAGTGAAGTTAAATACAATATGTACAGGGTGGACCATTTAAGATTTGGAATTTGAATCGGTTATTAAAACAAACTAATGAATATTTTTTGAAAATTCCTGTTTTATTAAAAAGCTTGGAGTTTGTTATTTAAAAATGAAAACCGATATCGTTCATATGACTGCCACGGCTGGCCTTACAGTATTCGGTCAACCCAATTTTCAAGTACTTTTTCGATTGTTCCGGGTAGAATTTCCTGAATGGCAACTTAGATTTCATGTTTCAAAACCAACGGACTTAAATCGCAGCTCCGAGGCGGCCAATTGACTTCAGAATTTCGGCTGATTATTCGATTTTCGAAAACGGTGCCCAAAAGTTCGATTGTTATGTGCCGGATGGTCATGAGCCTTCAGTTCTTGCACCAATTGAATTTTGTAAGCCTTCATGCCGAGATCTTTATGCAAAATTCTCATCAAAGAAGTGCGGGGAAATGTTCAATTCCTGAGAGCGATGGCGAGTTGACGTTGATGGATGTTCACGCACATTTTCGGCTACAAAAGCAAAGTTTTCGGCTGTGCGCACTGTACGAGAACGGAACGGGTTGTTTGGTCCATTAACAATACAGTTTCACGAGCTCGCTTCACAAATTGATCCACAAACTGAGTTGAAGGCCAATCTTTTTTTGCATTTTTTTTTTAATTTTTTACAGTTTGGGTTGAAGACTCTCCACTTTAGAAGTAAGTTCTCAATATTTCCCAATTTTGTTCAAGCGTATAGCGTCCCATTTCGTAAATGTCAATCTTTTAACTAAATTACGAACTCAAATTGAATGACATTTGGACTACCATTCTCGAAATAAAGCGTAGTTCAAATTCCAAACGCTAGATGGACCACCCTGTATTATTGGAATAAAGATAAACCTTCGGTTAACTCAGCAAAAGTGGTCTCAGTAGAAACTATGCTGAATGACTGCACCTGATCATAGATCGCAAAGCATGGACACATGTGGGCAGTTTTTGACCACACTGAAATTATTAGATTTGTACTAACAAATTTAAAAAAAAAAATCTTTACAAATCTATCTTCTTTATTTACCAATTTGATTTCGAATATAGGTGATCAAAAAGTCTCTTTGCATTAAATACAGTCGTGTCTGGGTATAGTGAACCCCCTATATAGTGAACACCTCGATATAGTGAACACCCAAATTTTGACATCGAGCCTCTAAATATAGAAAAAAATGTTCAAGCAAAAAACAAAAATTGTATTTTGAGCAAATAAAACGAGTTTTTGAACAAAAATGTTAACCTTGATATAGTGAACAACCTCAATACAGTGAACAGTCCTTGCAATAATTAGTTCACTGTATTCAGACACCACTGTAATTCAAAAATTTTATTTTTAGTTTACTTCTTTAACTATGTAGTAGCAAAAATATGTATGTGCTTTGCAGCCGAGAGCAATGGAGCCAATTTTGAAAGGCCAGTAAAATTTCTTATATTACTTAGCCATGCAATTCGTTTTCCGCCAATTCCCCGTCGTTTTTACCTTTCAGTCCATCAAATGCAGTCCATTTAAAACTTTAAAGATCTAAGCTTCAAAAACTGAATAACTGCATACTTATGTACTAAAAAGAACGAAACGAAAACTCAATAATTGCAACCAACCTGTTGCCAAGCCGAAGGTACAGTTGCGCTGCATCACCGTGCGTCAAAAATCAAAAAATTTCAAAACACACGAAAAATTCTATATACTCACGAAACTAGGGGCCAAAAGTAGTAAACCTGCGTTTTTAGGTTTTCTCTCTGACGTAAGGATTTTTTTAAAAGGACTTTGAAATTTCAAGGACATGTTTATTTCAAAAAATTATTTTAAAAATTGAGCGCATTGTAGAATAACAATAAAGGCATCAAATGAAGGAGCAAAATCCTTAGAATATTAGAAAATTTAATGTTTTGGTGCAAAAGGATGAAGAGGTATTGAAAATGTCCTTTTAAAACTTTATCCGTGAATATTCTTGCAAATTTCCAAACTTTTTTTTTTTAAATATATCTTAAGGACTAATATGTATACTACCACATCCTAGAATTTCGTCCTTCTAACTTTTTTTACTAATATAAAATAAAAGCAATAATAATGAAATCATCGCCAAGTCAAACCGATTGAACCAATTTTTGTTGGCATTTATTCTCAATTTTTGTGTAGTAATACACCATTTCAATGATTTTAACAAGTGTTGTGACTCTAAAACCGCCAGCTTAAAAACAAAAACCAACATGACCTGCGAAAGACGTCTTTAGTGATTTAGAATTAAGTTTTTATTTGTTTGTTTTCTTTATTATTACGATTAAGTAAAGCAAAATCTTATAAATAAAACCAATCATAACTGTAAACTGGTACTAAGTCAAATAAGAGGTCGCTAATATTGTTTGTCAACGCCGCATCATACACATTCAGCAAGCACTAACGAACAATGCAAACTATGCAAGTTATATTTTATATTTATAAACATAAACTATAGAAAAGTAATAAGACGCCATGCACAGACGTCACGTTTGCTTATGTTAGCTCTTTTACGAAGCCTTCATTAGATCTCCAATATTTGCGCTGTTGCAACGCTGACTTCCTGGTAAGTATCCAAAGTTTCCACCTCGATTTTCTCCAGCTTCACACCTTTCTTTTCGTGTGTCATTTTGTGATTGCGCAATTTGTAAGCCTGCTGGAATCCTTTACCGCACACGTCACAACTGAAAAGCAGACAAACGATAGTAATGAGTTATGGTAGTTTTATGTTGTCGAAATTATGAGCAAACTTACACATGAGGCTTCTCGCCAGTGTGTATCATTTTATGGAATTTCAGTGTGTTGGTGTAGGTAAATGCTTTGCCGCAGACATCGCAAACGTACGGACGTTCGTTGGTGTGTATACTGTGGAAAATAAATTCATAGTTATAAATCTATTTTATCTAAATATAAACGTGAATTGCAAAGACCAACAAACTCTACACTAATAAGTCCAACTACTGCAATTATTTACATACCGATGATGTTTATTTCTGGTCGATAAATCAGCAAAGGCGGCCGGACAATAGTTGCACTTGAACGGGCGATTGCCGGTGTGGGTATTCATGTGCCGTGCCAACTGTTGCGTTTGTGCAAAACAATGCCCACAAATTCTGCAATACATGAATCATTAAGAACAGTGCTGAAAACGTAGACAGGGGCCAACTTACTCGCACTCGTGTGGCTTAATGCCTTTATGCAGCTTTATGTGTTCCGTCAGTCGTCCTTGTGACGGGTATATGTTGCCGCATATGTCGCATATGAATGAGGTTTCTTTCAGTTTCTTCGGTTTTGGACCGCGTTTCGCTGGTGGCTTTTTGTCTCTGCCCACGGCTGCTGAGCGACTGGTGCTCGGCTTCTGTGATGGAGACTTTCGGGGGCGACCAGGCGGCCGACCACGACCCACGCGTTTCGGCGCAACCTTTGCATTTGGTATAAAATCTTCATCGGATACATGAAAATCTTCCTCCTCCTCCTCCTCCTCCTCCTCTATTTCATCAAGGTCTTTGTAATCCTCCAAATATTCGATTTCATCGGACATGCCCGAGCCGGAACGCTAAAAACACCACAAAACGCGCTATTAGCAAAAACCAAATGCAAACAACTAATGCTCATGCTCGCTCACATCAAATGTCTGGAATTCTTCAATTGCATCTACATCCTCATCAATAGGCACGTACACGTCCACCACATCGTCCACCTCTGTTTCCGACAACTCCTGCTTGATGCCCATGTCCTCGTCCGGCTCCAGCTTCAGCACAATATCCTCGCCATCATCCAGCTCCAGTGTCAGATCAGCTGGCGCATTGTTCGTATCAACTTCCACCACCACGGGCGCTATGAAACGACTCAAGTGTTTGTACGAACGCTGGCAGGTTTGACGAAATTTGTACGCAACACGCAGGTACTTCAAACACTTGGTGCAAATCTTGTCCGGATAATGGTCGAACTGTTTGATCTGGGAAAACACAACAAATTACAGAATCTGCAGTGCAAACCAACGCTAGGACAATATTGCGCGCAAAAATAATACTCACTGGCACGCCACCGCACTCCAGTATCATTTGCGTCAAATCTTTGTCGCTGTTCTTGTCGAAAATCGTTTGCATCTCCTCCTGCGACTGCCGCAAGCAGATTCGGCACACTATCCATTTTTCCGTTGCGCTGGACTTCATGGTCGCTCCCACGTTTTAATTCCAAATTTCTCGTTATTTTTGGGGATTTACGTGAGTTATTAATGATTTTTACAAAATTTCTACGCGGTGAGTCGAAAAAAACGACGCGCTGTGGCTTGTTTGGCACTCAATGACAGCAGCTGTCAGCTGCATAGAACTGAGAACAGATATGCTATGGCTTTCAAAAGTTGTTGTGAACAGTGCACACAGAGATGCATTCTATTACCAGCATTCAGTTTAACTTTGAACAGTCTATTCACTACCTTTATATGTACGAACTAAAAGAACTTTTACTTCACTTTACACTTTCTACTTAGTTTTTGTCGTTTCTTATGACCCAGAACCGATTTATTGGTTACGAGTGCATTATTTCCTCCCACTTTTTGTTAAATTATTCTTCACTATCGTAGGACTGAACCCAGAATATTTTTTTAGTCAAATTGCTTTAGTGCATTTTTCCTTTTTACTATAATAAATTTACAAAAAAGATGGGAACAATTTTTATATAACTTTTGTCGATTAACCCCTATATATTTGCTGAAAATTTGCTCATAGTTATTGTAAATTATCCATACTATCATCGCTAAGCTTTAAAATTCTGGTGTCCGTATTGTGCGTTCGCTCGTGCGTACGCTTGTGATGCAGCTGAGCGAATTTCTTGTCGCAATATTCACATCTACAAAGAAATAGTTAAGTAAAAGATATACTAATGCTGCAAATTTGAAAAAATTTAATTAAATTTTAACTCACTGAAATGGCTTCTCGCCAGTATGTGTCATTATATGCACCTTAAGCACATTGGAATATGAAAAAGCTTTACCGCAAATATGACAAGGATAGGGACGTTCATTCGTGTGTATCCTACGCATTTGTAAATTAATAAATTTCATGACCATTATTTAATAAAAATAAATATAAATGCTTGAACTCACCGTTCATGTTTAATACATGTAGAAGGATCGGCAAAGCATGAACTGCAGAATTTACACTTAAACGGCCGACTGCCGGTGTGTGAATTCATGTGCCGCGCCAATTGTGGTGTCTGCGCAAAACGTTTATGACATATTCTGCAATTACAAAGACCATGAGACTAGGATCAGTAGCGGCAATTAAGCTGCCTTACTCGCATTCATGTGGTTTCACTTTAGTGTGAATTTTCATGTGCAACGTCAGCTTGGACTTTTCGCTGTACATGTTGCCGCAGAAACTACAAACGTAGGTGGTCGATTTCAGCTTGCCAATTTTCTCTCCCTCCTCCTTCCGATCCAATTTTAAGTGGGTATTGCCAGTTTTTGTTTTTCGTTTGCGTTTCTGTGGCAATTTCGGTTTTTCGGGGTTATCAGTGTCCAAATCGGGCAAAGAGTCTTGTTTCACCTCATACACCTCAAATGTATCTTCTTCCCCATAGTTCTGCGTATCTTGCATCTCCACTTCGTATGAAAACTTCTCAACTTGGGTTACGGAGTCTCCCGAGTTCTGGTTTTCTTTCAACACTTCAAACGTGCTCGAGGAGTAAGTAAACTTGTACTCATCATCTTCGTTGGAATCGTCCTCCAAAAAATCCAAACGCTCAGTGGATATATCAATGTACTGAAAAGAACAAGAAAATGCTTAAATGCGGTCAACAAGTCAACACATCAGAACTGAGCGCGTCACACTTATGGAAATGGGCTACACGTTATTGAGATAGGATCTTTCGGCTTTGAAGCATGGCGTATGAGATTGCACACACATTGTTTCCGCCACGCCTCTATTTGAGCACTAAAAACTCTTAATATATAGCTGCAATTTCTAATTAAAACTTGTTGCCATTTGGCAACGCCATCAGCTCTAACGGCTTATATGGCAACGCTGGACAGCGCTTTCCCACAATTTTCTTTCAAAATTGGCCCTTGTCCTACCTCTGCACTCGTGGCACACATATCGCTATCCTCGCTTTGCTGACCCTCTGGCAGACTAAGCTCTTGAAATTCTCCACATTGTTCTTCTTCTTCCACCACCTGTACTTCTTCATCGGCTTCATCCTGCTTGATAAATATAATTGATTTCGGGCTTGTCTCCACTGGCCTGGGGCACACTTCAAACATGGTCATTGATGTCTCTTGGTCCGACTTCCGTCGTTTGATCGACGGAACTGGTTCTTCATGCAGGAACTCTAACAACTGTTGTTGCGAACGCTGGCACAACGTTCGAAACTTGTGAGCCGCTCTGAAAAGCAGCAGACACTTGTCGCATATTTTGTTGGGGAAATTGCCGTTCTCACTCAACTGAAAAACCAAAACAAATGTGCTGTAAACAAATGTTTACGTTTTTTCACAAGTACACACCGTAATGCCGCCACATTCTTCAATTTTTTCTGTAATGTGCTCCACTGCTGTATCGGTGCCAAATAAGGGCGAAAGCTTCGTGCCATTGCTTTTCAAGCAAATCCGACAAATTATCCATTTATTTGTATCATCAGTGCACATTATGCGACTTGCGTTTAAATTTAAATACGATATTTTGGTTCTCTTTTGTAAATTTATGGAAATAGTTGGCAAGGGATCACGCAATAACGATTGACTCTTCCCAGGTGATTTTTGGCAAATCAACGGGGCGGTTGGCATTTCGGGAACATAAATTCGACAACACAAACAGCGCAGAGTTGCATTTGGTATACCTTTTGACAGCTCTGAGTTTTTTTTGTTGCTCTTACTTATTATACTATTGTGCTGTATTACTTTTAATTATTTCACTTATAAGAATAAAAGTCAACCCAATAGCGTTTCCAATCTGCTTAACAAATCATATCATAATATCGCAATATTAGGTGCGTTGAGTTTGTGAACTAAATTGCAAATTAAAAACTATGTACATACATATAATTTCATTTGTATGATTCAGGACACTAGTTTAATTTCCTCGGAACGTATTCAACCAACCTGGCAATGCGGTATATTTCAGCTCGTTGACTGTGTTTTTGACATTTGAGATAGCTCCTTCGCTTGACAGTTGCCGCGACGACGCTTGGCATTTTGCATTTTCCGTGTTTTCCCTAGGAACGGGCTAATTTCTTGCTTATCTTGTACGATACAAGCGCTAAAAATAATCACAACAGTTAAATTCCAATGACAGAGATAAAACTTGAAGTGGACACCACATTAGTATGCCGCATTTGCCTGCAACAGAGCGAAGAGGGCGAGGAGATGGCGTCCATATTCGACAGAGACGCTACAGACGAGTCGATTTGTTTGTACGAAAAGATCGAGAAATGTGGCGGCATCAAGGCATGTGAAGGCCAACAAGTAGTGTTAGCAATTTCCACGGCACTCACTTATTACATTCCCGTAGATTCTAACCGAGCCAGAGCTGCCGACGCGCATCTGCAGGAAGTGCAACGCCTTTTTAACTATAGCCTACAAGTTTCGTGTTATCTGCAAGAACTCTGACGACTATTTGCGCGAGTTCGTGTGCAAGGCGGCGCACAGCTGCGACGATGACGACGGCATCTCCGAGTACTTGATGGAGTACAATCCGGAGGGACACAAAACGAATGTGGCGCAAGTGTTGCAGCAGGCCGGGCACAATGTTGACGAGGGCAACATCGACTACGAGGAGGTGGACGAGTACACGGAACTATGGCTACAGGATGGCACTAACGAGGATGACCTTATCGAGGAGGATCACGGCGACAGCTCACAGCATTCGACGCAGTCACCCAGCCCGTCTAAGAAGACGTTGGGCATCTCTTCGGACGGAACGGCCGTCATTCGCGTCAAATCGGAACGACAGCTGACCAGAGAGAAGCAGATACATATCTGCGATATTTGTGGCAATGTGTACCCGCGCAAATATGCTTTGGAGGCGCATATGCGGCGCCATCGTGACGAACGTCCCTATGAATGCGAGTAGGTGCACAAATTTTTGTTGTCGCCTTATGTATCTCATGACAATGGTATGTTTGTAATTGCAGAATCTGCGGGCAATCGTTCCATCTGAATTTCCAGCTGACGCGACACATACGCAAACACACGGGTGTGCGTCCGTATACGTGCCAGTACTGCAAGCGCAGTTTTGCCGATCGTTCAACAATGCGGAAGCATGAAAGGTGCTCATCGTAGTATTGAAAAGAGATCCTTCATTGAGGACTACTAATTCCTGACCATCTTTTACAGAATACATCGCAACGAGCGACCGTACACGTGCGAAACCTGCGGAAAAAGCTTCACCTACTCCAGCGTGTTGAAGGTGCACCAATTGACGCACACAGGCGAGAAGCCATTCAAGTGCGTATAACAATTATCAGCATTGTTGGGCTTGTTCGGCAACAGCGCAGTCGTTAGACTGGTGACTGAGAGCGTAGCACAATGGTCGAATTTAGTTACATTTGGCTTTTACAAAATTTGAAACATTTAAATTTGAAACGCATAAAAAATGTACAAATTTACTAATCCTAATCGCAAAATTTAACAATACTCAAACATCAAACAATCTCTGAAATCTTAAAAATAAAAAAAATGCATGCGATGTTTGCAAAAAGAAATAAAAACCTATTTTCTAAACAAAACATTAAAACAATCATCATTAAAACAAAACATATATAGCATAGAAATTGAATTGAGAAATAACGTCGTTGCGTTGACTTTTGATCATTCGGCTGTCTCGCTATGACCACAGTGCGCTGCCAGCAGCATACTTTATTAGGCACACGTGATTAACATTGTTTTTTCGTTTTCTTCGCAGCTGCGGCATTTGTGGCAAACGTTTCTCGCGAGCGCACCACCTGCGCGCACATCTCGAAACCCTGCTGCACCAGAACGATCCACGCTCAAAAGTGCTACTCAAGCAAATTAAACGCGAAGAAGACTATCCCTGCACGGCGCAAGAGGAGTTCTTGAACGCGTAAAGCCAGCTGAACCGTCTGCGCATAGCCAAAACAATACACAAAACGTATACACAACAGCAACAAAAGCAAAACATACAACAACAGTTGTTATCTGACCAAATTAGCAGGCAAAACAAAACACATTTTTAATTTTCACTTAATTTCATCGTTTTGCATATATTGTATAAAAACAGGAGCGCGTGGAGTTTAATCAATCAATAAAAAAATAGAAAGTGCTAGCAATGAGAAACACACATAATGCATTTCAATTTGTCAATGACCACTTCCCACTGGTATTGCAGACAAAAAGCAAAATTGGCAACATTGCAGCCGACTATGCGGCTGCTGCTGGTTTTTCTATTATATTTACAAATTAAATAACAAAAGCGAGTAGCAGGGAAGTGGACACTGGCGCACGGTCGGTAAATGGCTTTTTGTTAAGTTATTATTTTTGGATTCTTTTAGACAAATTCTAAAACCATTATTTCAATTTATACGCAATCAGAAATTTTCAATTGTATTACGCTAACATTTTTATTCCTTGTTTTTTTTTTTTTGTATATGTTATGTTTCCACATTTTACGTTTTGCATTTTTTTGTTCGTTTTGTTTTGCTTTCCAGGTGGCGGCACAATCCATGCACGTTCGTCATAAACTTAATGAATTTTTCCGCTTTTGTTGCTTTTCTGATTTTATTTGCACAGCAAAGAACACGCTTGGGAAGGCGGCCAGCGAACTGGAGCTTGGTTCAGTTTACTTGGACACCATGCGCATTTTATCCTTAATTAAATTTCTTAATTCTGTGATCATAAGTTCATGTGATTCTTTGAATATTGATGCCACGTCGCCGATGAGAGTCGCCTCCACTTCGGCCTTTAGCGACATGTCCGCCATGAAGGAGTTCAGCTCGCGTGGCAGCGTCGGCGTCTTCCAGTGCTCTGTGTGGGCGAGCAACAATCAAAGTATGTAATTTCACTTTCATTTTTTATTGCAAAATTATTAATAACTCACGTATGGCAGTTTCACAGCTTTGCAGTAGCTTCTTTAAGTGTCGCATCAGCTCCAACAACAGCTGACATCGCTCCTTTTCGTTGACGATATGCTGCTGTACACTGTTCTCGCTTGTGGGCTTCTTGCGTGATTTTGCCTTAGCGGGCGCTTGCATTTTCTCGTAGAACACCGACAACACAAAAGCATACAGCGAGAGTATCTGCAGATGGCAGCAACATTTTAAAGTTACAATCGAAACCAACAAAAGCTATTGAATCAAAAACATAACTAAATTCTTTTCGCTCACCTCTAAGCACGCCGCCACCTTGTTCTGCCACTCGCGACGACGCCACAGCCCGTCCTCGGCCGCCTCGTCGCTCTCGCGAATGGTCTGCGCACACTGCTGCGCTATTTTGCTCGCATTATCACTGACCACCTTGCACTGAAGCGGCAGGTTGCTGTCGCCCGCATACAAATCCAGCACCAGCTTTGCCAAATCGCTAAAGAACTGCTCGTACGGCAGCTCCAGCAGCAGATGCAGGCGCGTCGGCAGCAAATTGACTAGAAACCGATTCGACAGCGGCCGGTACTTCATGAGCCTCAGGCGCTGATACAGCCCGGTCCACGAGTCGCGCAGCAGTTCGATTGTGTCCGTCTCCTTGGCGCCGTGCTCCGCACCGTCAACGGTACCACTCGTGCTGTTGGTATTGTTGAGTGCAGCATTGCAATTGGCCGCCTTTGTCTGTGTCGGCTTGTAAGCGTGCTTGACCAGCGGCACCGGATGGAAGAGATCCACGAAGGCTGCCACCAGACGCAGCAGCAGCGAGCGCACCTGCAACACTTCCAGCTCCTGGTCGAAGGACTCCTTGCGCTCTGTCTCCACGTCCACCAAGTGTACTGGGTCCCAGCGTACCAGCGCTCCCAAATCACGATTGTCGCTCAACTCGTGCCACGAGATGCGATCGTCCGCCGGCTCCACGCTCATGGCGCTGTATGTGGCGAGATTCTGCTGCACGTTGCCGTATAGCATTACCAGATCGCACAGCTGCGCCTCCACGGCGGTCGAGACATAGTGCAGACTGTTGGTGAGCCGCTCCTTGAAATTCATGAACTCCTCCAATTTGGAGAATGTGCAGAAGCGATACGTGAGCGCAATATACTCCAGGCGCTCTTTGTAGCTGTTCGTGAAGAATTTCAGCGTGGCATCGAAGACGGTGCGCGCCATGGAGAAGCGGCCGCATAGCGGCAACAGATTGCAGTGGATATAGCCCATAGAGTCGAGCTGTATCTGCTTGATGTCCAAGTAGTCGTACATCTCCTGCGCACCCAGCAAGCAGCCAAACATGTGGTAGATCTTCAGGCTGAGTAGCTTGACGTGGAAGTTGCTTGTGCTGTTGCGCAACACATACTGCAGCAGGCAGAGTGCCTCGAACAGCCGATCGGATTTCTGCTCCTGCAGGCTGATGTCGTACATCACATTCGCTGTGGAGAGACAATGCAAAGGTGAGCAAACTCGTGTTGTGTGGAGGAAAGAGGTAAGTTGGTGCACCTGCCAGCAACGCGTACGGATCCGAAGGACCCATGTCGGTATGAAGCAAGTTCTTGCCAAACGAACTCAGACCGTGCTCGTAGTGCAGCTTCAGAGCCGTGTAAAAAGCCAACAAATGCTCGGGCAACAAGTCTATGTGTGAGCCACAGATGCGAGAGATTTGCAGCGCACAGATGTGCTTCTGCATTTGCTCCTTCTGCAAACACAGAACAGAAACGAATAAAGCAAATATAAAGGCTACTCAATATTGTAAAATATAATAATAAAATTGCACATACATTTTGTGGCAGTGTTGTCGAGCTGATGCCACTTTCCAGCAGCAGTTTGCAGGCCAGATCCTGACGCTCCTTCATGCTGATTGTGGGTAAAAACAGCGTAATGTCATGTGTACAGCAGGATTTGTCGCCAAAAAGACGAAAATACTCCGTTACCAGCTCGGCAAAGTCGCCGAGCAACGCCTTCGCATCCAGCTGTTGTTCGCGCATGCGTTTGTGCAGCTCCAAGCGCGCCAGATAAGGGCCACGCACTTTACGATCGGCGGATTCAATTAGCTGCAGGCAGCAAGAATTGTTATTGACCATAAATTAGTTGCAAATTCATTAAAATTCATTTCAGCTTCAGGATTTTACCTGACACAGAAAATCGTGGCACTCGTCTAAAGCATTTAGCGTGTTTGCGTCTTTTTCTGCATCTGTCTTTTCAGGGGCTGCTTGCTGCTGTGCCTTCAACAATTCAAAGCAGCTGCTTAGATAGTCCTGATAGTAGTCCCAGCGATCGCGACTTGAATGAATTTATTGTTACGCTTAACATTTAATGCGCAAATGGACAACTTACTCATCCTGCAGCAACTGCTTGAGCAGCGCATTGATCTCTTGCCACATTTCCAGCTGTTTCAACAAATTGATTTTCATGTAAACCGGAGCACCCGGATACAGTTTCTCGCACACCGCCCCACTCAAAAAATCCAGCGCCTCTTTGAACTTCTGCTGCAGTTTCAGTATGTGCAGGTAGAGGAAAACCTCCTGCTCCGACTCCAGCTTATTCTCCGCAATCAGCTTGTCCACCATGCGTTGCGCCAGCGCCAGATATATTTTACGCTTGTTCGGGTCTTTGCTTTCCGGTCCACGTATGCCCTGCAAGAGGTAAAATACAATTAAAATCATTTTGAGGAAGAAAAAACACAAGCAATAATAATTCTTTGATGAAAAGCAGTAAGCGCTCACGTCGACGAAGGACCGGAATTATTCAGTTCATATGAATTTGTATGGAGTTATGGGTGCTCATACATTCCTTGAAGACCTCGGCGTTTACCGCTTTTTAACTGGAACATTTCTTACCTGCAGCACCACACTCATGACCGCCCAGAAATAGTAAGCATTTTTGGGTTGTGCCTTGAACAGCTGCAAGGCGACCGACTGCTGCGCCTTAAAGTCCTCCATGCGCACGTGTGATATGAAAAGATGCGCGAGCAGTTCCTCATTGCCCGGCGATTGCTTTACGGCGCTGTTGTACAAATCCACAATTTTGTCCACTGCAAATACAAGGCTCAATTTTAGATGCTTTCTGATGGCCGCCATGCAAAATTATTTTCTTGTATAAATAAATTTAGTATTCATTCCTATACTATGCTAAGCATTTTACTATTTTGCCAAAAATGTTTTCAATGTGTTTTCTTTATTTTGAAAATGATTTCAATGTAGTCTTGCGGCTACGTGTAACATGCCCAGACGACTGGCTAATAATAATGGCGTACAGTGAACTCAATATTTGTGGTTGAAGATGAATTTTTATGCTATATGGCAAAAATAAAATTTTAACGTGTGCACAAAAAGTACCAGCAGGAGGCTAATTAGCGTCTTCAGTTTTTACGCGCTACACTAGTGGGCAGCGGTGTTGTAAGTTATCACATGTTTACTAATTGAAAATTAATAAGTGCAAAAGTTTGACTTGAAAACTGTAACCCCGAATTCCCTTAAGACGGGGTTGGTTAACAAAAAGCAAATTTTTTATAATTTCGATTAGATGTAAAAGATACTATTTACGCGGGTTATAGGGCTACAGTTATCGTAAGTATTTAGATGTGTAGACTGATCAAGCAGAACTATAACCTAGCAGCGTAAACATTTATAACCTTCAAGCACATATTAAACTCCTACTTTTAAGTGTGAGTCACATAAATAAATTGTCCTAAGTCACGCTTAAAAAGACGCGTTATTATAGACAGCCTACAGGTGGACACACTCCGCATACCAATTGTAGGGTATGGCCAAGTATTTTACATAAAAAGAACTTTGCCGTGTTCTTTGTGTTTGTTGTTGTTTGTGTCTATGCTATTTTCTTCTATTCTTGTCGCTTTGAATGAACTGTGCGCACACTTACGTTGCTCCAATTCTTTGTAGCAGAATGACAGCACCTGCAACGTTGCATCGTCCACCGGTTTTTCGTTGGCAACGGCCTGCAAGAATCCATGACTCTCGTCATAGCGTCCCAGACGCAGCAGAGCCAAACCCTTGAGCGCACGGGCACACAACAAAGTTGGATGTTTCTTCAGTAGTTTTTCCGTTTCCTGCAGGGCTTTGCGATTGTTGCCAACTTCGAGGTTATCTGTGAGAAGAAATAAATATGAATGAAAATGAAATGAAAATATATCATAAATAAAGTACCAACTTAGTTTTCAATTAAGGAAAATAATTTAAGAAATACATAAAAAATTAATACGAAATAAATTAAACATTTTGAAAGACACTTCGGTAGTTATAAACATAAACAAAAAGGTAATACAAAAAATATGCACCTAATTAATAATTTCTTTAATATGTTAAATATCTGCGTTTGTATCAACATGCAAGTTATTAATTCAAATAAGTACAATAATTTTTTAAAAGTCCATGGGAAAATTTTCTTTCAGCTTTTGAACCAATGTCGATCAACTATAAAATTGAATTCTTTGCGAAGCTTTCAACTTATCGATAAAGCATATTCTTCGTTTTGAGCACTATTCGACCGTTTTTACACTTTCCAACACTATGTGCACATTTACAAGAACAAAAAACCACTGATATTGTTACACAAAAACAACAGAGATATTCCTCATTACTGCTTTACGTTGCACTGGGAAACAATGCCAGTAACACGCAGCCACAGTTGGCATCACCCAAACACCACCCACTCACCGTAAATGGGCCGCAATCGCCGCTCAAACACGGCAGGATCTTGCACGTGCTGTGCCATCTCTCCACTCTTTGCGTTTACACTTTGCCGCTGCGCTGTGTCTTCTTCTGTTTCGGCTCCTGCTGTTCTGTTCCGTTCAGCTGCTGTCAATCGCTTCTTCTTGCTTTTCGTCTAGTTTTTCTCTATTTTACTTTCGCTTGCCGTTTGCTGCTGCTGCCGCCGCCACTGCCAAAGACTACTCCTCCGCCACCAGCCACTCACCCGTTCCAACGCACTTACACCACCCGCTGTCTATTCCCTTGTATCGCACGCAATCGGCGCCTATGTCTCGCCCAACGCGTGCTCGCACCGTTCGCAAAAACGCTCCTCGGCTTATTCAAAGTGCTTTACCAATTTCATTGCTTTCGGTTGCTGGTCTCACTGGTTGCGCTGCAATTTTACTTTGCCGTACCTGCAATTTTTTCTTTTCACTTTTCTTTATGCTTTGGCAATTGGATTCTTTTTTCTTGGCGCTACTCCGGTTACTTGGCCGCTTATTCAACACTTTCGTTACCGTTGCCGCCGTCACAAACACGATTTTCACACTGCTATAGCGACAGCCAAAGCGAATATTAATTAATTTAATTTATATTTCAAAAATTTTCACCAAAAAATTCGTCAAAAGTTGCAGCCAGGCCTCGCAGAAATCGAAAGAGCATACGGCAAAAATTGTATGTGAAGAGGCACTTGGCTAAATGTCACCTGAAAGCGCAGGAAAGGAAGGTGTGCATGCGAAGCCGACACAGTCGCGGCTAACAGATTGCAACCCGGCTGCTGACTTCGGGACAGGCGATGAAATATTCCCCACTCGCAGACAACATTTTCGCCACATTGACACATTCTCACCGCTTTCGCGCGAACGAACAGGTAGAAAACAGAAAACAGCTGCTGGCAACGGCAAAAGGAATTGCAATCGAAAAGGGAATCGCAGCAGTAGCAGGAACTGTGAGGCAAATGTGGAACCACAAACGGGCAACAGCAACAAAGCAAGACTTGAAGCGCCAAAACAAATCACAAATTAAACACGGCCGCGCATAGCGTACACTGTAAGAGCGCAGCAATTGGCCCAGATCGCAGTTAGCCGAGAATTGGTAGAAGGCAAATTCCCCACTGCTACCATTTTTGGGCACATTTGGCATTTGCTTTTTGCTGATTTGCTGCAAATTTGTAAATTTGCTAAAATTCCGGCCCACCAAAAGAGAGCAAAACACTAGTTGAGACTGTAGGAAGAAAACCTAACGCCAGCAACTACCACTTGCGCTGCATTTGCAATGAAATGAAATTGTCCTGGCTGAGTGAGCTGGTCGGCGTTATCAGTGCGAACACGAGCCAACTGTACGAGGAGACCACGCGCTTCCTGCAGCACCTCTACGGCAACCAGACGCAATCACTGCTGCTGCTGCAGGAGAACTGCCGCGCCAACGTGCTGCACTGGAGCACCAACCTGTATCAGCGCCTCTGTGAATCCGCAATCGAAGCCCTGGAGCACATCATCTACGCGTGTCTGGTGTACTTGCTAGTATGCCTGGGACTCTACCTCAGCACACGCAGCAACAGCCGGCTGTGGCGCTGGTGCAAGTTGGTGCGCCGCGTGCGCTTTCCTTTCAAGCAGGGGCCGCAACGAGTGCTGCTGGTCACATCGCATCCGGACGATGAGTGCATGTTCTTTGGCCCACTGCTGTACACGCTGACACATCACGAAGGCTGCTTGGTGTACGTGCTGTGCCTGTCCAATGGTAAGACGGCCAGCGCATAAAACGTCGCGTATCTGTTAACGCTCTTCCCCCAATGCACCGCAGGTGACTACGAGAAGCAATCAAACCTGCGGCGCGAAGAGCTGTGGCGCTCGTGCATGCGGCTGGGCGTGCCCGAGTCCAACATCATTCTGGTGAATGCCACGAATCTTCCCGACGATCCCAATGTGGAGTGGAAAGCACCGGTGGTGGCCAACCTCTTACTGCATACCGTCGAGAGTCTCAACATACAGGCGATCTTCACCTTCGACAGGGACGGTGTGAGTCAGCATCCCAATCACTGTGCTGTGTATTTTGCAGCGGCATCACTGTGCTTAGCTAATTTATTACCCGAAGGTGAGACACCAACAAACGGCTAAAAATCGCATGCCAGTAGCCAATGTGTGTGTGCCACTATTGACACATTTTCTAGGCATCGGCACTGATGATTCAACTTTAATCGCCTTAAATTAGAATCAATTAGATTTAATTAAGTTGGCGAAGTACTAATGAAAATTCGGGTATTCTCCTATGCAGATTGTAAATTTTATACATTGGACTCCATTAATACGCTAAGGAAATATTTATCCATTTTCGATTTGCTTTGTACGTGCTGCATATCGACACATTGGTAAGTGACTGTATACATTCTATAGAAGCTGAAAAAGTAACTTTTTATCAAAGAGAGAATGGACTCTGTGAGAGTAATCGAATTAGATTAAGAAACTCACAATTGTATCATTTCATGATTCTGTAATTTTGGAGTGAGATATCAAACCTTTCTTTATGCATATTTTAACATCTATGAATAAGTTAGAAATTAAGATTTAAAAATTAAGATTTATTATCGATGAATGACAACTTTCAATTAATGAAACAGGTATGAAAGTTCTGCTGAATGCTGCTGTTGTGTAGTGCGCACTTACAAACAGTTCAACAGTTTAAATTTTAATTTATTCAATTTGTATACTTATTGTTTAAAGAAGCACATTCACTGATCAGTTGCTTGCCCATTGCAAAAGTCGTATATACTTTAAGAAATCTGAGCATGATTTATTCAATTACGAATTTAGCAGTTTTCCAATACGAACATCAAAATATACCTAATCCGAATTACGTTACATAAATTTGTGCTACTAAAAAGTTGTTCATCTTCCCGCCAGGTGCATAATGAACTGGGAGGAGGCAGCCATCATACGTAGGGCAATGCGGGAGCACAAATCCCAAATGAAATGGTTCCGCTGGCTGTACATTTACTTCTCCCGCTACATGTTCATCAATTCGCTGCGCGAGGTCAATCTCTCCGACATCGAACTGGAGATGCAGCTGCTCGATTCATTTTGATTGCGAGTGCGTGAAATGAAATGAACCAAACGCTTGAATCTAAACACTGAAATGATAACAAGAAGATGAAGAAGAGATTAAGAATCAAACAATAAATACACAATGTAACAAACACCAAAAGACAAACGAACCTCTCTACCTAAGAGCCCCGGGCGCATTCCGGCGGAAGGACGGCCATGACGACGATTCTACGTAAAGCAAAATGCAACCACGACAACAAGAAGAAAAACGCTTTTGCCAATTAAACACCACAACAACAGAAACCTCTACATACATTTTACATACTCGTATAGCATACGGCCACATACATTTTAAGCATGGGTACATATCCGCTCCATTTAGTTAGCGTTCCTTGAGTTCTGTTTTATTTGATTATATGCAATTTGTCGCTTGTTTTGTTTTTTATTACATATATTGAATATTTTGAAGTTGATGCCTCTACGTTGAAGTTTGAAGAAGAAGTTTTATTGTATATTGATGTTGTTTATTAATTGAATAAATTAATTACTTGTATTTTTTAACTAATTTATAAAGCCAGTCAGTTAGTCAGTCAGAGTCATAGCTGAGATTTATATGAATGGTTGCTTACTATATACTAAATATACATATATAAACATATTGTATTACAGCTAAGGCAGTTAAAATGCATATTTTTTGCAAAGGGCACCGCACTCGTATACTGGGCGGTGGTAGCTTTGATTTGTATGGTGAAGAACGCAGCAGCGAAGAAAGTTTACTACTTTTGTGTAATTTTACATAATATTTTTTGTTTACTAGTAATACACCCTCACACATACACACACAGTTGGAGATCCTACTTAGCAATATACCGTACAGTTTTGTTGCATAAAATTATGCTTTAAATTATTTGTATTAATTTTGAGTTGACATCGTTCCTGACAAAGAACTGTGAACAAAAAACTAAAAATCAAAAACAAAGCATGTAAAAATAAAAAATAAAGGAAATTTTAATATGCAGATACTTGTGCAAAAATATGAAAGTATTTTCGTATGACGCTGTTTTTATAATAAGTGCAAGGTGAATGTTTTTAACTTTTGTTGTCTTCATTATTTTTGAACATAATAGTAAGTAAAAGAGCAGCGACAGACAATTTTACATATTTTTATAGGAAAACTTAAGCACTTTTAAAGCCAGTAACTGCCAATGTTTTCTACAAGAGTAAACATTTTGGACTTCGGAAAACGTCTTATTGCAAATGAGTTGTTGCTGGTGATATGAAAATGTAAGTAATGTATATTTTCTGAAACATTTTTCATATATCGAAAACATACTGAATCTATATACTAAGATTCATTTAATTTTTTATTTTGATTATAAACAATATTACATAAAAACACATGAACTAATGTGGTTTTAAATGTGTAAAGACTCATTTCCAGCTTAATTAAAAAAATCCAGTAAATCAAATTTCCGTGAAATGTGTTTAAAATTATACGAGCTAACCTAATTCCCCCATCAGTTCGTATTTTCAATCTATAGAATATAAAGTTTACTTCAGAGACTTACTTACCGACCAAAAATTGTATAATTATCCCTACAACTCCCAACACTCATCCAAGCAACATCTTTCGTCTTATTTGGTCCCATCTGGCAACGCAAACTTTTCATTGCGAATGTCAGCGGAACGCTTCAAGCTTCAATTACGTCATTACACGCAGTTTGTCGCATGCGGATTGCCGTGCAGCAAAAAATAGTACGTTTCACATACATTCCTAGTTCACGTGTCACATCATTGCCACAGTCAACGTCGAGTTGTCGTAGCCTCTTGCAAAAGTTGGAGCGAAAGTGAAATATTCAAATACATCGGCTCTCTTTGTGTTGCCGCACACTTTCTGCTCGCTTTTCGCAAAATTGACCAGCAGCAGGCGTTTCGCGTGTTTATTGAATAGCCAGAAACGGTGACGGTGCGAAGTAATTGAAAACGCGAGTAAAGCTTGTCGGTGGGCTTATAATCGGTGGGAGAGCACACTCTGTTTCGTGAAAAGTGATTTTTCTTAAAATCTAAGCTGAAATTAAAAGGCCATTGCTTTCGTGCTGTGATTTGGATTTGTCATTTTCTGCCAGCGCCAGCGACGACCGAGCCAAACGCTTCGGCTCGTGCCAGCAATCGTGTTTCTCCTTCGCATTCTCCTACTGCTTGTGTGCTGTCAGTGTCAAAGGCAACAAGAAATACAAAAAAAGGGGAATTGTAAAAAATTCAAAAGAGGACCGAATAAATCGTGTGAAGATTCAAAAGTAAAAGCATCAATTAAAATTAGTGCTTTGCGCTTGGGGGAGCCGTTCAAGCGATTGCATTGAGCCAACAACATAGGACCACATCAGCGACCAGAGCATTAGCACCAGAAACAGAAGCAGCAGCAACAAAAGCAACAACAACATTCGAAATGTTGATCAAGGAATTGTAAGTACTGGCCGTGCGCCTGACCCCCTTCGTGAGGTTTGTGTGGCTTGTGTTGTTGTTGTTTTTGTGCGTTGAGTGGCAGCTGCCCGTCGACGTCGACAGTAAAGCTGGCAATTGGTTGGAGCCGTGGTAACGTCTCGTCAACGTGTGGTGGCCATGAAAAACGTTTCTGCATGCTAGACACCGCGTCAGCCATTCACTTGAGCGCCCAATGTGGCTAATCGCAACCTAAGGTGATGGACGCGCGTCGTTGGAGCACTTGGAAACTGCGTTCACTCCCCCGTAACCGTTCATGGGCGCGCGCACACACACACCCACAGAATCGGCCGCATCTGCTCGCTGGTTGCAGTGGCTGCGAATCTGACAATTCAACGTTTTCGCAATTGCCGCGAAAATTGTGACAAATCGATTTTCGACAGCGTTCGCCACCCCACGGCCCCACCGTCCGCCTATATAAACAGCTCCAGCCGCGGCAACAGCAGTTCACGGCTCGGCTAGAGGAAAGTTCGAACTTGCGGTTGAGAACCGCAAGTTGGAAATTGCTCGCATGAAAGCGGATCTGGCGATAAAGCATGCGCACACAGAAGGAGGCAAGAGGATGGCACAGCAAAGCAGAAAGTGAATTGCCGAGTGTGGGGGGCAAGACGGGCCACGCCGCCTCCGCGTATGCCGCTTGCGCCAGCTGTCTACGTTTTTGTTGTTGTTGGCAAAATGCGCGACCTTAAATTTTTTTACGTTTGGCCGCCAAAAGTGCTGCCGCTGTCGACGCTAACGTTGGCATCGACGTCGACGGGCACTGTCAATTTTTACTGGCGACACCAAGCGTTTGCAAATTTTCTGCTTTGCCAGCCAGCTGCACTTGTCTCCAGGCCTTCACGGTTGCGTCTGCACTTCGGGCGCACTGTGGGGGTGCTAGCGTTGAATTCTGCTTGTTTTTCGAGCGGCTGTAATGGGGTGATTACACTTGGTTCTTAACCCATTGGCATTCTTGCCAGTTGCGAGAAATGCGAAACCAATGCAAACAGCCAGCTGGAAACGTGCTGGATGGTTGGACGGTTTTGATGACGTGTTGTTGAATTCAATGTGACGATGAGTGTTGTATGCATAAATTTTTGGCTAAGTACGTCATCTGTGGAATTATTTGATTAATTCATTTTGAGTCTCTGAGAGATTGTGAACTGTAGAGATTGCTTCAAGCGTTGAGTTGAGTTGAGCCGGCTGAAAACGATGAATCAGTTCGCAATCTCGCTGTAAAATATACAGTGAAAGAAACATTTGCATAATCTGAATAAATTGCGAAGCTGAGAGGATTGCAAATAATAACACTGAGCAACAGCCAAAATTTTTCCGAGTTCTAGTAAACCTTTTCTAAAGGATTTTTGGACGCTGATCACAACTGCGTACTTAGTTTTTTGATTGTTTGAGCGGTTTGTAAGTTATTGGTGGTTTTTGCTAGGAGGTGTTTTCCACGATTTTTCATCTTTGAATTTTTATTGCATTTCTAATATGTTGAAAAACACGATAATTTTTTTATGACACAATAACGAATGCTCAAGCTATAATTTTGACCATAGTCGATTTCGATTGGTCAAGGGTTAACACGGCTATGGCTCTTCAAAGTTCAATTTTCGCGAATTTTGTATAAAAATTTATTTAAATTCGGGGTTGCAATTTTCAACTAGGAGTTAGTGTGCAATGTATAGTGTAAGGTTGTAACTTAAACTTATAGAACAGATTTTTTGTGTTGCATGTGCCATTCTCGGCCTATACTCATTAGAGTGTAAATGCGACTTCACCTTCTGAACACGTGTTTGTATTGAAATTTTCTAATGCTCTTCGCGTCATTGACGAAAGTATCTAAAGTATTTTCGCAAGCGTCAATATTTGTCTTTTCAAGGGCATTAACAAAATTTGAATTGGTTCATTACTGTAGGAGCTATTCTAAAAAGAGTTGCATCACACAAGTAAAAATTTCAACCACACACACTAAGCAAACTACTTGCTGTTTTTCCATATTTCATTGCGACATATTTTTAGGGCGCAAAAAAATCAAAATACGAAAGGTGAAAATTTTATGAATTAAGGGCATTTGATGAGTGTGAAAATTTTCATACAGCTGCCTAAAATTGTGCTCCAATATTATAGCTCAAAAGTAAATCCTTGCTTTTGTTGCTGAATTTATGAATGGAGAACTTACATATTTGTACACATTTTCTATTACAAACATCGTATTTCAAAAATTTCGTTTTTGATTGAAAGCCCCAACATTCTTCTTTCACCAAATGACAATATATATTTTTTTGAAGCAAAATTCTTTTGTGTATTCGCAATCTTGCAAAGTAACTGAAAATTTGACTTTGCAAATGAATAACTCTTGCAAATTTGAACCGATTTTAATGTTTTAAATTTTAAATACATGGTTAGAGTATTGTTAATCTATGTTAAAAAAAAGGCATTTAAGACTTCAGGTTTGTAGGAGCTACATGCATGTAATAGTCAAAAAACATGTAAAACGCCCTCCAAGGAAAACCATCAATATTTCCTAAGCCGCTCAAACAATCAAAAAACTAAGTACGCAGTTGTGATCAGCGTCCAAAAATCCTTTAGAAAAGTATGGTTTGATTTCAGAAAAAAAAAATAATGTCGATTTTGTTGCTCTGTGTAATTGGTTCAGTGCCCGATCGAGAAATATATATTGTCAGTGTATGTATGGAGAAGAATTTTCATACTTATGTTCAGCCCTTAGTTCTATATGCATAGTTTAAGTATGAAACTAGGTAAAGGCTATCATGAGAACGTGGGCTTGTTTCGCCCACTATTTAGTACAGCTGCCGTAGATACGCTTTCTCCAAATTTGTGCAAATACCAATACAGAACTAGATGGTTTATAATGGTGTATGGGTGTTTATAAAAAAAAAATATTTTTAAATCTGTCTTTATTCATGCAAAAATTGAAGTCTGATTTTGTTGTATATTCTGAGTTACATGTATTTAACTGTCAACAAAACACGTTTACGAAATCGATTTGAAAAACGTTTTTTGAAAAATGTTGATGCTGTAAAGTAGTCAAAACTGATTTCTACATACATAGATATATATCCACTCTGCGCTTCGCAAACCCAAATCAAGCCCGATTAAACAACTTTTAATCATCAACCAAATCTCATTTTCAATTCTAATCAGTTCAATTTGATTGTTATGTATCTAAAGTATTTAATTAACACTTGTCTTTGCCTTCCATACATGAACCCTTCACGCCTGCAAACCGTAATTTGGTCCCATTGCCCACTTTTAACTAGCAACTGGAATTATTGCATATAATTTCAGCTTGCTGCGTTTTGAAATTAGAAACAGGCATGAATTGTGCTTTCTGACCCCTTCCTTCTGCCCAACGCTACATTCGTGTGCTAACTCGTTTGCTGATAAGCGTATTGAAGCCACGATAAACGGCGCAACTTATCAGCACATTGGCAATTTGCCGGAGCACAGCATATATTCCGCGTATTCCTCAGTGTATAGTTACGTGTACTTGGAACTTATCTCGGCCGTAGAGTTTATACATTTGTACATATGTACATATGTATGTCTAAATGTCTAAATATAAAATATTAAATATTTTGTTTCTCCATCCTTTTCTGTTTGTTTGTCGTGTGTGTTTTATGTGTGGCATAAGTATTCGATTTCTTATAATTGAAAGTTTTCATTATTGTTAAGGAATGCTGGCCCCATATTGTTTTATTTCGACTCACTGACGCATGCTGCTGGCATATTAGTTTTTGAACACTGGAAGTAGGCTGAACAGATATTTTTCAAAAATATTTCTCCATATATTTAAATATACTTAACTAGTTTAGTCCTTATTTCAGACCCTTTTTAGCTCTGTTTTCTCTCATGTTTGTTGTGTCTCATGTTTTCTTCTCATGCTTTCTAGTGTACTTGAGAAATACGTATATAAAGATGACCTTTAACAGTGAGAGGAAGCCTGCTTTCTTCTAGATATCCTTAAAGAAGAGTTGCTCTGTACAAATATAGATTCAATTATTTTACAAAGATTAATGTTTTTTAATTGTTTTTTTCAACTTGAAATTCATAATTTAATGAATCGTGCCCAAGACTCATATGGGATTAATAAACTGACAGTTGACTACGTTCAGTTTTTAAACATATGCGAAATTGACACTAACTTGTAAGCTTCTAGAAAAAAATTGTTGTATATTTTATATATTTCAATTTTTAATATTTAACACTCCTTCGCAAATCGATATTGTTTATGATTCTTACCAGTTGTTGTATCTATTAGTAATGTTAAAATCTAGACTGGAAACTGGTACATATCTGATTCAATGTTAAATTTTGTTCATTGATGCATCGTGTAGCCTATCAGAAAATGTATGAAAGTACCGTAAAATTGTTTTTCCATAAAAGTATTTTAATTTAATTAAAAATTGTACTCGTGACAATCTTGCGTCATTTGGCGCATTACTAAAGTTGACTTTTCCTTCGCATTTTTGCAGTATTTCATTGAAATGATTTAATAATGTGCTTACTCTCACTTCTTGGCTGCACGTAGATATTCTTGAATTTTTGAATGTACTTTATTCTTTGTCGTTCTGCATGCGGCACATCAACTAAATTGCACGCCGACAATGTTGACAATCACAGCAACATTTGCTTGTTGTCTTTTTGCTATTTTATACACAACAACTTTTGCACAACAACATCACGAAAAGAATAACAAAATGTAGGAAAAACATCAGACAGTAGTGTGACGACTGCTATCTATCCTCTGGGCCCCCAACTGCCACTAGCCCACGCCACTTTTTTACGCTTTTACAATTGTTGATGTTAGCTGTTGTTTTCTTGTTGTATACAAAATACTCGGCCATTGCGTGCGCAGCTGTGCATATGGAGATGTGTGTGTGGGTGTGTGACACGTGACGTCGCTGCCAGTTATAAAGTAAATGGTAAACAACAAGAACAACAGCACAGTTTGTAAAAAGGCTAAAGCTTATATGTAGTGGGACTTGAGCGCTTTTGTTTGTGTCCATAGAATTGTGTGCGAAAATCAACATTTAATTTGATTATTAGCGATGCGAAATGAATTTTTCTCACTTGCTTGCCCACTGCTTGACACTCGGTTTTTTCTTGTGCCATTAATTTCCAAGTATTTTTGTCCATTAGAAATGATTTTATTTGCACTTGGAAATTATTATTGGAAATTAAATATTTTCGAATGGCAACCAATTAAAATGCATCACAGTTGCAATCATGCAAATCTTAGCGATGACCTCCTCTTGCCTGCCTTTTCCATTGGCCTGCGCAGTGTTTGATCGTTGATCGATGCACGCGCTTCCTAGAACTTTCAATAGCCGAAATACCTGCCAAAAAGTTGATTACTTGCTGCCAACACATTGGCAATGCCGTTCATCTTCATTGCCGACGTTTATCGTTGCGCTCTTTAGCGTTAATCGGCTGTTGCGCTCAGGTGCTTCAATTTGGCGCTGCCGTCGTTGCACATATCTTAGACGCTGTCTGAGGGAGGGCAGGTATTCTAGCACGTTAGACTCGCATTCGCTGCCGAAATTGCTCTGCCCACTGTTGCTTGGCATTTTTTGCCTTTTCGTTGAACTTTTTGTTTTCCTTGTTTTCGTATATAACCATTAGAAAACGACTACACAAATGACAGCCGGTTTCTGACAGCGGAAGCATACGTCTCACCTTCATTCATTGATTAACGCGCAGCACACTTTCAATTTTTTGCAATACTTTTGCATTTATATTTGTGGCATTTTGCTTTGCGCGCTTCTCGGCAAATCGCGTGAGCATGTTGCATCGATGCGACAGTATCAGGTTTGTTCAGGTTGGTTTTACGATTTCTCTTCCGTAACAGTAATCGACAATTTAGCATTTTTGTTTGGTGGCAAAGTAATCAGTCATTTTGATGGTGTTGTGGAGCATTCTAAATTTGTAGGAAATATGCTGAACTTTGTATTACAAATTCGATTTGCTACAGTTTTTATGTACCTACTTATTTTATTGAAACAAATCATTTAGAGAACCAATGAAAGCTGAGTTTTAACATCGAAACAGACTTTGTAAATTTCAGACCCATTTTCAGGCATTAAATGTGACAACCTGATTTTCTTTATTCATTTGAAATTTAGTCGACGAAATTTGAACAAGTATACAATAAACGCTTAGTATGTACTCCATCTCACTTTATTCACAGTTCAGCGGTTTTTCGTTTCACAGTTCACCCTAATAACTAATTAAAATCTTATCGAATTATTTGCTTCATTGATCACAAAAGTCTTCAACCAGAAACTGATTCCAACCCAACTGATTCCAATATTTGGCTGAGCGGAAAAATAGAGACTATGCCGTCTTAAGTTTTGTATTGAGAACATGTTTAATTGGTGTCTTTCTGTTTTACAGATATTATTGACCTTAATTGATCCCGAACTGTGGTGCACTCGTGTGCTGTGCCTCTTCTTTTGCCACTGTTTAGAGCACCACACAAAAATCCACAGAAGATGCGTTCTCTCAATTGAAATCGTATTTCGGTCGCTGTGCCATGCGTTGTAGCTGCTTCAGCAACCGACCCCTCACCCCCGATACGCCACTTTACACTCCACTGGCGCCGAAGCAAGTCTCCGCTGACACTGTGTGTCTGCCACTTATTGGCTCGATTCTGATTCAATTATCAGCTGAGTTCGATAATTGATTGCGGAAATTTGAAAATGTTTACGGCAGCTGTTGGAAAATTGATTTGAGTTGAGACGACACCCAGCGACAGCGCAACCGAATCGCTTTCTTATCCAACCTTTGAGTGGGCTGTCTGCGACTCTATCATAAATTCCATATCTTTATTGCATTTTCGTGTATTTGAAATAATTTTTGCAAAACTCTTTATGACTTTTTATGAGTGTGTGTGTCCGATTGTCGTGCTGCGCTTTCACAGCGTCTTTCTATTAATATTTTTATTTGCATTCGTTGGCGGTCAGCGTCGGTATTGGCAAATTTTATGTGCGCATACTTTCGTGTCTGTTGGCCTTTTGTGCTATGTATGTGTGAGTTTGATTGGTTTTATACAATCGACGCTACACACTTGGATAAATACGAATTTGCGCAAATGTGCAATCTGGATATTTTCAGCTCTTCTTTGTTGTTGTTTCTCAACCCCCTTTTGCCCATTGTCCCGAAACAAATGCTATCGAAAATCTGTGCCATGTATTTTGGCCGTATCAATGCCCATAAATCAAATTGGTTAAATAGTTAAAATTTTGTTTTTTTTTTGCTGCTTGTTTGGAGCGAATCAAATTTGTTGGCCATGAGGACTCGAGTGGCGTTCGCATTGAATGTAATGTAAATTGTGTGTAAGCTCGTGTAATATGACGCACACGCTTTGGTTCAAACACAAAATTACGTTGAGCTGGTAGTGAGCAGTGAACTGTGCGGAATTTCATTACTGAAATTATTGGCGTAAATTCGTATTACACACGCAATCGAGCTGGAGTGTTCAGCTTAATCACATTTTTGCAATGGTCAAAAATAGCACTTTGGTTTATATAATCATTGAATCAGAAAACGCCTATGAATTGTTTACAATTTAGCATTAATCGGCAGCTGTAAAAAGCTGTAAAAGCTGCAAAGTGCCGCGTTTGTGTTTTTAGTGTAAATATTTGCACAAGCTGCATAAATCATTGAACAATTTCAAATTTCAAATGCCAAACACAAATTAAACAGAAATCAAAATACTCAACCCACCCCGCGGCGCCACCCACGAGGTTCGATCAAGGGTAATTTTACACGCGCCACCAAGCACCCGAATCAGTTTCCATGACTGCCCAACGCCCACACACACACACAAACCCACATATATAGCAACGGTAAGTCCACGCGCGTACATACTGGCACTGAAATAGCCAAACGGCCAGCCAGCCACAGCGCGTTGGAGTGACAGGCGAGCGGTCAGATAAAGCGAACAGACAGACAAACAGACACTTGTTGATTCTCATTGACTTGCGGCTTAATTACAAATTGCATGGAAAATCACAATGACCCCCGAAAGGGTAGTTGAGAGGCGCTCAAAATGGGGTAGAGTCATAATTTTAGTACTAAATCGATAGTGAAAGCTTACGTTTGTATTACAAAATGAACGCTTTGTTGCACTTTTGCAGATCCCAAAACTGCGCTTAAACATTGAATTTGCTGAAATTGAAAACTGTGGAGACATGACATAAATTCAATTAAATTTACAGCTACAATTACCGGTCAGCAGCACATAAATGCAACAGCAAAAATAGTAAACACCACAAATAATAACAAAATGTTGTTGCGTGTCTGTTTAGAAATAATAATTCAACTAACATAAACACGCCAACGGCACGCGGCCCACTTGTACCCAAAGCGCACTTGTTTGTTACAAGGAAAAGCACACACACAATTACCTAAAACTTTACGCCCCTCAAACGAAAGGTAGCCAACAGATTAAGAGTCAATAAAAAACGCAATGTTAACTAAGAACTAAAGTTAACTAATGACAACTAACTGCCTTAAGGGGGAAAGCCACTGTGACGGGTAAAAAAAAACAATTTTTTTTTTTGGTTTTAAATCAAAGCTTATATATTCACAAATATGTGTACAAAATTTCAAGTCATATGGTCCAGGACTCGATAGTTTAATATAGGTATGAACATTTTAAAAGATACATGATTTCATTACGAGAGAAATGGACTCAAAACTTTAAACGCGTTTTTCTCGAAACGACTTTTTTTGAACTGGCGGCATCAATAACTCGAACAATTATGAACCGATTTCTAATTTTTTTTTTGTTTTGTTCGTCTTAGTAGTGGTTAAGGTTAAGCGTAGCCGATTTGGAAAATTTTGTTTTTTACTATTTTTTAAACTGTCTCAAAACCAAAAAAACAAGGTCGAAAACATGGAAATATTTTCAATCGGTCGCCATTTTGTGAAAAATCAAAATAAAAAAAAACGGCTACGTACAAAGATAGCTACATTCATACAGATTACAATAAAATTTTATTTTTTTTTTTCTGAGTACGGGTTTTTGAGAAATCGATGCCGCCATGGAGGGGGAATTTTTTTTCAAGCGCTACGGGATCATCTCTATTGTTTAAACTATTTAATATTTTTTAATAAAAATTTGTGGAAATATTATTAGATGTCTGCTTAATAAAATAAAAAAAACCCGATCCAAAAATTCCTATATTTACTCGGTCAAAAAAAATTTTTAAAATCACTAATTTTTTGACCCGTCACAGTGGCTTTCCCCCTTAAGGGGTCATTCTCATGCGCGGACAGGAAAAATGGACATTTTTCAGAAATTATTTCCTTTGTGAATACGAGGCATTATCAAAAAACGATATTCCACTTTAATTTATTCATTGTTATGGTACAAAAATAAAAAAAAATAAAAAATTTTTTTTTATTTTTTCAAACACTTTTTTTCGATTAAACACACGGCTTCTGCCGCGTCATGGTCAGCTGGCGGGGATTGTTTTGAGTCACAGGATTATCTGAAACATAAATTTCAAAGAAATTCTTAATCAGTATGAACGTACCTCTCGCCCGTAGTAAATTTGGATTTTTTCATAAGAATCTCACAAAATGGCAGGCATTGGAAGTTAGAGCAGTAAAAAATGGTTGTTTTTGAAGATTTTAACAATGAAAAAAATATGAAATTTTTAACATATCAGAGTGAATTTACTAGGGGCGATAGCTAACAATATGTAGAATGACGTGACAAAATCGCAGAGAGATCGGATGAATGGTTTTTTTTATATCATCCCCGCCATTTCAAAAAAAGGCGTTCCGAGAAAAACTCGTTTAAAGTTTTGACTAACTGATTGAATCCTTGCTAGAAACCTTGAC
The DNA here is from genome assembly GCA_963668005.1 of Melieria crassipennis. NCBI lineage: Eukaryota > Metazoa > Arthropoda > Insecta > Diptera > Ulidiidae > Melieria > Melieria crassipennis. The sequence goes on from OY764961.1 coordinate 103,567,721, forward strand.
CGCTCGTTATATAAATGTCTGTAGAAGCCGAAATACTTGAAATTTTCCAATAAAATTGGACCTTCTTCAAGGATGATACATTCCAAATATGTTAAAAAAAAAAAATAGATTTTTACAACATTTCACATGAGGCAGGTTCTCACCTTGTGGAAAAAAACCCGATTTTTTTTGCCTTATTGTGTAGATATATGTTTCAAAAATGTGCTCCAGAAATTTCAGATCAAAATCTGAAAAATTACAAAAGTTACAGGCCGTTACATAGCGCAGTGTCGAGCACCGGCCGAGCGCGCTTTAAACTTTAAACGCGTTTTTCTGAGAACCACATTTTCGGACCTTACGGAAGTGATTGAAGGCGCTGGAATGAACCAATCGTCACCAAATTTTTTTTCTAATAAACGAACCACGATCAGCCAAAAATATTGAAAATTGTTTATTTAAAAAAATAATAAGTGAACAAAAAAATGCGAAAATCTTAATTTTTTTTTCAAAACCTCATAACTTTTGTAATTTTGATTTTTTTTTCATGATCTTGGTTCATTCAATAGATAATACGGTACACATTTAGAATGTGTTCGATTTTTGTGTTTCGGATGACGGGTTTTGACGGAATCACTTCCGGTAGCGGGACAACTCCTCGCCGACATGCCGCCACTGATGGACGCCCCGTGGCCCCCTTTTTTTTATTCATTAATTTGAAAAATTGTATTCTCTAAATAAAAAAGTGCACTTTTTCGGATCCACAAGGTGAGAACCTGCCTTAAGCAAAAAGAAGGGCACAAGCAGGACATATGGACAGAGCATGGCTGATATTTATTAGCTGATTAGACTGAAGGTAAATAAAATTAGTGGTGGTTAGAGTGACATGCATTACGGCGAGACACCACCATTTTATAGAAAATAGTTGATAATTATTTGGGTTGGGCAACAAGTCAGACAATTGTCGTTGATTTACTGCACCTCGATGTGCAATCGACGCTAGACGACCGTTTGTTATACTATACAAAATTGTGTCAGAGGTTAGCTTTCAGAATTTGAATAATTACCAACTCTGAGTTTATTGCCACGCTTCGTTAAATTGCTTCAAACAACGACATTTACATTACATTATTTTTAAGGATTTTCCAATTAATCAAATTGAACCAGCAAATAAAACAACTACTAGGTGTGTTCTGTCCTTGTTTCAGTTGTCTTGGTCAGAATAGCAGTTAGCCTTTTCTTTCTGCGTCTTAACAGTCAACTTACAATAACACTTAACCCGCCTAAGAGTTAGCTGCTGTCATTTTATTGTGATAATTTTCTCCACTTATTTATTTAACTAAAGGCATATTAGTGCGTTATAAAAAATTACTTTGATTTTCTTAAAAGGTGTTAATTTTATCGCTATTGTATTGATTATACTTTGAAGTTTTAATAATGACATCATTATTAAATAACATATTCACATTAGTTTATGACATGTAATGTTTTAGATATTTCTGTGGTCAAGAGCAACAATCGCTTAAGTCAAAAATTGCTGTTACGAGTAGTCTAGTATTAAAGTTTTAAGTGCATATTTGATAAAAACAGTGAAGCAAACTTAAATCAAATTTGTCAATAATAATAGGTTTTTATATGAGTAATGAAAATGTGCTAAGTATCTACTTAAGTAGCTTTTATCTAGAGAATATTTTAGAAAAAAACTCGTTAAGAAAAAAAATGTATTGTGCTTATATTGACTTAAGCGTTTGTTGCTATTCAAAATGTGAACGTATTAAGGCTTACTTCGAGGAAATTTTGGCTGAGTTTTAATTTTACAATAGTCACTTAAACCGAAATTAGAGATTGTTGAAATTTTGGCAATTGAAAAATATTAGTTTGCAAAATGTGTTATAACAACTCAAGTCGATTTAAGCTTTTAAGGAAAAAATAAAACAAAAAAATAAGAAGCGAAACTATTAATCGATTATTGAAAATGCAATATGTGTTCATTACTTTTTTTGTTTGAACGTAACAAACTCCCCAATTAGACATAAATGTACGGCACAGTTTGGCTGGTTTTTAATCCATAACTCAATTCTGTCTCAAGTCGACTTAAGCGGTTATCGCTTTTGACCACAGATTTATCTTCAAAGTCAATCGAAAGACCGGTACACATTTCAACCGGCGAGTTGAACACTCTTCTCACTTTTATTGCAATTTTTAATTACTGTGTGCCGCTTTTACTAAAAACACAACTGTGCGTCTGTCTGCCTAGTGAATATTTTATTATTGTATTTGGTAGTTTTTGTTTTTATTTAATTTTTCCTTTACCCTCTTACTGAAACTATTTTTATTTATTTTTTTCGTTTCAACACTTGTGCCGATGTCGATTTTTTTCGACTGTATTTCGTTATGTGAAATCGACAGGCGGCCGGTAAGTTCGTTTCAAAGTACAAGACTCCCAACAATTACAGTTGACTGCCATTTCTCATTCGAGCATTTAATGTTAACAATTATTTTATGTGTTATTTTGTACGTTTTTCGAAATGAAGTTTGAAAGCAATTACGGTCGAAATATATTCGTTGTTATGCAAAAGAAATTATGGCGAGATGTTGGCACAGTTTTGTGCTACTCAAAACTGGTTTGAGCTGTGATTTTTTAATAAGAAAATATTTGGTGTATACCTGTTCACACGTGCTAAATATTTTAATAAGGCACTAAACTTGTTATTGCCGGTTTGAGCTTATATGAGACACAATACATAATTAATAATTCATAATTCATGGACTTTGTGTCAGAAGAATCGGAATCGGATGCGAAAAATCTTAATTTATTTACGTAATTTTAGAATTTTGCTAGAATGGGCTAATTTTTGTTGAAATGGGCATCAGAGATGATTTTAGATAATATTCACTATACACATTGACGCATGCAAGGGGGGCTTTGAAGGTTAAAAAAGCCGGAAATTTGGGGGATATGGCCAATACAAGTTAAAAAATATATGAAATAGGAGAGAATATTAACTCCATTCTATTCTATTGAAAAGTGTTTAAAAAACAAAAATAAACGTCATAAAAAAATTAAATTACTAAAACTCATAAAATTCTATCGGTTTTGTTTTAGTGTTAGTGTTTCATTTAGCAAAGCAGGAAAGTCATAAATTCATCCACTTGTGACATAGCCCATTGGAAGCCCGTGTAAATGTGTCAGCTGCAATCAATGTCAACAAATTATTTCAATAAGCTTATAACACTGCACAACAAAATCAAATTTTTCTAAAAAGTCATGTTTTTGGCATTTTAGAAAAAAGGGTCAAATTGACCCATACAAATAGGAGCTACAGGGTTAAAATGCTCCACAAAAATGTTCTTCGTAGTATTGTACATCAAATTGCCGAACACATCATATACCTAAAACGTGAGGTTACATTGTTTTCGTACGCCGATTCACCATAAGAATGTGCAAAAAGGGGAAAACTTTGACCCCCCCTAAAAAAAATTCAGGCGGAAACTTTCAAAACCCCTATACACGTGTATTTTTTTTTTGGTCCGCTCTACCAGAATCCGTTCCCAGAATCTTGTTATTTTTTTTGTGTTGTACAGTGTAATTGGACTTTCATAGTTAACAAAACAGTTTGGGTGCGCTGTGACGGGTTTAAATAAATTTGGTTTTTAAAATTGTAAGTAGGGCAATTTGAACAAGTAGCTTCGGTTAGACTCGTTTTGGAAGGATGTGCTGCGAAAACTTTCATCTTTAAGAAGTAGAAAGCCACTAGTACCTTGCCTCAGTTTTGAGCCAATTCGACGTCTTGATAAGTGGTATTCGATCCATTCAAATTGCACTGCATATGCCAGGCTTATTAATAATGTTGACCTTTGGAATTTTGAACAATGACAGTGACAGTATTGTATCCTTTTCAGCGGTTCCTCACTAAATGAGCATTAAACCCCAATGAGCTGTCGTTACAATTTATTTGCATCACTTGGAAACATTATTTTTCCTACTTCTGTTCTATTTTATACAAATGAAAAAATTTATTTTCTATTTAATAAGAAATGGTTGTGCCATTTGCTACTAGCAAACTTATAACGAAAAGTACTCAATTTGTATTGAAGTATTGTGATAAGTGCAAGGAAGCACTCACTTGGAAAAGTCGTAAATTTCAAGATATTTTTTTTTACTATGTATGAACGTTTGTCCCTATCAATCTATCACTCAGCGAAGCACACAGTCAGCAAAGTAACGGACCCCTCGCAACGACCCGCAGCGAACTTGCCGTCTCCTCTCCCGTCTCCTTTCGCATTTTCACATCATAAAATATGCATTGCAAAAAAAATTTCAACCAAAGTGGCTGCAAACTAGTTGTATGAAGTAATGTGTATATTTTTTTTACGCCGAAAAAGTTGAGTTTTGTAATGGTTGTGAGTCATTTTGATACTCAGTTGCTTTGCTGCTGATATGCACCTGGCACTTCTCCCCTTTGGCCTATTTGTCAGGCACCATGTCCATGCGAGACGCTTTCGTTTTTGTACCAGAGTCAATAGCGACAGTAACGTTGTTGTTGCTGTGTGTATGTAGTTATCATGCTGCTCGCTCTGCCAAATGAAGCCTTTAAATTTTTATTTGAATTTCTGCGATTATTATTGCCGGTGGCCCTTACTGTTGCTGATTGTTGCGTTTATTATTGGCATATAGCGAAAATTTATTGCTCGCACTTTGCCTCGCACAAACACACACATACTCGCATACATATATGCACATATCGCAACCACACACCCACACACATGTTCGTGTTTTTGTCTGTTTTCTCAATGTTTCAATATTAATTACGAGCATTTAAAGTGTGAAATGATATTTTCAAAACGACTTTTTCCGCTGCTCATTTGTTTGCTGAATGAAATTTGTTACACATTTTGAAATGCCCAAAAAATTCCCTTGAAAAACAAATTTCAATATGTAAAAAACATTTATGAAAAATGCACCACTTCACACAAATGGCATTCAAATTGCTTTAATTATTTTTAATTGCTGGCATAACTTAAAAAAAAAGTAAACGTGCAAAAAAGTGCTTAACTAACCTTTGTCTTTGTTATTGTATTGAAAATGCTTTTTTGCTCTGTTTGTATTTCGCATTTTACTTTTGTTGTTTTTTCATTTTATATTTTTTGTAGATTTTATTAACATCACTTTTATCAATTTAATTTTGGTTGTTTTGTATATTTTACCAGATTTTTTTTAATTGCATGCACTGAGTATTTTCATGTCAACCTTTCCGCTTCTGTTGGCCCACGTGCCGCAGCAATGCATCAGTCAACGTTAATCTTAAGGCCACTGCTTACAGCTTATTCTTTACGATTTTGATTCCTCTTTTGTTTATACTGCAACATTGTCGATTTCTGTGCTGTTTAATATTGCGTTTTTCTCCCCTCTCCACTCAACTGGTCGTTGGCCTCTTTGGCGGCGCTGTTTCGCCCACAAATCGTTACCAATATTTTTTAAATTTGTTTGTGCGTCATTGCTCGTTTCTTGTTGGCTGCGGTGATTTGTTATATGTATCTATTTTTGTGTTTGTCTCTATGTTGTGTTGATATTGCAGCTTTTGCTCCACATTTCGAGTATTTTCCAAATTCAATTTGTAACCCAATTTCTACTCGTCGCCATCCGCAAGCACTTACTTATCCATCCATCCATCCTTCCATCCACCTCTTTACCTACTTACGCTGCGGTCTCATACGTAGTGGAGTGTCGTCAGTGCGTTGCTTCGTCGTCTGTTTGTCGTCTAGCGGCGGTAATATTTGGTTTTATGTCGTTACGTTTTATTTCATTTGTACTTTGCACGTTGTGCTTTCCTGCCGCTGCTCCCTTGCTGGCCAACAGCGCCGCATGACGCGAAAGTCGACTTATTGCCAAGCCTTGTGTGTGGCCAATGTCGGTGTCCGTGTCTTGGTTTTTGTTGAATTTTGTTTTGTACGTGGCACGTACATAACCAGCATCAGCAGCACTTCATCATCTACTGCTCAGCAGCTAATGCGGCGCTTCCAATGCCTTTAAATGTGCTGGCCCGTGCCAAGCACTCATCTCACTTCTTAAACCTTAAGTTCAATAGACGTTTTCTCATTTCTTGTGCATGGCGCCTTGTCTCCGTTCTGCTACGGTGCGGCTCGGCGTTTGCTGTTTTTCCGCAATGTACTTAAGTAGGGTTTTACGTTGACTGCGGCTTACCCTTGTTGAGTTCTTCTTTAAAAAATTAACTAAGCAAGTATTTGATGATTTTATCCGCAAATTGCCATATCGACTTAAGGCTTTGCTTCCCCCAAATGACACATACCAGCATTCAATCTATTTCAATTCGCATATTCAGTTATTTAGAAGTAATTGTGCAACGATGCGTTGCACGTTGAACAGCTTTTCGGAACTTGAACAGCTTCGCTTCACGGAAAGTGAATATGTTGCACGCTTCTTTTCCGCCGCATTTTCATCGCTTATCATTGTCAAAGGCAAACATGGCTGATGGTTTCCATCACAGACAGTTTTCCGCAGCACTTTTGTCCGTTAAGAGTTCTTGAAAGTGTGCTTGCAAGGACTCGTGTTGCAACCGCGTTGCCATTGTCATTGCCAATGAAGTTGTTAATTCACCGCCAGCGATCAAATTGAATGGGCGAAATTTACTTAAAACCAAAGTGCTCTACTGCTGCTTTTTCCAAAAAAGTGTAATTCCAGTTGAAAGCATAATTGCTTGACCTTGTTTGCAGCTCACACATTTACACGGGCTGCCAATGTGTTATGTCTTAACTGTAAACAATTATTTTTTCTGTTTTACTATGTAATATATGTATATTATTATTATATTTAATGTTATTTTGATTTAATTTATATTAAATGTTATTTATTATTATTACTCGTTACTAATGTATTCTTTTTGTAGCATTTAAAAGAGCAATCTTGTATGCTAAATCAATGTAAAATAAATATATAAATAACTAAATACATTTTAGCACAAAAACAAAATTCATGCAATTGTTTGTGTTTTAGAAATCTAATCTTTTTTATATCGTTTAATATTTAACTTGTAAACTTTGCTCTTAACACTTTTTGAAAATTGTCTTCTCCTATTTTATATCTCCCGTTTTAGTATAAGCTTATCCCACTTTTATCTTATGGTAAGTGGCACAGCTAATATTTGAACACAATACCATTTGAAACCATATTTGCCACCCAAAATGTTTGTAACAAACACATTTTTGGGTATGTTATGAACGTTCGCCACTGCTTAAGATAATCCTATCGTATCTCTATACTACTCACATAATCTGATACAGCATCCTATTAACCTAGTATTCTGAACTATTAACCCTAGAAAGACTGCAAGTTTTCCATACCTACAAATTAATTTATATTAAATGTTATTTATTATTATTACTCGTTACTAATGTATTCTTTTTGTAGCATTTAAAAGAGCAATCTTGTATGCTAAATCAATGTAAAATAAATATATAAATAACTAAATACATTTTAGCACAAAAACAAAATTCATGCAATTGTTTGTGTTTTAGAAATCTAATCTTTTTTATATCGTTTAATATTTAACTTGTAAACTTTGCTCTTAACACTTTTTGAAAATTGTCTTCTCCTATTTTATATCTCCCGTTTTAGTATAAGCTTATCCCACTTTTATCTTATGGTAAGTGGCACAGCTAATATTTGAACACAATACCATTTGAAACCATATTTGCCACCCAAAATGTTTGTAACAAACACATTTTTGGGTATGTTATGAACGTTCGCCACTGCTTAAGATAATCCTATCGTATCTCTATACTACTCACATAATCTGATACAGCATCCTATTAACCTAGTATTCTGAACTATTAACCCTAGAAAGACTGCAAGTTTTCCATACCTACAAATACTAAATACATATCATATCTGCTGATATCTCAAAAAGTAAACATCGGATTTGGGTAATTTTTCACAAAATCAATTTTTTAAAAATATATAAAATTTTCCACGATAAACAAATAAAAGTCACCACAGCAAAAGTTGATAGTAATACTAAAGTAAACACATAGGTTTAAAAATGAAAAACCGTCAAAATGACTGCAAATGTATTTCTAGTGTCAAGCCAATATAAGCTAAGTATTCAATTAATATCTGTTGCGGAACGCTCCCGTATCTCCTATGCTTCTTACTGTCCGTTATCCTACCTACCGCAGTGTACACTCAGCCGCTCGCCCGTTTGTTTTCTCGTTATTCGTTTTGCTCGTCCCCGTTAATCGTTGCAGCCGAGCCTTCGCGCAGCGCTTTCTTTCGAGCGATATTTATTCGTCGATCTGAATTAGAGCTGAGAGGTACACTGCGGTAAGTAATGTTGTATTATTGTTCTATCTTATAATAAGTTCCTTTTGTAGAAATAAACCGTCTAACTTGTACAAGCGGAGTTTACTTTAGACGCGTTAAATTCGCCAGCGCCGATCGACGACAATATCGATTGTACTTAAAAAAAATTAATTTAATTGTTACAGCCTTTGCTGACAGCCTACTACAGACCTCTTCGACGGTCTGAGCTTTTTGAAACTGACATACTTGACATACATACATACATTACTAAAATAACTATGCTGTCCTAAGACTACCAAACGACCTGACGTCCTGACCTGAAGAGTCCTGACCATGCTGACCTGAAAGTCCTTACTGAATCAAATCTTGGTTTTTGTTGAATTTTGTTTTGTACGTGGCACGTACATAACCAGCATCAGCAGCACTTCATCATCTACTGCTCAGCAGCTAATGCGGCGCTTCCAATGCCTTTAAATGTGCTGGCCCGTGCCAAGCACTCATCTCACTTCTTAAACCTTAAGTTCAATAGACGTTTTCTCATTTCTTGTGCATGGCGCCTTGTCTCCGTTCTGCTACGGTGCGGCTCGGCGTTTGCTGTTTTTCCGCAATGTACTTAAGTAGGGTTTTACGTTGACTGCGGCTTACCCTTGTTGAGTTCTTCTTTAAAAAATTAACTAAGCAAGTATTTGATGATTTTATCCGCAAATTGCCATATCGACTTAAGGCTTTGCTTCCCCCAAATGACACATACCAGCATTCAATCTATTTCAATTCGCATATTCAGTTATTTAGAAGTAATTGTGCAACGATGCGTTGCACGTTGAACAGCTTTTCGGAACTTGAACAGCTTCGCTTCACGGAAAGTGAATATGTTGCACGCTTCTTTTCCGCCGCATTTTCATCGCTTATCATTGTCAAAGGCAAACATGGCTGATGGTTTCCATCACAGACAGTTTTCCGCAGCACTTTTGTCCGTTAAGAGTTCTTGAAAGTGTGCTTGCAAGGACTCGTGTTGCAACCGCGTTGCCATTGTCATTGCCAATGAAGTTGTTAATTCACCGCCAGCGATCAAATTGAATGGGCGAAATTTACTTAAAACCAAAGTGCTCTACTGCTGCTTTTTCCAAAAAAGTGTAATTCCAGTTGAAAGCATAATTGCTTGACCTTGTTTGCAGCTCACACATTTACACGGGCTGCCAATGTGTTATGTCTTAACTGTAAACAATTATTTTTTCTGTTTTACTATGTAATATATGTATATTATTATTATATTTAATGTTATTTTGATTTAATTTATATTAAATGTTGTAGCATTTAAAAGAGCAATCTTGTATGCTAAATCAATGTAAAATAAATATATAAATAACTAAATACATTTTAGCACAAAAACAAAATTCATGCAATTGTTTGTGTTTTAGAAATCTAATCTTTTTTATATCGTTTAATATTTAACTTGTAAACTTTGCTCTTAACACTTTTTGAAAATTGTCTTCTCCTATTTTATATCTCCCGTTTTAGTATAAGCTTATCCCACTTTTATCTTATGGTAAGTGGCACAGCTAATATTTGAACACAATACCATTTGAAACCATATTTGCCACCCAAAATGTTTGTAACAAACACATTTTTGGGTATGTTATGAACGTTCGCCACTGCTTAAGATAATCCTATCGTATCTCTATACTACTCACATAATCTGATACAGCATCCTATTAACCTAGTATTCTGAACTATTAACCCTAGAAAGACTGCAAGTTTTCCATACCTACAAATTAATTTATATTAAATGTTATTTATTATTATTACTCGTTACTAATGTATTCTTTTTGTAGCATTTAAAAGAGCAATCTTGTATGCTAAATCAATGTAAAATAAATATATAAATAACTAAATACATTTTAGCACAAAAACAAAATTCATGCAATTGTTTGTGTTTTAGAAATCTAATCTTTTTTATATCGTTTAATATTTAACTTGTAAACTTTGCTCTTAACACTTTTTGAAAATTGTCTTCTCCTATTTTATATCTCCCGTTTTAGTATAAGCTTATCCCACTTTTATCTTATGGTAAGTGGCACAGCTAATATTTGAACACAATACCATTTGAAACCATATTTGCCACCCAAAATGTTTGTAACAAACACATTTTTGGGTATGTTATGAACGTTCGCCACTGCTTAAGATAATCCTATCGTATCTCTATACTACTCACATAATCTGATACAGCATCCTATTAACCTAGTATTCTGAACTATTAACCCTAGAAAGACTGCAAGTTTTCCATACCTACAAATACTAAATACATATCATATCTGCTGATATCTCAAAAAGTAAACATCGGATTTGGGTAATTTTTCACAAAATCAATTTTTTAAAAATATATAAAATTTTCCACGATAAACAAATAAAAGTCACCACAGCAAAAGTTGATAGTAATACTAAAGTAAACACATAGGTTTAAAAATGAAAAACCGTCAAAATGACTGCAAATGTATTTCTAGTGTCAAGCCAATATAAGCTAAGTATTCAATTAATATCTGTTGCGGAACGCTCCCGTATCTCCTATGCTTCTTACTGTCCGTTATCCTACCTACCGCAGTGTACACTCAGCCGCTCGCCCGTTTGTTTTCTCGTTATTCGTTTTGCTCGTCCCCGTTAATCGTTGCAGCCGAGCCTTCGCGCAGCGCTTTCTTTCGAGCGATATTTATTCGTCGATCTGAATTAGAGCTGAGAGGTACACTGCGGTAAGTAATGTTGTATTATTGTTCTATCTTATAATAAGTTCCTTTTGTAGAAATAAACCGTCTAACTTGTACAAGCGGAGTTTACTTTAGACGCGTTAAATTCGCCAGCGCCGATCGACGACAATATCGATTGTACTTAAAAAAAATTAATTTAATTGTTACAGCCTTTGCTGACAGCCTACTACAGACCTCTTCGACGGTCTGAGCTTTTTGAAACTGACATACTTGACATACATACATACATTACTAAAATAACTATGCTGTCCTAAGACTACCAAACGACCTGACGTCCTGACCTGAAGAGTCCTGACCATGCTGACCTGAAAGTCCTTACTGAATCAAATTCAAACACCAATTTTTTACTTTGAGTTTGTTATATCTACTAAAGGTTTTTGTGACATTCTCTGTAGTCATAAATATCTGTGAGCTTACACTGAAGTGTTGTATTTATTTTTGCTCTCTAGTAGTCTAAAGATAAATATACAAATAAATATCTTATGCGATTAATTCCTACCGCACTCTACCGCTGCTTTGTTACTTTAATTGTGATTTACTCTGCCCCGGCAATTTATACTTCAACCCATTTACCCATTTTAATCTCGCTCATCATGTCGGATCCATGACCTATGTCTTATAGCATTTTTTATTCGTATTCTATTACACTATTTTAATCGTATCCCATCTTTGTGCCTAAAACCATCCTTGTCTGAAAACACTATCACATGAAAATATGTCCCAATCCTAACTTCCACGCTCCACTCTCCCCTATCTATGTCCTATTTTTAACTATAACCTATATCCCATTCTACTCGCGTCTCCTACTCCACCATTTCATTCATTTCATGTAATCCTCATTTTCAATTGTAATCCTAATCTTACATATTTTATCTCATTCCTTTCTTAATCTGACCTAAGCGAACCCAAGCTAATCTATTGTCGTTGACTTTTCCCTTTCTTAACATCCTTTTCAATCCTGCAAACTTTTTCAATTGTGTACTTATCGATTTATCGCTTCATCTCATTTGCCTCATTTCATTCTTTTCATACATTCAGAACCTGAAACCTAACTCCAATGCATTTGCCGTGGACACACACAGCGGGTGTGATGCCATAAAAATTTAATTCAATTTAAGCTCCTTGCGTAGCTGGCAGCAAATTCATCCAATTTGATTGTTGTCCCCACTTTTTTTAATACGGAACAATGGCAAATTCAATTTTATCGGCACTGAGCCGCCTCGACATTCACCTGCATTTAAGTTTTATGTTGTCATTGTTGTTACTGTTATGATCGATTTGTTATTGTTGTTGTGCGTAATTGTGTCATCAATTAATTGAATTCATTTCTAATCAACTTAAGGCGACCATAAGTATGCCGCAATGCTCTGCTGTTAGTTTTCAATTAACTTCACAACAGTAACAACAACAACAACAACAACAACTACGACAGCAAATTGCAGTATAAACAACGAAGTCAACACGGTAGCAAGTAAGCGCCATGGCAACAAAGGCGAAGGTGCCAATGCTGGTCGCAGTAAATAACACCAAAGGCGTTCGGGGAGGAGGAAATGGCAAAGCTGAAGGTGACGTTGCATGATGCCAGCGAGCACTTGAATTGGCGGCACGTGGCAGGAGAGTAATCAAGTGTGCCACCGTAAACAGCAACAACAAACAAACACTTTACTCATCAGGCCGCAAACGAACAAACAGACAAACAGTGTTTCCGCCGCATTAGCAACAGAAACAGAGAAGCAGCAGCACAAACAGCAGCAACCGGAACAACAACAACAATGAGAGCAGCACTGTCAACGACACTATCAGCCATAAGCAACAACATGGCAACATACACTCGTGAAATGCCGTGCACAACTTTCAAGGTTCTGCTTAAATTCGAGCGCGTTGCGCGTTTATGACTGCCGCACGACACACCGCCGCACCACCCCTTGACCCGGCCGTTACCCAGTGCTGCAGCAGCTACCCAACAACAAACTTAAAGCGCCCTGTGTGGTCTTTTGCAGTTTTTGTTTTACTAAGTTTTGCCTTTGCTGGCACTCAATTTTCTCACTTTTCATTTTCGCCTGGAAGCGTAGTAAAGTGCATATTTATGTGGTATTTTTTAATTTATCGCTGTGCCGCGTTGAAGTGTGCCCCGAAACAAAAACAAAGTAAACCTTAAGCGCCCACTTTTGAGAGGCAATTTTTTGCAAAAACTAAATGAGTGCAAACTGGCAGCTGGTTTCGCCTAAATGTCAATATCAGTTACCGTCATTTAAAACAATAATAATAATAACAACAACAACACTGCCCAATTTACCGTTAATTATGTGTCACATTACGTACAAGAAAGTCGTGCTAATTTGAATTCTTTCCTGTTCTTTTCTACTTCTGCTCTCGTTACAGCCGCGTTACGTTGCCATTAACCGTGGATGAGGTTAGTAGTGCTGCGGGTTGTGCCAGTTGTGGGCTTATTGGGTGCGAACATGAAGCCAACAAGCTGTGCCCTTCGTTGTCAACACCAGCTGTGCGATTGACAACAGTCGCTGCCGCTACTGCTTTCGCTCAGAATCAGCTGTGGAAAACAGAGAATAATAATTACGTGTGCTTCTTTCCTTTGCGAGGATACAAAAAGGAATTTAATTTAAATTCTAATTTTCTTCGCCTTTGTCTTGCACACACTGGCTTCTGCTCATGGCTTTTTTTCCAATTTCAGTATCAAGTTGCACAGCTTTATTCAGTTGCCGAGGCGTCGAAGAATGAAACTGGTGGCGGCGAGGGCATCGAAGTGCAAAAAAACGAACCATTCAAGAATCATCCTTTGTTGGGTAAGGACAACTTTTTCCTTAGTTATATTTTTTAGTGCTTTCGTTCTTGGTTTTTTATTTTGATTTGATTGCTATTTAAATTGTGCAAATGTTTGTTCTTGGCTTACTTTCAACGGTGGCCAACCGCAGGTGGTAAATACAATTCCGGTCAGTATACATATAAGATCTACCATTTGGCATCAAAAGTTCCAGCATTTATAAGACTGTTGGCACCGAAGGGTTCCTTAGAAATACACGAAGAGGCATGGAACGCCTATCCGTACTGCAGAACGGTTATAACGGTATGTACAGGGAGTGGGCGGAATGGAAAGTGCTTATTGCAAATCAATACAAAGAAAGTTTTAACATATTTTAGAATGAGAGCAACGTCAAATTCGATGGTTATTCGAAAAATAGGCGGAAATTTACATAAAATTAGATGACTATTTGACTCAAATCATTAAGTAGTTATTTGTCAGTTCAGTTTATAATTATATCTGTAGTCAAAAGCAATAATTTTAAGTCCATAAGTATTATTTTAAACAGCACGTGCAAGGAATGTGCCAGCACCCTTAACTCAGAGAAGTTTAAAGTCGACTTAAGCGTTTATCGTTTTTGACGACAGATATAATTTTAAAAATACTTTTCCATTGAAAGAAAAGTAATGTATTCAACATAAATTGACTGATTATTTAACTCTTTCGCTACAGCTTTTTACTGGAGAATATTAAAATTCCAAATTCTTCGACTTAAAGTGGTTAAAGTAACAAAGTTCCGTAAAAATGTTTGAAAAAAAGTTTTCCTAAATCTCTTTTTTGGGATGTTGCCATATGGCAACAATTTACTTGAACTGTAATAACAAAGGAATTTTTAAAAAAATTTGTGGAACATTAGATTTGATTGGTGTACGATTTTTTCGTTTTACAGTTTGTAACTAAAAGCTTCAATTAAAACAATGCCAGTATTAATTTCGTATTGATCTTGCCGAGATAGATCGATAGATTAGATTAGTCTGAGTCTTTAAAATTTATTAAAATTTTTTCGATTTCACTGTCCTTAATATTTCTAGGCATCATAGAAAATATTGTTACGAAAATGACGTTTCTAAGTTCGTATACTGGATTGTGCTTGAAAATAAAACTACTTCAGTTATTCAGCGCAAACGCAGACAAACATCAACAATCACTTTATTTACAATTTTACACTTGTTACTACTTTACTACTACTATTGCATGTTTCCCCTTTGCTTGCTCAACACAGACTCCTCTTGTTGCGCCGCGCAGCGCTGCTTATATACCAGTTTTCTTATCGCGCCGAAGTTTCTTGCAACTTCCAATTGGAACACGGTCGACCATTCTCGCACAGTTCATTCGTTCGCGAACCATCCTTGCCATACCTTCATAACACCAAGCGAATTATATAACACCAAACGAATTCGCCGTGCTTCAAAGTGCATGCCTAAAAGTATGCTTGGAAAAGCGTTCGTGCATAGACAAGCATTCAGCACATTGCTTCTTCGCAACACTGCCCACCACTTAGACTTGTTCGTCCCGAACAAGTACCGAGGCTCCGCCGGAGTAAGACGCCAGGCGCTCCAAATGGACTACTTTCAACCTGGCGTTTCTGTTGCAGCAGCGTTGAACTCTGTACACCACGTCATTAATCTTTGTCACGACTTTGTACGGTCCTTCCCATGATGTTTGAACTTTTGGAGACACACCTTCCTTCCACTGCGGGTTGTTGAGCATTACCAGATCGCCTTCCTTAAACCCTTCTGAGTTAGCCCGTAGACCATAGCTGGCGTTTAACCTGCTTCCGACTAGTTGAGTGCGGCTCCGCGATCTTCTCATCGGCCCTTTCGCAGCCGAACACCGATCACAGCCTCTTATCCACTCGGCGACAGACCCCTGGCATCCCACCCAATAGAACCGTCTTCTTATCTTGGCGACAGTTTTTGCGATGCCTAGGTGCCCTCCACTGGAGTCGTTATGGTTTGCTTTGATGACATCGTCGATCCGACCTTTCGGGACCACTATTAGGGATTTTCTGGTCCTGCTATCCCTGCTCTCCCACTCGCGGTATAGGCAGCCGTCTTTCAGACGTAGACTTTGCCACTGCGCCCAGTAAGCCTTCGCGATCGGGCTCTCACCAGCCATCTCCTGCCAGTCCGGCCGTACTCTCCGCGCTTTGCCTTTGATGATCGTTGCGAGATCCGTATCCTCGCGCTGGTCCTTCTGCAGCCTTCCCGCAGGCCAATCTTCCTCTTGTAGAACTCTTACCGACCGAACATCCACAATTTGGCCCTTGTTTCTGGCTTGCGAATCATGCCTGCGCTCGGTTTTGCAAGAATGATGTGGCAGAGCGTCAGCACATCTTGACGACGTCTGTTGTCCGGAACGCTTCTCCCGCAGATGACAATCTCGTGATATGTGGCCTTGCTTGCCACATCGCCAGCAACTGACTCTGGATGAAACAGCCCGCGGCCTCGCTGGTGCCTCTGAGCTCACTGTCTGGCTTTTCGTGACACGACCAGATTGGGCTCGGCTCCTTTCCGCAGATGAATGTCGAAAACTTCCCCTCCAGACCGCCTCATACGTCAATGCGCTCGTCACCGTCTCACGGAATGTCGGCTTCATCATCATCAATGTACTGCGACGTGTCTCCGGGTCATGAAGACCTTCAATAAACGCCCCAATCTTCAGCCTTTCCAAACCTTCTATGCTGAATTCTGGGTAGGACAGTGGTACCAGCCGCTCGATATCTGCCGCATACGTCTGCAGCGCCTCGTTGGCTCTTTGTCTACGGCTCTTCAGCTCGCAATAATACAGCATTTTGTTGTGCTCGTCACTGTATCTGGCTGCCAGTGCCCCTATGACGGTGTCGTAATCACCTCTGAAACCTTCCGGAACGGTTTTTATTACCTCAGCCGCAGGACCTCTTAGAGCCAGTATCAGCCTCCGACCTTTCCTAACATCGGTCCACTGACTCTCCAAAGCAGCCATATCGAATTGTAGTTTGAATGTGTCGAACGACGTAGTACCATCATAAGTAGGCACTTCTATGGCAAAACTTTCCTCAACTGGCTGCACCCTTGCTCGTAGCTGTACCTCTCTAAGTCGTTCGTCGATCTTTCTGTGCATCGAATCTTCCAGACTGTCAACTCGTTTGTTTAAGGACTCATCCAGGTCGTCAACTCGTCTGTTCAGAGAATCATCCAGGCCGTCGACTCGTTTATCCAAGTGCTCCACTTGAGCTCCCAGGTGCTCCACCTTCACATCGAGCTTGTTGGAGATTTCTTCCATTCGCTCGGCCATTTCTCGGTTCGCAGTTTCGACTTTGGCCGAAATTTCCTGATTTATAGTTTCCAGTTTCGCTGCCATTTGCGCCGAAAGTTCCTGATTCGTAGTTTCCAGTTTCGCTGCCATTTCACGATTTTCATTTTCCATCTTGGCTGCCATTTCACGGTTGGAAGTCTCGAACATGCCTTTCATTGCGACCATTAGCTGGCTCATGTCCATGGCTTGTGGTGGCGCAGCCGCTGCAGCCGTACTTCGCATCGTCGCAGCACCAGCAGGCGATTCCTCCACCTTGGCCGACGCCTCTTGCTCCTGCGTTCCGAACTCGTGTGCGGCCCAATCGATGCCTCGTGATTCACACGCCTCTCGCAAGCGCAGCTGCAACTCCACCTTTCCGCCAGCAGTCGGCAAATTCCAGGCGGCCAGCTCCTTCTTCAGCTGCTCCACCTTCAGTTGCTCGAGTTTAACCATGTCTGCGTTTTACAATTTTAATTTATTTCCAGTAGCACAATCCCACTTCTGACACCAAATGTTACGAAAATGACGTTTCTAAGTTCGTATACTGGATTGTGCTTGAAAATAAAACTACTTCAGTTATTCAGCGCAAACGCAGACAAACATCAACAATCACTTTATTTACAATTTTACACTTGTTACTACTTTACTACTACTATTGCATGTTTCCCCTTTGCTTGCTCAACACAGACTCCTCTTGTTGCGCCGCGCAGCGCTGCTTATATACCAGTTTTCTTATCGCGCCGAAGTTTCTTGCAACTTCCAATTGGAACACGGTCGACCATTCTCGCACAGTTCATTCGTTCGCGAACCATCCTTGCCATACCTTCATAACACCAAGCGAATTATATAACACCAAACGAATTCGCCGTGCTTCAAAGTGCATGCCTAAAAGTATGCTTGGAAAAGCGTTCGTGCATAGACAAGCATTCAGCACATTGCTTCTTCGCAACAATATTTTCTTTTTAACCCTTTCCGACATGAAAATAAACCCGTTCTGTATGAATTGTATGGGCTTTAGTGCAATATATTGGACATTGTGACTGAAAGGGTTAACAAGCAAGCAATACAACCGAACGCTACGAAGCCAGCCTTCCATTCAAAGGAACATTTGATGACCCTACAATTAATTTGTTGCCATATGGCAACAAACCATATTTAAAAAAATCGCTGTAGTGGTATTAATTACTTGAACCTTAAAATTTTTACTTACAAGTGAAAATCAAATTTTTCTTTAGCATTTCAACCATAATTAGTTTGGAAAAAAGTTTGAATTAATGTTAAAAATGGAAACTAAAAATGCGTATTTTTGAAAAAATTTCCACATGGAAAGATAGCATGAAAAAACGTGTATATTTTTTATTTTAGGCTAAATATAAGGTTTTCCTTAATTCGAAATACTCTCAAGACTTCAACTTGTGCTAAAAACCAAAAAATTTTGATTTCTAGCACCATAAGGCGCCCAAGAGCCCACAAAGTTGCATATTGCCATATGGCAACAAAATAGCGAAAGGGTTAAGATATTATATATTACAATAATCTATCAAATATCTAAAAGCAATAGTTAAGTATTCTCAAATATTTAACACTTGAGTAATAAAATGCAAATATTTAATATTTAATTGATTAAAGCTGAACTTTTTGTTGATTCAAAACTGAAGTGATTCATAAACTATCAAATGGAAGTATTTTATTGTTGATGGAGCCATAGGATTAAGGTTTTTTTTTAAACATTACTAAATAATACAAATGCAAATCTTTCCATATAGAATCCTAAATTCATGAAAGACGGCTTTAAAATAATCATAGACTCAATGCATGTAGCCGACGATCTGGGCGATCTGCATAATGTAAGTTGAAAGTACAACACAAATCATACTAATTCGTTTTTCCTCTTCTCTCTTTCTCTCTCTCTCTCTCTTTCCCGCTATGCCTCTTATAAAACAATCGTTGTTGCGTTCGCTTAACCGCTTGTGACACAACCTCACCGGGTTCGCTATAAATGGTGACGGTGGATCGTATTAAATGTGTGGTGTTGGGTTGAATTAATGAAATTTTATTGTAATACGTCACTAATATCAATAAACAACTACTTATGCCAATTGAAAATGCAATCATCGAAACGTAATGCTTGGCAACAATGCAACGACACCAATTGCCGACAAGCAACTAATCAAATAATAAAAATACAATAACAAAAAATTATGAAAACATATAAAAATGCTATGTGTGCATGTGTGCAATGTATGACTGTGTATAATTGTGTGCCTGAATTTAATATAACTGCAATTAAATGAAAAAAATGAACAAAATGAATACAATTACACAAAATCAGAACCCCGGCTATATGAAAGAGAATTTTATGATTTGCATTGAATCGTTACATCTCCCCGACACTGGAGATCAGAACAATGTGAGTGCTGTTTATTGCTGTTGTTGTAGTCGTAGTGTCCGTTGTTCAGTAGAAACGAAACATAACTGTATGCTTTTTGTTTGTTTTCGAAATTTATTTGTAGTCTAACATTGAAGTAAAACATTTTTGGTTTGAGAAATTTATATTCATTGTTTCTAAGAATAACTTTATAATTGCAATTGAAAGAGAGACAACGCATGTACCCCCGGATTCCTTTAAAACATTTCCTTATTAGAAATTTTAGTTGCCCTCGTTAATATTTTTCGATGCTCAAATCTAGGTACACGAACTGCCACCGGAGAAGCTTAAACAACGTGACATCGTTTACATCGATATTGCGAATGATCCCGTCACGCCTGCCGACTACAAACCCACTGAAGATCCATCAAAGTGAGTGCCAAAGTGCTGCAATTTTTCCCCTCAATATTTAAAATTAAGCTCATAACCTAATAAAATCTACATAAAATTCATGATAACTGCGGTTAGTATTCGTATAGTTTTGTGAGTTGTTTTTATGGAATATTTTCAGTAAATGTTGATTTATTTTAATGTTTGACCTTTTCTTATTCCTTAAATACATTTTTAAAACAACAAATTTCAGTTCAAATCATTTCAATTTATGGAATACTTACTATGTGTGTATTTATTGTTGCAGATTTCAATCGGAGAAAACCGGTCGCGGCCCGCTGGTGGGCCCCAACTGGAAGAAAAGTGTTAATCCAGTGATGACGTGCTACAAATTGGTGACATGTGAATTTAAATGGTTCGGCTTGCAAACGAGAATAGAGAACTTCATACAGAAATCAGAGCGACGATTATTCACAAACTTCCATCGGTTAGTGTAGACTGATTTAAAGCTAATTTAAATGCATTGCAAAAAAATTGCCTCTAATGTGTTATACGAAAATAAGATTTTGTTTTTAATAATTTTCTCTCTTTATGTTTGCGTTGCAGCCAAGTTTTCTGTTGGATTGATCGCTGGCACGGGTTGACAATGGAGGACATTCGAGCCATCGAGGATAAGGTCAAAGAGGAGCTGGATCGGCAACGTCAAATGGGCGAAGTGCGGGGCATGCGCGCCGATAGTGATTAAATTAGCAGAACACCACAACCACAACAGCAGTTTAAGCAGCACTACAGCAACAGCACTAAGCAGCCACCACCTTCTAAGCAGCTGCCACCTCCTATCCGAACTGTTTTGCCTCAGCTCCTGCTTTCCTGCTACCTGGCACGCGCTTCCTTCACTCTACCGCCAATCATGCAATTATGCCTCCCTCGCCCGCATGAGCGCCACACAACTGGGTTTTAATGCAAGAACATCAACAACAACAACAACAGCCGCCGCCGCAACACTAACACCAACAATACAAACAGCAATAGTTTTACAACTAAACAAACCTTATAGGCGTTATTGTGTTTAACAACCAATGCAACTATTGTGTTTTTGTTTTATAAAGATTCCACTTTTTATTTTGAATTTGTAGCTTAGTTAAGCATACAACAATAACAAAAAGAGACAGAAAATGTACCACAGCAAAAAATACTTTTTAAAATTGATATATAATGAAAAAGAGAAGAAAAGAAGTAAACCACAAAAGCATAATGCAATAGTAAATTTTTAAAATAATATATATAAGTAAAATTCACAAATTAAATGCGTTTATATATACCGTATATATATTTAAAATAAATTTAAATCAAACCAAAACCAAGCAACACCACAAACACACATACACACACACTCCCATTACCACAGCGCACCGACACGCCACCAAGTTCTTGCAGCAATTAGTCTAAGCGGAAGCAGTGGAGCTGAGCTGAGCTGAATTCAGCCGTCTGGCACACAGCAACCATGCAAATACAAACAACAAAGTATTGCTGATACAGCAACAAAAGTAAATTAAACAAAAAAACATGAAACAAAAATAAAGGCAAAGCAAAAAAAGATTTAAAAAATGTTAATTAATTGTATTCTATATTTGAAAAGTAAAGTGAGACTAGAGAAAAAAATACTGAAAATGAAAGCAAACAAAAAAGTAACAAAATAAAGAGTGTAGAAAGAGTAAATGTGTACATTTGGCAACAAGAAAATCAATAACAAAAACAACAACACCAACACACCAAAAGAAGCTCTTGTGCAAAACTTGTATTTGTTTTTAAACACGGCAATAAAATATGTGAGAGACAGCAGCAATCATGCAAATAGCAACAACTTACCAACATGTGGCAAACCAAAGTTATTTGACAAAATAACTGGAGCAATTGGCAACCTGCTGCCACACACACTTGCACTTGCATGCATGGCTAATTGTATGCATAAAAGACACACGCGCGCACCAAGCAGACCGGACACGTTCCAATATTTTTTTTGTAAATTTTAAATGCTTTATTGATCAGCTAAACTACTAAACTACTGACTCTGAAGTAAGGTGCTCCAATTTGGAATAGTTGCAAACAAATGCAGAAAATGTGATGGTGAGTTCTCAGTGATTGATCGAGTTAAATGCCGTTTAAAAATGTTTGAATTAAATTGCTTCAAAGTCACACATTCAGCTCGGAGTAGAAACATTGGCACTAACATTGCAAAAATCATATTCTTCATATTAAAAATTTCAGTTAAAGTATGATTTGTGTATTAAGTAGTTAGGGTTTCAAGTTGATAATTACTGCTTGAAGTTTGCACTTGTAATCTAATAGAGGGCCATGGGCAGCGGAAAAAGGTTTATAACAGTATTGAAACACAACAGTGCAGTGTTTAATTTAATGACATTTTAACTCAAGCGAATAGAGCATAGACGAAAAGGGGCTGATTTCATAGTAGTAGTCACAGTGAAGTAGCAATTAATTTGCATAATTTTGGCTTAATTATCGCTTGGCGTTATGCTGGAAACGTCAATCTGATAATGGGCTCCTTTCTTGCAACCTATTCTAAAGTAAAAAAAACATTGCTGAACAGAACCTACGGTTGTAGAAAAACAAAATAGAATATTTTTGCATCAACTGTTTGAAGCTCAAATGTCTTGCTGACAAATAATGAGAACTGAACTTTTTCTTGTCTTCAAATGTGTGTTGATTTTTTATGATTTTTAGCACCATCCAAGAAGTGACAAATGGTACACATTTTTTTCTGACTGATTTTTAGTAAAGAAAACCTCGTATTGCAATGATTCGATTGGATAATTTGGCACTTTCGCGCGGTTTTTGCTTCTCAGTAGTGTTTTCTCCAACTATTTGCTTGTTTTATGCAGGGACCGGAAATAACAGTTATTTATGAAAACTATAATTGAAAATTTTACTATAAAGGAAAAATCATGCAAATAAATTAAATATACCAATACATTTATTTTCGCATGGAGAATCAAACTTGGCAATCAACTTTTTTTGTAATTTTTTCGGAAAAATTAAAAAATAAGAATTATTTTTTATTTATATTTTGAAAATTCTTTAATAACAATTATTTTTGATGTTTTCATATTAGTACACAAATAACAGTTTTATTTCGATTTTTATTTTAGTTGTCCTATGATAACAATTATTGGTGACTTTTATTTTTTTAGTCATCAATAAAAACCATTCAGTGACTTTTATTTATAAAGTCACTGAATGATTTTTATTGATGACTTAAAAAATAAAAGTCATTGAAAAATTGTTATTGATGACTTTTATAAACCAAAGTCACTGAATGATATTTATTGATGACTTAAAAAAAAAGTCATTGAATGATTTTTATCGATGACTTAAAAAATAAAAGCCATTGAATGATTTTTATTAATGACTTTTATAAATAAAAGTCACTGAAAGATTTTTATTGATGACTAAAAAAATAAAAGTCACCAATAATTGTTATTATAGGACAACTAAAATAAAAATCGAAATATAACTGTTATTTGTGGACTAATATGAAAACAACAAAAATAATTGTTATAGGATTTTTAAAATATAAATAAAAAATAACTTTTTTTTGTTGAGTCATTAAAAAAAAGTAAAAAAATAACTCTTAAACATTGACTTTTATAATGAAACTCATAACTGTTACGGTCCCTGGTTTTATGACAATGGCCTTCATGGCCTATGTGGGCTACGCCATCAGCAGCCACTCCTACCTTCCTAACTCTCTCCAACTACCATTTTGTTTGGTGTTGGCATAAACACTTTTCTTTGTTGTTTCATTTCTGTCTTTTTCATTTCTATCGCACAGTTATACTTTCTGCAACCCGAGATGGAAAAGTGTGAGTTCCTAATCTATTTGTCTCCAAAAAATTTCACTAGTCCCTTACTTACTTACTTACTTACTTATCTCAAAGTTTTTTTTTGGTGCTGGTCTGGTCTGTCTACAGAATATCTTATATATATATTATGTTGCACATTCGTTAGCAGTTTGTGTTCGTTGTTTAGCTAAACACAGAGTTAACCTCACAGCAGTAAACAAGTAACATTCACGCACCTCAATACTTATTAACAGCAAAGTCCAATCGATGCGGAAATCTGAGTTAAAGCCAACACTCGATACAGGCGATCAGTTCGCATTGATGCAGCAGAAAAGCCAATATTATAAATAACAAGAAAAGATTATAACAACAACAAAAGCAACACCATTTTATTACATTTAAAACAAATTAAATGAAAACTACAAATACATTGTATAGGAATTCAAAAGTGGCGAATAAATAACGTAAAAAAGTATACAAGAAATTTTTAATAAATGTCATTGTGGGTTACAATCCGGGTGAGGGCGCCACATAATTATTTTTAAAACGTTTTGCTGTTCAATTGAAAAAAATCATTGGCTCTATAAATGTTTTCCTTACGAACTTTTACTTTTACGCTAAATTCTATACTTAATACAAAGTGGTTACACACAATTGGAGAGCATTCTATATACATATAGTACATACATACAATGTGCATATGCTATTTACATACCTATACAACATACATACCTACACAAACAACTAACAAATCGATTTGTGAACAGAGTAGCTTATATAAAGCAATTGCGCGCGCTGGCCTCGTGTAATTTTTATAAATTTTTAACTTTTTGCTTTGCAGTTTTTGCATAAAAAAAGACATCAGCGAACTATCACATGTTGAATTTTTAAGTGTTACTACTACGCTGTATGAAATGAGACAAAATCTGCAAACCTTTTATTTTGTAACCTCACTTTCGTAACCACTTTCGTGTTTATGCTAACGAAAAGTATAACAACAAAAGACAGCAATGGGTGGCCACAACCACAAAAAGGCAAAAAACAATGAATTTTAAATGTAGTTAAAATATAATAAAAATCATTAAAAATCTTTGCATATAAATATTTACAAACAAATTAATTAACTCAATGATAAAAATAAAAAAAAAAGAATTAGGAAAGTGAGCAGCATTGCGTTCGATTTTCGCTGCATAAAACTTACAAATAGCATTCTTAATTGTGTGTTAATTAATTGTTTAGGCGTTCCATATTTTTAACTCTCTATTCAGTTATTTCCCGCCCCGCACTCTACACTCAAAGTTCCAATACCATAAAATATGTTCTTTATTTTTCTAACTAATTGTATTACTTAAACTTAATGTAACTTAACTAATTAACAGCAAATCATTGCATTGCATTACAATT
The DNA here is from genome assembly GCA_963668005.1 of Melieria crassipennis. NCBI lineage: Eukaryota > Metazoa > Arthropoda > Insecta > Diptera > Ulidiidae > Melieria > Melieria crassipennis. Next base: position 103,592,895 of record OY764961.1, read on the forward strand.
AATTAATTAAAAGCGAAGCAAGTAATTAACAAACAATAATTTTACCAAATAACGTAAATTAAAAGCATTATAAGTAATTATTAATTAACTAATTAATCATAATTAAATTAAATTATGAGTATAATTGAGCATTGCATTATACAAAACCGTGTTGATAAATAAACAATTGTAGTCATTTTAACTATGAGTATATGATTAAAAACAGAAACAACAACAAAAAACCAATAAAACAATGAAAACCTAATGAAATTAAATAAGAAATTGAGAGTAAAAAGAAAAACACAATAACCATTGAATTATTGAGAAAATCATTATTAAAATTTTGAATTAGATGATGAGGTGTCCATCCGACGTTGGTATGAACAGGACTTAGTGTTGGAATTGATGCCGCTGATACGGAGACAAAGAAACGTGCAAATGATTTATTGACAAATGCAAAGTGAATAGGTCTGCATAAAATATAAAATGAAAATAACTTATCGAAGACTGGCTGCTGGCTGTTTTATTGAAGTGAAATGACAACGTGTTGGCAGCTTTTTAATAGCTTTCAGGTCGTTTTCTTTGCCTGTGGGCACTCGACGAAGGCAAAACACTTGATTGAATGTTGCCTGATTCTACATATATTCGACTATTTGATGACTTGCCGCCCAGTTTGAAATTGAAATTACACAATCAAACAGGTATTTCAAACAAATTTTGCCTAACTAATATATAGAAACATGCAACTTTTTATTGTTCTAGTTTAATAGGACATTTTGTTATCATTAAAATAAAAGTACATACAATGGGGTTAAAAAAAATTTCTATAGGAATTGGACAAAATGCATTTCCAAACCTTAGATACGTGGAAAGAATGTGAGATCATAATCATCAGTCTGGAGGAAATGCATTTTTCAATAAACATTCAATCGTTCACTCATTGGATTTCAGGAGTTCTCACAAAAATCTAATGATTTCTTCTTAACACTCAATTACGATTGCAATTATATTCAAAGTAGGGAGGTTAGTGGGGTTTCGACAATACATTTTGATTTTTGCTTTGTAGAAACCCAAAAGTTGACAACGTCACAAATCCGATCGTATGGCAGACGCCCTCTGGTGGTGAATTTCTGAACCTTAATTAATTTTGTATTTTTTGTACTCAAGAATGTTGGTGATCGATGAATAAATCATTTAAATCGGTTCAGTAGTTTCCGAGATACGATGTTTTCTCGCATACTTAACTACTACATTTGCAAGTGGGGAGCCAATTGCATAGAAAATTGCAAGTTTTGTATGGCAGCCCCCTTAAGACTTGGAGTTAGCGGGTAGGTACATATGTTTGGAAGAAACATTGGGAAGAGAAAATAAATGGCTGTCGGTCATACATTTGACACTTCTGGGGGCCACCTGCGAGCAGTGGGAGCCTATTTTATAAAAACGACCATTTTGTATGGGAGCCCCATTAAGTGTTGAAGATAGGGGTTAAGTATGTGTGAAAGAAATGTTCAGTAAGGAAAACTAGAGGGATCGGTCATCGATTTTAACCCTCTAAGAGCAACTTCTGACCAGCTGTGGAGCAGTTTGTCGAATTTCCCAGCTCTTTTGTGAACTTTTACCTCGATGCGACGCTATTTAGCCCCACTCTAGCCCCAACATTTTTTGGCTCATGCACTTTTTCACCAAACCGTATAAAATGAGCGGTTGCGGAGCATCGTGAACCCATTATTAAGAATCTCCATACAACACTAAATCATGTCTAATGTACATACATAGTTGTGTAGAGGGTTCTTTATTAATAGGAATTGAAGTAGGTATATAGCCTTGTAAATATTATATATCAATATTCAGAAAATATTTTGTATATAAATTTGTACGTTTTCCCTGCAGCCGAAGCCATTCAGTCAGCCAGCCAAAAGAATTGTCTTATCTCTTCCTCGTTGGACGGGCGACAATGCGGTGGGCCTTCATTCGGGGCGCCATCGGCAATCAGCGCATGTCTCAAAGTCTTCATGGCAAGCATATTACGCTTTGAAGCAGTTGCCAAGTCGACAATACGCTCCGCATAATGTACACCGATCACACACTCGCAGCGTTCTTGCACATTCATCGGCATGCGCCAAGGTTCGTGGCTACAAAAATGGACACAATTTTAATAAAATTAAAAGCCGCTTTAAGATGTTCAGAGTGGGATGACTTACACATATTCCTTTGGCACATTGGCCAATTCCGGCACGTACTGCTTGATGTACTCGCCGTGCGGATCCAGACGCTTGGAGAACGCCACCGGGCACGTGACCAGCGAAGAGTCCAGCAGTCGCTCAAATGCCGACGACGACACCCACATCCAGTTGCCAGCACAAACCGACCAATCTGCGTCCAGTAAATATTTGAGAAAGTGACGCAAACCATGCTCCCAATTTTGCCACAGAGCGCCGCGTGTCAGAAAGGTGGCCACCATGTTGCGTAGCGTATGATGCAGCCAGCCCTCGGCCAACAGTTGACGCATAGCGGCGTCAATTAGCGGAAAGCCCGTCTGTCCCAGTTTCCAAGGATCCAATTGTTCGGACGACGGTTCGGCCCAGGGGATGTTGAGGCAAATTTTATTGCCCTCCATGCGATCGTAATGAGGATTACCCACCGACATTGTGTAGAAGTATTCACGCCATATAAGCTGGCCGGTGATATGCGCGCCGCCAGCCATGTGCACGCCTTGGCAGTAGGCCTGCAGCTGCACATTCTTGAAGAGATCATGAACGTCCCAGTAGAAGCGACGCACCGAGAGACAGCCGAAGCGCAAGTGAGCGCTCATAGACTTGGGCGATTCGAGTATATTGGGATTGGCTTGATTAGGTAGATAGAAACCATGCTTGAAAGCGTGCTCCTCAACCTTGAGACGTTCAACGAGATGTAGCAGTGCCTGGCTTTCGCCGCCCTTCCAATTCACTTTGGCCAAATAGGAAACATTCTCCGGGAAGATGTTGAAGAATTCCGGCGTGGGAAACTGAAAGATAAAATGGTTTAGTTTGATTGGTACAGTGAAAACGATGTGTTCGAAGACTAGTGGCGGGGTGACTGAACTCACCCTTTGGCAGTGAAATGGAAAAGTATGATGGGGAAGGTGATATGTATATGAGTTAAGAGTGCAGGAAATGAAACTGTTTTTGACAGATCTCAACCAATGAGTTTAAGATTGAAAGAAATTCAACAAACGCAACGTTGCTGTATTCATGATGAGTACTGAGTACAAAAGATCTGTCAGAAACAATTTCATATTTCTGGGATGCACAAACAGGGTAGAAGGCTAACAAAGAGCTGTTCACAGTTCATACCTTCCGGCAAGCATTCAACTCCATAAGCAAACCTTCAGGTAACTGTAGGAACTCAACGTTCTCCCAGACCGGATCGGCGACTGGGCGTGGCGGTAAACCCATTACTTGTACTGTGTGCTAAAATGAATAGAATTTGGTCGAAACATATCGTCGCATCAAACACCTTCGTAACCCACCAAGAACATTTGATAGGTCAACGGCGGTATGCCACCGTTAGTACTGATGACTCTATGCGGATCCCAGAGCGTATGCGACACCTTCTCCACCCACTCAATGCCCAATTCCTGGCACAGTTGCTTCACTGCGTCGTCACGTCCATTCCAGATCGGCTCACAGTCCTGCTCGAAGCAAATCTTCTGCAGGCGCATCTGGGAGTGCAATTGCCGGAAAATGGCCGTCGGATTGCCCTGCAACAGGTGCAGCCTGCCGCGTCCGCCACTGGCGGCTCGTAGTTGCGCATCAATGTCAGCCAGCGAGTCGAGCAAAAATCGCATGCGATTATAGCCAACCGTCTTGGTGCCTGTACAGAGAGCGCAACGTCGAACAATGCAAATTATTTTACTAACTACAACACACAATATTTTCAGCTTTTTATGTATATACATATGTACGTATGTTACATATAAACGATTCGCCTTTTCATACTTAACGACTTTGTTTGCCACTCACCTGCGCTCTCGCCATCGAATATGAAAATCGGTATTAGTGCAGCGCCTTCGTCATTATCTGCTATGGCTTCCAAGAGCGCCGGGTTGTCGTGCAGCCGCAGTCCATGGCGAAACCAAATCACATTCGCTTTGATTGTCATGTTCGCCGCTTTTGTTGTTGTTTGTTTGTTGCCAGAAATTTGATTCGGTTAAAATGGGCAAATTTTGCCGTCAGTTATGTAGACATCTACGAATGTGAACTAATGCGTTTCTTAATTGTCTGTGCACTGGTAATTTGCTGCCATTGCTCGCGCGCTCCGCTCCAGTTCGACCTTTACCGGTCGACCACTTGTTTACGAATGCAATTACAGTCGAGCGGCAACTACGCGCCAGCCAGCCGCTTGCAGCTGAGTGCACGTCGACGCAGCGCTATCTGTATGCATGTGTGCGTGTGTGCTATCGCTTTCGCTCGACTTGGCGCCCGCTGCCGTACTTGTCGATGCTTCGGTTTCTGTTGCTGCTAGCACATTTTTGCATGCGAGTTTCCCTTTGAGCATTCTGCGAGTTCATGCCGTATGCAGTTGTTGTTTGTGGCGTATGGCAGCACAGCGGGGTGGGAGAAGAGCGAGCGTGGGCTGAAGCGTTGAATTAAGCTTTTCAAGTTAACGTTGGCCCCCCTATGCGGCAAAGCACGCACTCGGCTACCCTAACAGCAACAGCTCGAGTTGATTTTGCTATTTGGTTGGCTACTCAAAACGATGAGTTCATGAACTGCGATTAAGTGGGCACATAAAATCAGCTAAGAAGCCGCAGATACTGGGCTGTGAATGTGAGTGTGTTTGCGTTGGCTAACAAAATTTTGATGTATGCATTGGAAAGGAGCACATGGACTAAAATATTCTTCGTTCTTTATGCATAAATGGATGATACAATTTTAGGGCGAATTCCATCTTTAAACGTAAAAACATTAAAAACTTTATTTCGACTCAAACTTAATCAATGCTTTATTCTATGTTGGGAAGCAGAGAATAATAAGTTTTGTATATAAAATACTGTTGGGTTTACTACGTCAGGTCAAAAGTCAAAAGTCACAGGGCAGTGAGTTCTAAACCCGGTTTACATACATACATAACTAATCCCGGCTCATGTACGTGTACATACATAATATGTCATGTATTACATATCAGCTTTAGGAGCTCCATTACGATACTAAGGCCCAGCTTGCCGCAACTGTCTTTGTTGTGGTTGTGAATTCGTGCACGGATGCAGTCCACAGGGATCCACAATGCCAATTCCAAATGACAGGTAAGTTGAGAATATATTGATATAATAATTTCCATAACTAATTATTTAACTTTCAGAGGTTTGGCATTTCCGTTGTCCCTTCAACGCTTGAAAAAAATTTATTTTCTGCAGTTTTATACCAATTTGGAACGGTAAGTTGAAAGCGTTTTCATAGCCAATTTTTTTACTCTCAGGGGTTTGTCTTCAACCACTGAACAAAATCGTTTTTCAACATAAAGTAGATTATATATCCCAGACATAGATCGATATTTAGCTTCTCTTTCCAACCCATTGCACTTGGGAACTTTTTATTTGATATAAAACATTTCCTAACCTAAAACCCACATTCTGCTGCCAGGGTAGCTGAACGTTTTCATCTAAGCTTTTCCATTTAACTATTACTTTATTTGTATGATGGCATTCGCGTTGCAAATTTGAATTCACGTGCCACAAGACAATTGACGATAAATGCAACAAAAGCAGGTACGTACCAACGTGTGCCGCAGCTTTCGGTACGTTTGCGCGATGCCTGGAAATGACTGGGGGTGGGGTTGTGCTGGCAGTGTGGGCGTTCTTCGTGTACTGTTCTTTTCGCTGAATGAGATTACACGTGTCGCTGCACCGCGCTGCGTTGTGCGTTGTGCGCGGCTGGCAGTCGCTTTGAAAAGCGTTCTTGTAGTACACTTGAAAAATAGTTTCCAGCAAATTCTCGCGGCTATGTGCTGCCGGCGCTACGGCATAAAATGGCTGCGGCCATGCTTACGTATTACATCACGAGGTCGAACGCAAAAACTTGATGAGTGTTCGAGTTACGTTTGTTGACATAAAGCGTCCTTACACTTGAACTCGTTGCAGATCTTAGCACATTGGCCCAGTTAGTTGCTGCAGTTATTCTCAAATTTTTGTTATGGATCAAATTTGTTTACAAATGATTGATCATTCAACAGCATTTTGAGAAAAATATTGCGCGTTCATAAATGATTTTCGAATGAAAACAACTTACATTTATAATAATGAAATGTTTAAGTGCTTACATAAATATTTATATTATTTATGTATTTATTTTTATTATTTATTAATTTTTTTTATTTATTTATTTATTTATTAATTTATTATTTATATGTTCAGTCTACAGTTGAATTACTTACGGACTATGGTAAACAATAATTGATATGTATATCGTTTGCCCAAACAATGTAACCGAATTCTCAAAACTTAAACAGCGTGTAGCATAAAAGTGTTTAGGAAACATATTCGAAATTATAGGAACAGGCCAATGTTTTGTGTTCAGTGATACTTCTATTGATTGAATGGTCACTAAGTGAAAAGTTAAAAAATGTCACTATGTCCACTACGTTCCGTTAGCAATGCGCTAACATTTTCAGGTCAGTACTGGAGCCGTTGAAGGCAAAAGAAATTATTATTCTGTGCTTGATTAACATTTTAAGATTTTTCGTTAGTTCCCTAAGAAGTCTGTAAAGAGCTGACAAATCATTGGTACCATAGTATAATAATAAAGTAGTCTAATAAAAGAGAGTACCCCTAATGTACCTCTATTTTGATTGACAAATATTGTCGAAAAAGACATCAGCAGAGTCCTCAAATTGTGGACGGGGTAAACAAAGTTGTATTAAAATATACTTAAGAATTTTCCTTTTGCTTTTAGTACAATTTTATTTGAATGAAGTTGCGACTGTGGTTGAACATTTTTTGAACTGACAAATTTCAGACATCAAAATTGACGTCATTTCAAAAAATTTAGTTTTCTTTGAGCGAGAGAGTTTTTATTAGACTATTTTATTATTATGATTGGTACATAGTGAAGTTCTTCGTTTTTACTTAAGTAATAATCTTTAGCCCATAAAAGCATCACAGAAAAATCTTGATGTCTATGAATAGAGTAGTATGAATGCTGCTGCGTATGAATAGTGTAGTAAACCCACTTTCAAAGGATTAGTTTTCCGTCTTTCATTGACATCTTTCTATCTATTGATCTATGGAGAATACTGCATACTCAGATTCTCTGGACCAACCTCAAACTTCTTTAAAACACATTTAACGAAATGCATTACGAAAAGTTTCAAAGCGCTCAATAGACGAGAGATTTGTCATCATCCGCTTGGAGACATTACGTGTATTAATGTTGTTATATATGGACCCGGAACGTGGACAATAAGACAATAAGAGCAACCAACCACATTGTATTCTTTTTTGAAAGGAAAATAAGTAGAAAGCCGAATTTTCGGTCCTGTATGTAACAGTGAAAATAAGCGGAGATTCAAACACAATTTATTAAATTTATACAAAGACGAATACTGTTCGAAATTGGTTGGAATATCTCGAGCTACTTGAATACAGTCGTGCCTGGATATAGTGAACTAATTATTGCAAGGCCTGTTCACAGTATTGAGGTTGTTCACTATATCATGGTTACATTTTTGTTCAAAAACTCGTTTTATTTGCCCAAAATACACTTTTTGTTTTTTGCTTGAAATTGCTTTCAAAATTTTGTTCAATATTTAGAGGCTCCATATCAAAATTTGGGTGTTCACTATATCGAGGTTCTCACTATATAAGGTGTTCACTATACCAAGACACGACTTTATAACGTCCCAGCTGCGCTGAATTTAAATTCATAGCTTTCAGTGTCGCGAGGATAAGGCAAATCGATCGATACTTTGCATAAAAGACCAGGTAATCAGTTTCTGCAAATGTATCCGAATGTTTGTTCACATACTTACTCATTGTTGTCCCCTAAAATTCCTTTTAGAAATTAGGCAAAATTTGGAAAGTATGATACAAAGATTCTATCATCTAAACTATAAATTAAGACAAAATTTGGTTGTAATGTAATGTACCTTTTAATCAATATCAATATCCAATTCAAACCTCAACGGGACTCAGTATTTTATCAAAGTTACAAAATTTTGAGTTGATTTTGATCAAAACTTTTATTTGGATTGAATTCTACATCGGCAACGCCCGGCTCGCTCAGTATACAGAAACATCAATACTTTGCACTCACTTTTTTTTGATATCGAATTACAAATTACTTGACGAAATAAACTACAACCCAACTACATACACATAACATACATTTATATACAAACATATGAACGTAGTAATTTGAATTGAGTGGATAAATATTTATTTGATTTGCATAAAACAAGACTAAAAATATGGTCTGTGTCCGAAAGCATTTGCACTAATTGCATTCCGTATTCCCCCAATCGCCGATGACAAATGTCGATTTAAGCGGCGTACAAGTCCATCGTAACGCTGAGCTGCCTACGCACGTGGATGATTTTCATTGGAAAATCACAGCATATCAACCGGCAGCTTTGCATCAGCTTAAATCTTGTTAACATTTTAAAGCGAAATCTCGGAGCCGGATGACGTACACAATGCGCAAAAATGCGTCGCCGTACATGTAATGGCGAGTGCAGTGGCGCACACGCTGCCCATTTTGTTGGAAATGGAAAATTCTCGAAATATTTGCACATTTGCGTGGGCGATGGGCGCTGGAGTGGGAGGGAGGCGAGGGCGTTCGAAATGTTTGCCAATAATGCAAGCCGCCAGCCCGCCCACTCAACCATTGCGCTCGAAGTTAGCCGTTGGCTGCTGCAATTGCCACATCTCTGCGGCAACATTTGCGAATTGTTGATGCATAAATACAATAATAATATGACATTTTGTTACAGCAACAAAAACAACAACAAGAACGAGAACTGCCAACTACCAACGGTGGCTGCAGCAGCCGCTGACAATGGCACCAGCAACAACAACCATAACAGTACCGAAAATGTAGCAACAGCAGCAGCAAGTCAAAGCGTTGCAACACAATGTGTGCGCACAACACAGGAGGGGGCACAATCCGCATTGACGTAAATTCAAAATTGGCTTTTGTTCAGCGCTGCAGCGACTGGCGTCTCATGTCGACTTGTTGTATTTGCACAGCACATGCGAATAAATAGTTTGCTGACGACTTTACCAAAACAAAAATTCAGTCAAGAAGTAAGTTTTTGCAAAAATTGCAACATTTTTGTTCAGTAACACAGCACAAAAAAATCAAAGAAATATTTTCTGAAAAAATCTTGAAAAATTGGCCTAGTTTTCCAACTTGGCGATAACCTATAACTGAGCTCTTCACACACTGTACTTGTGTCTGACTTCCACTTACCACCATTGCGAATCAAATCTTATGTTTGAAATCAATCAAACTTGATGCATACTGGCACTGATTCTCTCATTGAACTCACTTCATATTTCATAATTATGTGTGAGGTCCTTTCTGTGATTGAAAGAGTTTTTTGTTGGAATCATTCCCTTTTGTTTGACTAACCAAGCAATCTGAAGGAACATTAACCACAATCTTCCTTTATATGCAATGTTGTGTTATTAGTTTGATGGCCCACCACTTCGGTGGAATCATCTATAGCAGCCATTCGTCTTTGCGATACTTAATTTCGTTCCTTTTTGGGAAATCCATCTTTTGACATATTTTGCACGAGTCTTCCATTACACACAACCTTTCGAAGATCAATTCGTTTTGAGTGGTCAAGCACTTGATGGACTGATCAGCTGCATCCATTTGTCCTTTTGGATATAGAAAAAACGGCTCTTGGTTCGATTGGCAAAACAAACCACTGGAATCCTTCGTTCAGTAAGTACAAACCTGTGGAAATGACTACGGTTTGATGGGCCAAGCACTTTGGTGGAGTCATCTGCAACAGCCATGCGTCTTTTCGATACTAAAGCAAATTTCGTTAGTTTTTTTTGCGATTAAATATTTTGTTATCTTTTGCACAAGCCTTCCATTACGTAGAAATCTGTGGAAATAACTGCGGTGATTTCACCTGTGAAAATCAACTTGATTTGACTAGCTACAAGCACTTAATGGCATCATCAGCCGCAGTCATTCGTCTCTTTAGATACCCAGGAAAATGTTGTTAGTTCGATCGGTCAAATAATCTGGGATTGGGATCTTTTGCATCAGTCTTCAATTGCGCACAAACCTGTGGAAATTACATCGGTTTGTTGGGACAAGTATTTTAGTAGAATCATTTGTGTTTTCCCAACCAATTGAAATCTCTTTATTTAATTAGGAAATCATTCGCTTGCAGACAGCCGCATTGTTAGGTCATAATAGGATTTATTAAGATTGATTGTTCAAACAGTGGCCCGTTTCCTCAGCCACAGCCAAGCGTCATTCTAAGTTCGATGTACCACACAATCTGTTGGGATCATTTGCAGCTGCTTGTCACAATAAGAACCATTAATGTGTGATTTAGACGATCTCTGAATCAGTTGTTTGGGCGTTCTTTCTTCGTGGATTTTAGCGCCTGCGCCAGTGAGTTGTCTTTCATCCATACAGGCCCCCGCGACTAACACTGTACAGGAGAAGTATTTTGGTTCTCACTGAATTCAGTGGAATCACTGAATTTGTGATTTTCCATTTTCAAATGTCTCGACTTTTATAAATTTTTGTCCAGTGTAATAGCAAAGTTTTTATTGCATTGACATTGCACAGAGGCAAAAAGGATACACTTGCTGCAACTTGAATACGCAATTGAATCTGTGTGTTCGCATGCGACTGTGTGTGTATGTGAATTGAACATTTTTTTTATTTAACGCCACGTACATTGACGTACATTGCCACCAGCCGGAAGAAGAAAGCCATATTTTTTTTGCTGCAATGAGAGTTGACATTGTGGGGTGGTTGAGATTGCGCCTGCAGACTGCAGCGTTTTCTGCCCTATAAAATTTTAATCGATTTTATTTGTACGGCAGTGCTGTGAAATATTGCAGCTATTCGCACTCGCATGTGTATTGGTAGACTCGTGTGTGCGTAGGTACATATGTATGTATGTGTGCGGCAACAACTGGCTTATAATAAATTGGAGTGGTGCACTAATAAATTATTCTCACATTTATCCCATTTGAAATTGCCATATTTTACATTCATGTTTCAGATATTTCAGCATGCATTTTGGAGGGATTTTATAATAATTGAAAATCAAATTTACGTAAATATTTACCTGCACTCGAGCTCAATGCGAAAAGCAATTTTGTTAAATGGCATTTTTGTTATTTTTTTCTTTGTAATTAATTAGAGTACGCTTCCTGCGTTTGTTTTTACAATTTACAATTACAAAAATCAGCTTAAAATTAACAACAATAAAAATAAGGCCTACATGTATAATGGAATATATGTACTATATGTATTATTGTATATGCTAGTTGCCTACATAGGTCTATGCAATTATGGTGTCAATGTTCATCTCTAGCTGGCCTACAAAATATTTGTTACAAATTAAATTGCTCGTGCTTGCTGCATTACTACGCGAACAGTCGCTACAATGGGCTAAATTAGGATTCTTAAAAGATAATATCACTAATAACTCCCTGTGGGAATGAACTAATTTGACGATCTTATTGAATCGTATAGAAATGTTGACGTACTGGGGTCCACACAGGACGGTCGAAAGTATGACATAGTAATCGGAAATGAAAATACAATACACTACTTTTCTGCTTGCTTATCTAAATATGCTTAGTGCTCGAAGGTGTGGTTGTGCTTAGAAGTGGACGAACACGTTTACATATGTAATAATAATTTTAATAATAATTGACTGGCACGACAGCCCGCTTACGCGAGACTAAGACCTAGCTTCCCGCAACCACCCGAGTTGTGCGTGTGAATTTGTACGCGGGTTGAAGGGACCTACAGTTTTATGCCGGTTCCGAACGGCAGGTTGGGAGCTTTTTCATAAGCAATTTTTACTCTCAGAGGTTTGCCATTTCCAGCTGAGAGGACAGCCACCGAAAGAGAAAACGAGTTTTCCCGTTATTTTTTTTAGGTGTTATTACAGGCAGTATTTGAACCTGCTGTCTTCGACTCGCGGTCCAACGCACTAACCAACTGAGCCACGGCGGCTGCTACATTACATTACATTACATTACATATGTAATAGCTAATAGAATTATCGAATGAGGTACAACATGAGACTATAGTGAAATGCAAATTGACATCAATAAAATTCGTGCATTAGTTGTCTGCCATGAACGGCATTAATTGAGTGGGAGGAGAGCAATATATACGCCGTAGAAAAGTGGTCCAAGGCGACGTTTAAAATTCCGTATGAAAACTGTTCGCCGTATCAATCATCTTGGAAGTGAGAAATATCTCCGCATTCGCTATCAGCTGCAAGAAAAATAAATATTTTTTTTAATTGATAGAATTTATGTCAGAACTGTTTAGTGCTCCGTACCTCATTCAGCGTCAGTCGCTCGTCCTTGTTCTCATCGGAGAGGCTGAACAGCGTCGCTGCCTCTTGCAGTGCATAACGCGGCGTGCGCGGATTCACATAGTTCAGCAGTTCGCCGCGGTCCGCTTTGCCATCGTTGTTTTTGTCAATTATGCGCTTGAATTCCTCCCTGCGCTCCACGACAGTCTTCGATATCAGCGACTTGCGTATCAGATCGTCATCGTCGTCCACATTCACCTCGGAGAACTCCTCAATGGTCAGCTGATCGTCGCCGTCTTGATCGAACTGCCGCAGCAGATCGTCGACCAGCTCCAGCAAGTTGGACACACTCGATTCGGGGTGTCGAAACGATAGATACTCGTCTATGGTTAGGCTGAAGAGATCTGTGCGTGCCGCTTCGGACCAGCGCGCCTTATCGCGCATCATGTCCTCGCGCGCCTTGCGGTTCAGTGCTGTGTGCTTGATCTCGTTGTGTTCGTCGATGTCGGCCTCGGTCATGCCGTGGTCTTTGAGAAAGAAGCGATGATATTCATCCCACGTGATGAGTCCATCGGCCGGCGCTATGTCAACGCGCCGAAATTCACGTGGATTCATATCAATGGCCTCTTCAATGTGGTCGATGATCTTTTTGTTGATATAAACGGCAAGCTCCTGTATTGTCAGCTGAGAGTCCTCATCGCGATCGGCGCTGAGAATATAAGAAAAGGTTGCCCTCAATACTTAAAACAAGGGTCTAATACAAATTGATGGTTTTTGGTGCATAAGAGAAAGAATACGCGTATAGAATCTTGGAGGCAAGCATTCTTGCTGTTAGATCTGTCATGAACGAAAGGGCGTTACTGGGAATTTTCTATAAGGAGTTGAACTTTGATTGCTCTCTGTAATTGTAATCAAATCAGATAGATCACCAAATGAAATATCGGGTCTCCTAGAAAATATTCTTATTGATTACGATTGATTGAAGGTCTGAATAAACAAATATTGAATTCTGATATTGAAGCTTCTGTAGCTACGAGTTGGATGGCGTCAGAAGGGAAAGTACTCAGGTTTTTAAATTCAATGGAATTCAATATCAAAATCATTAGCCGTGTTTTAAAATCAAGCCGTTCATTACAAAAGGACATTACGATTCTTTCTTCTTACATTTACCGACTGTGATTTTTGAAAAAGTTTTCAAATTTTACTTTTTCTACTCTCAAATTCAATTTATGCTCGCAAGGTTCTGTCTTTTAAATTGCCACTTGAAATGAAAACCAGTTTAAAATCAGCAAAATTTCCTCAAATTATCGCCACATTAAAATTTTCAAGAAGGGAATAACTTTCAAAAGCGCCATAACGAATTTTCACTGCCACAATTTCCCTCAAAATGGCGCCCGATTGGCCCAATTACTCTCAGTTGAATGGCTTGCAATTTTGCAAATATTAACGCAAAATGTACGCAAAATTTATGGCAAATTCTTTTCATAGCCACTGCGCTACGCCCGGAAAATATTTCGCATTCAATGTGAATAAAGACGAAGCACAAATCATAAACCCCTGGCTCCGGGTTTGCCCAAACGTTCTGCTTCCGCGGAACAAATTAAAATTTAATTCCTTTCGCATTTCGCGGCGATTGCGTTGGCGCCAACTCCATGATAAACCAGACCCATCCACACGCCGACACAAAAGCGCATAATTATGCACTCCCCGCGGTCCCACTGGTCATGCCGACCCTCCGCAAATGTTTGGGCTGTGAAACCGCAAGTTGCACAGCGACCAACGAACAAAGGACCTGTGTGCGTAATACGAGACACGTTATCAATCCACTGGGTCAGCCCCAAACGCTTCGCTACACAACTTTTCGGCCACGTTCCGGCACTGCCTGCCCTGTCCCCCACCCCCGTCCAGCTGCACGGCGGCGGCCACCACTTTTGCCAATTGTGTGGCGCAGGCACTCACCGTTTGAATGCTTTCTCCAGAATTTGCTTCTCATTCACCGAACTGGCCGCCAGAATAACAGTTTCCGGCTCGGCGGATTTCGGCCGCTGCGCGCCGCCACTTTTGTCCGTGCCGCGCAACGCAGCCGCCACGCCTTTTATTGTGTTGTGGCGCATGTTTAGCAGCGTCGTGGCCAGCAATGCCTCGGGCGGTGTATTCAGCACATTATTTCCGCTCGCTGCGCTCGAGTGCTCCTGCTGTTGTTGCTGCTGCGGCTGTTGCTTTTGTTGTGGGTCGTGTTGCTGGTGTTGCTCCTCCAGCTCCTGCTCGGAGACGGGGTGGCGATGGGGCTGCTGCAGTGGCGGCTGGCCGGACTTGAGTGTGCGCTGCAGCTTGTACGTGGTGCTGTGCAGTATCAGCCCGATGAAGAACATGTAGAAGAGAATGGCGCAGACGGTGGACCAGCGCAGCCAGCGGAAAGTCTTGCTGAGTTTGCTGACAAGCGGTGACATGGCGGCGAGTGCGGGCTGACGTTTTTCGCTGTGCACGCTGCCGACAAATTGCTATCCCGACTTTGGTTGCTGTGGTGGCGGCGAAGGAGATGCGCTCCCGTTGCAGTTGCACTCAATTGCAATTATTGCTGTTTGCCTTTTTGTTATTACGTGCTGATGTTGCAATTGCGGCTATTACTGACGCTATTGTTGAGCCTAATGTTGTTATTGGTTTTGTTGTTGCTTTAATTGACTTTCATGCTGTTGGCCACATAACACGCTTCTTGACTACGTTTGGCTTGGCGCGACACACAAACACACGCTCCGGCTGCACACGCGCTCGCTTGCACGCTGGCTGACTTACTGACTTACGTTGTTGAAATTGGATTGTTGCTGTTGCTGCTGCTGTTGTTGTTGATGTTGATGGCTTTGCTGGTGGTGGTCGTGGTGGTGGCGAAGCTGGTAGCTGCGCTGTTGGTCGTTGCCGCTGGTGTTCAGCGACTTGGAAAACCAGTTTATCGGCATCATAGCTACCGCCATAGTCTAACAGCAAAGCGATCGTGCGGGTCGCCGCGACACACGCCGCACACTCGAGACGGCTGGCTATGTCTCTGCGGAGCTTTCGTTTTTGTTTTCAACTTCTCTGTTTGGCTAGTTTCTGTTGTTTATTATGGTTTCGGTGCCGTGTTTGGTTGGTGGAGCTGCTCTTTTTGGTCAAATGTGTTTAACTGGTTGCTGTGGTCTCGCTGTACAGTGGTGCGAACTGCAATGCGAAGATATCAAATTTATAACGACAGTATAAAGTGTGGAAAGGAGGGAGCGATGTCATTTGCGGAATACTTTTTTATTTTAAGGAGGTAGTCAGAATCGACCATGTTTTTAAGTAATTTTTTTTTCATACAAATTTTTATTCCACATTAAACATTTTGTATATGTTATTGTACATAGTTTTGAGTACTGAACAAAATTTTTTTTATAAATTTTCGTTTATATCCGGAGGAGATATGGGCGACCGGAAGACGCCATTTTGAAATCTGGCTGACACGATTTCTCCATTTTGGATGATCTGAAACATACCAAACAAATTTCATTTTGAAGTACAAATGAATGGCTCTCGTTTGAACTATAACTGTAAAAAATTTTAATAAATAAACATTAAGTGCAATCGTAAAGTTGTTTCCTCTTTTTTTGCTTTTTATTTGTTAATAATTGTGTAACGTTGTTACATAGAAATGGACAATAATGATCGTAGTTCACGCGATAGCCAAACCTTTTCTGAAAATATAAGAAAAAAGTTTAAGCAAATCGGTTCAGTAGATCGGCCGTAATCGTGTCAGCCAGCTCAAAACAACAGCATCTACTTCACGCGCCAGGTGTCCCTTACAGCTAATCTCATTTTCAATCGCTTTCAGATACTATCCGAGGTAAAGGAAGGTTTCTACATGATTCCTAACGGTTTAAATAGACTAAAACTGCAAAAAAAAATTTTCGATTTTTTGAAAAAAATCTACCTGACTACCCCCTTAAGTCGTGAGTTTTATAGACCTTTGACAACATATGTAGAAATGACATATGTCGAAATATAAATTTTTCTTGCCATATTTCTTTCTTAATTAATCAAAAGCATTTATTGTATCAATTATTTATTATATTTATATTATTATTATTATATTATTATTGATTATATTTACAATATTATTATTTTTATTTTTCATTGTATAAAACAATTAAAATCAGATATTCTCACTACTATTGAAAATGTGCCCAACTTGCCTATTTTTATATCGCTTCTTACTGTCCGTGAACATGTTAAATGATTCCTGCTAACTGATTTTCTACAAACTTTTTGCAGACAAATTTGTAATAGTGAATTCTCAAACATGATTTCAATTTCCAAACAACAAAGCCAAACCACTGAAATGATGAAATAATAATAATGATCAGTTTTCTCATCCTAAGATTCTTACTGGGATTGAGATTATATCAGAATTCATTAGTAACGTAGTCAAACGAAATATTAAAGAAATGTAAAGAATTTAAGAATTTTTTCAAATATTTTAAGACATTTCACACCCTAGACAGACATTTATAGCAGAAATGTGTTCTATAAAGGCTGAATACACCTTCAAAAATTCCCCATGCAAATTGCGCTCAGCCTGTTTGGCTATAAAAAAATTCGCTACCTACTTTTACTTTCAACTCAGTTCTTTGCAGCATCGTCTTCTTCTACTTTTACCACAAGTAACAGCTTGGCACAATTTTGAAAATTTCCAATAAATTTGTCGTTTGCTCCATTGTTGCGACACACTTGCATGTTATGTCGTTCAAGTATTTGTACGAATTCATTTGTATGCCGTGGAGTGCTTGTCGTGTGTAAACATTTCTCTGTCCCCATGGTATTTTATATGCGACATTTACACATATTTACATATTGCACGAGTATGCACGACTCGGCGGCATGGTGTGTTGCAATCAAATTGCGGTTGTGCAAGTCGGCGGCCACATTTGCAACAGTTCCCACTGCCGTCGACCGACGACAGCCACAGCAAAAGGCGAATGAGCGCCAGCAAAATAGCAAAGCAAATAAAACACCAAATGAACGGTAGTTGTAGTAAATCGTATACAGACAACAACAACAACAATATAGAAAAATAATAATAAAAAAGCAAAAGTAGCAACGCCACAACAGTAAATGATAAATGCAAACCCAAATTGCAGCCAGCGATAAAACGAGAAAATAACCACAACAAGCAACAACACCAACAACAACAATTACAGTAAAGCAACAATGGCAGCAGCATTGGCAACCAACAGTTGCAGTAATTTTAGTGGCAGCATTTTGCAATTGTTGTTGCGGCTGCGGTGCATTGACGCAGAACGCCGAACGTACACACGGACAGAAATGCCAAAGGTTCATTGGAATCAAAGTTGGCGTATGGGCAACTGGCAATTGCCAACAGCAAATAGTACAAATGCGAGTACAAAATGTGCAACAACAGCAACACCGCCAACAACGGTGCAACAACAATAACAACATCAACAACCAGAACGAAAAGTGCAACTTTGCCACTTGCCACTTGAATGCGCCAAGTGCATGCTGAGCTGCCTCTCGCTGTGTGCATGTGTGCAAGGGGCGTGTGTGTGTGTGTGTGTGTGCGTGCCGACTATAGAGCAGTGTGGTTGGCCAATTGTTGTTGCACACATTATTGTTGCTGCTGTAACCATTGCTGTTGGTGTGGTTTTTTATTGTTGTTGTTGTTGGCAATGCATTTGCTCTAACAGGTTTTTATGAAAAGTGAAAGTGCACACTCTCGCGCATTGCACACGTAGCATGAGTTGCGGTAAGAGAATGCGTAGGGAATGGTGTGATTTTGAGAGGGAGGGGCGAGGGGGGCGGGCGGCAGGAACAATAACAACGACTATTGTACTAGCAGTCGATGCAAATTTGCGTACAGAGCAAAAAGTCAATGTGGAACAAACGCAAATTTACGCAGATTTACATGAGTGAGAGAACGAGGGCGGGGACGAAGAAGATTTGAAGTAAATGTAAAAGTAGGGAAAGTGAAGGTAAATAGTATGAAAGAAAGAATGAAACAAATAAACAAATGAGATGAAAAAGATGGAGTGTACAAAAATAAAAGAAAATTAAAGGAAATTAGGAAGAAAAATACAGAAGAATACAAAAATGTAAGGATTACAAAATTGAATAAAAAGAATGAAAAGAGTAAAAAGAACGAAAAATTTAAGGAATAAAAAAAGCAAGAGGACTGAAAAAAAGCAGAAGAAATAAAAAAACTATGTGAAAATGGGAGCGAGAGGAAAAACAAAACAAACAAGAAAAGATGAAGAAAACGCATAAGAAAATGTAAATAACTCCAAAGGGAAACTTCAAAGAAAGTAAAAACAAAAATGCGATTAAAGTAGAGATTGAAAAAGAGATGAGTGAACGAGAAGAATATAGTAGAACAAGTAGAAGAATATGGTGAAAATTTTTAAGTGCAAAAACGATGAAAAATATTATGGAATCAGTATCTACGATTTTTGAGAATTATGTCAAAACACAGAAATAAAAGAGAACGAAATGGCGCAAAAATGGCGGAAAGATTCAGGCAAAAGGAATAATGGAAGGAAAAAAACTATAATATGACAGCAAAAAATATAAGTATAATTTAAAAACTCAGAAGAAGAAGAAGATGAATTATAAAAGTAACCCAAAAATTCAGAAACATAAAAGCAAAAATACTGAGAAAAGAAAAAAGAGAGCAATGAAACAATGAAGGAAATACAAATCTTGGACTAAAATGTCGAGGGAAGTAAAATAAATCTTAGAGAGGTACAACAAAAAGGCAAAAAAAGCATTGTAAGAAAACAAGGATAATGAAAAGAAATAAATAAATGTAGAAGCCAAAGTCTGAGAAAAACTAGAAAAATTCAAGTAATAGAAAAAGTTCAAGAAAATTAAAAGAGAGAATGATGCTACAAAAAAATGTTACTGGAATTCCTTTACTTTTAGAGAAAAGCAGCAAAAAAGCAACAACAACAACAACAATGACAAAAACAATAGTAAGTAGAACAGCAACAAAAAACAAAACTGAATTCATAAAAGCAAAAACACGATTACAAACGATGGCAAGAACGACAGCAACAACAACGGTGATGACGGCAACAAGGACGACGCTGTCAACACTGTTGGGTGCTCGCCCTTTCGCCGTGTAAACGAGCAAACGCGCAAACGAATGAATGCAGATTAAGTGGGTGCTAAGGGTGGCCACCAGCAGACTGACGGTGCATGCATGCTGAATTGATTGCAGCGTCGCCAGGTGAGCAGCGCGGCGGAGGGCCGAAAGAAAAGGCTGCAAACGGCGCATGTTGGCTTTTGAGTGCGGCTAGAACGGCGGACAAGCGAACGGGCAGCACGCTGAAGTGTGGCGAGGACGCAACAAATCAGAAGTGTCAACAAGGTGAGAACGCGTTGGGGGCACGAGTGATTGTCGGCCGCCTTTGACTGACCTCATCGCGTCGTAATATGCACGCAAGTGCCAGCAGGTGCTGGATGTTGGTGGCAGATATGGAAAAAGGATTCGAGCCGTCGTCGTCGACGTGCAGTGCAATCGAAAGAAAGAGAAAACTGCGGTTATGTGTTTATTCATGCAAAGGTAACTACACATTGTCGTTGCGATATGTTGTTGCAGTTGCTGCAGCGACAACTGTCACTGTTGCTGCAGTCGTATTTGTTGTTTGCTATTTTAACGTTTGCGGTTTCGAGTGCGCGCGTACGTGTGACCGCAGGTGGCTCGTTGAGGTGTTGTCGTTTGGCTGACTGCTGGTGCCAGCGCCAATGTGGAAAGTGGAAGGGTGGTTGTTGAAAATGCTAAAAATACTATCGCTCGTTTGCAGCACACAACGCCAGGAGCCATTTCATCGCTTCCTTTTCATCTTGAGCGAAGGCCTGCAGCGAGTAACGACGAAATGCAGCAACAAAAGTACGAAATTGTTGTTTGTGAAATGGTAGTGAAAAAAGAAAGTAGGCAACAACAACAGAAGCAGCAGCAGCGACAACTCTAACCACCCGCATGCCGCCCATTTGCCTGGCAGTTGTGACACTGGCAGCCGTAGAAATGGCAGCAACTTTACAACAACAACAACAACAACAAAATCATAGTGATAGTAGCAACAACAATAATAGCTATAAAAATTGCAGCAGCACACTGCAAATACAGCAATTTCCCACCTGCCCTGTCTGCGCATTCGTCTGGGCGTGTGTCTGTTTACTTGCCAGCGTCTGTCCCCCTCACACTCTCACTGTGACACAATTGATTTTTCCGCCTCCCTGCCACTCAACAAACCGACACACACCTCCGCCCCCCCACCCACTACTATCACCGCGCCGCCATTGCCTTTAACCTTACTGTCGTATTACAACACCCCCTACCCTCAACTCCACCACCCACAACAACAACAACAACAGCGCAATGAACGTGCTTTTAATAGTCACGGCAGTCAAATGATGGTCCCTCTTTGGCCGCCTGGTGCCCGCATGTCCTCTCACCACATCAACCATTATGTTTGTTGGCCTTTTATTTACTCATAATTCCACTTTACTCTTTCTTTACCGTTTTTAATCTTTCTAATGCACTTTGCTGCGCACGTAGCACCGTTCGGCACACGCGTTGCCGCTTAATTAACATTAATTAATTCACTTTAATTATCCGCTTTGCCTCCATGTTCGCTAATTTTATTTTTAGCCTAATTTATGTACGTTCACATGTTCGTTTTCATTTTTAATTTTCTGATTCTGCTGCCTTTTCCGGTGTTGCTTCTGTTTCGAACTTATTTCTGCGTTGCTAATTTCAACCACCACTCTTTATATTTTTGTTGTTTTTCTTTGATTACAATTATTATTTTTTTTAATCACTCAAATCAGTGGCAATCACAGCGCTCGAATGCCCAACGACTGTCCAACCAACCGTTCCAACAAAAAACTCGTCACCAGCAGTCACTGCCTGCCATCGCCGACTGAGCCAAAATACGACATTCGCAGCGCAAAAGTGAAGCCGAAAAAAGTCACTGTCTTGCCACTGTTGCGAAAAATGTTGATTAACACAACAACTACAACAAGCACGTTAACACCCTATACACCATTAAAGCGTTATGGTTCGTTGTTCAAAACAAGTTGGCAACAAGTTTGGGCCGAAATGCTGAAACAAATTGACAACTGTAATTCAAAAACTAAGCAATCAATAAATAAATACTAAAATTTGCTCAAAATTGTAAATGAAGATGTAGTATTTTGAAGGCATTTGGCATTTTGCATTTTGAAAAAAAGCATGCAGTCAAATTATTTAAATTGTCTGAATGGGCCAGTCACGCCCAATTGCCTTTGTCGTTATAATAGATATTACTGTCAGCAAAAATGCCACTGCGACTGCCGGCTTGCGCGTTGATGTAACCGGCTGTACGGCTCTTTGTTTTGGCCATGTAACATTGCTAGTAGCGTCGCATGTAACAGAGCGCAATGGTTAAAGGAAACAGGAAGCTCGTGTCGTTGTGTGTGGCGTTGTGTGATGCTTTGCGTGTGCGGAAGCGAGAGCGCAACAAAACAGAAGCGCCTGGGGCGCCATCTCTCGGGAAAACAATGCAGTGAAGAGCACAGTGGCCAATTGTGTGGTGAAACGTGTAAGAAACTCACTGCTACGCTGGCCCCTGTTGAAAAAAAATAAATCAAGTGTGCATCGAATTTATGGGTTAAAAGATATGATTAGAGTCTTGAATTAATGCTTCAAATTCTCTTCCAAAACGAAAGGTTTGTCATGTACGTTGTACAAGTACTGACAAATAGAACTGGCCTAACCAAAATAAAGCTTAAGTATGTAAATAAAACTGGCCTGTCAAGTAGGTCACAGAATTCCTCCATAGTTCTCAACGGTGTCAGACTTGTTTGTATGTAATCTTTTAGTAAAAAACCGGCATTTAGCGAACTTCAGTACTTAATAATAAGTTAAGGAAAGTTAGCTCGTGACTATTAAAACCTTCAATTCTTGTTTTCAAATTATAATGGCACAAAATAATTTCGTACCGCCTTCGGTTTTAATTTCCGCCAGCAAATTCGCATGTAGCCGAGTCGACTATTCTCCGAAATCAGCTGACGCCGTCTTTGCAGTGCTGCCACCGTCCACACTCGTTTGATTTACACACAGCAACAGCAACCCTGTTTCACGCCAAAATTTGACATTTCTCTGACAAATTATTTGTTTTGTTGTCTGGCTTTGTTCTGGTACGCAGTAGACAAAAGGAATTTTTTTTAGAAGTTATGAAATAACAAAGCCAAAAATCCAGAAGTGAAGCAGAAAAGCGCAGTTGTTGCAAAAACTGTCTGATTGCAGCGACAGTGACGGCGCAGGGAATTGCGGTAAATGTGCGTGCGCTGCGTTGGCAAGGGAACTAGGAGAAGAAAAACAAATGCCCAATCAGGTCTCGTTGTGCGTCATCAAAATCGAAATTGATCCGCAATTGAGTGAAGATTTTGGTATGTCTGGTAAAAAAGATGAAATTCACTTGGCAATTGGTGCAGTTTTCAATTATCTATTATTTTTTATTGTACAGAAGCGGGCGCCGTATCCTCTGAGCATCCAACGAATCCGCGCATGCAAAAGGAGCGTGAACGCGACCGCGGACTGCGTACATCCAGCGAAATCGTCATCGAGACCTACACAAACCTGCTGTGGGTGCAGGCCATCGAGGGACAAAAGCAGCAACAGCAAGGGGAGCAGGCGGGCACCAGCGATATGAGCGCAGACCGAAAAAGTGAATTGCGTGCAGCTGCTAGCAGCTCGCGCGAAGCGACTCCGCTGGAAGAAGGTCAATGTGCGTCGGAGTTTCCCAAAGAGATCGGCTTCTTCTCGGGCAATCCCAGCGTTGAGGTGACCAACGGCATCATACACTTGTATAAGAAAAAGTAAGTAAATTTTTCCAAGTCCAACGACAAAGTGATTATACACCAATCGAAACATCTAGATTTAAAAAAACCCTTGCTTTTGTTATAACGAATTTTACAATTCACTAAAATGGCGCTTTTGCATTTGTTTCAATAGCGAACGCAAGGAGATCAAGGAGGGCCCTTCAGATAAACTCTGTCTACTGGCCGTGCCCGCCAGCCTCAGCTGCCATGATCTGCTCAGCTTTGTGGCCCCCTGTCATTCAGAAATTCGTCATATACGCATAGTCCGCGATGGTAGTCCCAATCAGTTCATGGTCTTACTAGAGTGAGTTCAATGCCTTTAAGATATTCGTTCCAAAACTAATCGACTTATCTTTTTTCCTCCTTTCTACATAGATTTCGCTCGAATATCGCTGCTTTAGAGTTTTATCAGTCATTCAATGGCGCTGCTTACAATCTACTGGAACCGGACTCACTGTGCCATGCAGTTTGGGTGTCGGAGGTGGAACGTGGCGGTGACGGTGTACCACCGCTAGGACACACTGAATTGCCCACTTGTCCAGGTAGTTTCCATAGACTGCATATTAAACAATTTGTGTCCACCACTGTCTCTTGTTTCTCCTGCAGTTTGTCTGGAGCGCATGGACGAGAGCGTCGATGGTGTCCTAACCATACTATGTAACCACGCTTTTCATGCCAATTGCCTCGTAAAGTGGGGCGACTCTACTTGTCCCGTCTGCCGGCACGTGCAGACACCCGAACTTTTGGAGAATTCAGTGTGCATGGAGTGTGAAGGTACTGATTCACTTTGGATTTGCTTAATCTGTGGGCATGTGGGCTGCGGCCGCTATCAAGGTGGTCATGCTGCAGCACATTATCGCGCCACCAACCACACGTTCGCCATGCAATTGGGCACATCCAGTGTGTGGGACTATGCGGGCGACAATTTCGTGCATCGCCTCTTTCAGAACAAGACTGATGGCAAACTGGTGGCCACGCAGGCTCCGAACGATGAGGGCGAGGAGAAGATTGACTCGATGCAATTAGAATTTACTTACCTACTAACATCACAGCTGGACACGCAGCGCAAATACTATGA
This sequence comes from Melieria crassipennis, assembly GCA_963668005.1. Taxonomy (NCBI): domain Eukaryota; kingdom Metazoa; phylum Arthropoda; class Insecta; order Diptera; family Ulidiidae; genus Melieria; species Melieria crassipennis. Next base: position 103,617,349 of record OY764961.1, read on the forward strand.
GGAGCGTTTGGATAGATTAGAGAAAGAGTGGCGCGATTTTAAATCAGGAGCCGATGTGGCCAATGACAGGGTCGCTGCTCTGGAGCAAAAGGTGCAAACGTTAACCAAAGAGAAGCAAACTCTGGAACGTAAACTGACGCAAAATGCTGCCAAGTAATACAAATATTTCTTATTCATTCAATATTAATATTAATCTATATTATTTGAAATCAATATATTTGTTTTAGATTAAAGGAAGTTCAAAAACAATTAGCTGAGGAGAATGAATTTTCAAAAACACTGCAAAGTAATCAAAGCTCTTGGCAGACCAAGTACGCTGCGCTGGAGAAGCAGTATGTCGATTATAAGGAGGCGCGCGAAGCCGAACTGGCCGATGTGAAGGAACAATTGCGCGATATTATGTTTTACATGGAGGCACAGAGTAAAATCTCCGAATCGGATCTAAAGAGCGAATTGGTGAGCGGCACAGTGGTAGTTCCTGAGCCAGAGCCAGCCAGCTCATCGTCGGCAAAGGCCAATCGACGCAAGAAGAAGCACTAGAGCGCCGAGAAACGAATTTGACCGAAGCGACTATTTTCCTGCAGTCGACCATTAACTAGAAACAAATAATCTTTTTCACATTATCGTTTTATGTTTTTGGAGTACCTATTTATTTAAAGTAGATCTAAATGTAAGGGTAAGAAAGAATTTTTGAAAACTTCTCGATGTGATTGCTAATTAAATAAAACTGAAATGGCTTTTTAATACGCTGTAAAATTTAAGTTTAATGCAAATGTGTTTTAATTTTGATTGACTTGTTAATGTTAATTTGTTATAGAGACACTCAGTCTGCTTTCTATTTAGCAGCTGCTCAGCGCTGCTTTTTGAAATATTTCTTTGATATTATATTTATTATTTGTATAATTGAGCATTAATTATTATAAGCTTTCGAAATGCATACTTTTACAAATCGATTTTTCTTCTTTCTATCGAAATATTATTCGCCAAACACCAATTTCATGAATATTGAAAATCCAATTTACCCTCAATTGTTTTGTTAGTAAAACAACTGATTCTCTGTAACTGAGTAATGAATAGAATAAAAAACTAAAATGTGAGGGTTTTGTAATCCTCACACAGCCATAGCTGCTGAAATTTCTTAGCAAGCAAACGTAAAATTTTACATTCCTCTGCAGAACTAATGCAGCTGCAACTGACCTATAGATCTATAGCAACATTCACCACGCCCAACTGCCTGGCATTCGCCAATGTTTGGGGGTATCCAAACGACTGACCTTGACCCTTGCAAAAACGAAAACAGCCAGAACAAAATAATTGATTGCTCCGCTCATATGACTAATAGTTGGTATAATTAAAAGACCGCTGCGCAACGCCCCCTCCCGCCGCCCTGCGCACCGATCCATCAGCGCGCGAAAACAACAGCATTTGAATACAAAACGACAACGAGGAAAGAATTGCCTAAACTTACAATTAAAATCCCCGCATTTAGCGTACCAGCCGCCTTAAGTTCGGCGTGCTGCTGTAAGAGCCATGGCAACAACAACAACAGCGACAGAGACAATGTGCCAAATTTGAGCTCGGAACCGGTTTGACTAGAACCTCCTGAGTGGTGTGCACCGGAGCCGATGATGTTGGCGGTTGGCGTTGCTGGCTGGCTGATGCGGTGAGCAGTAAAACGAAACGAACACGAATAAAAAAAAAAGAAAAGAAATACGAGAAAAAAAGCAACAAACTTTAAATTGAATTTTAATTTCGCAACTAGAATTTTGGCAATTAATCATTTTTGTCGAAATTCGTATTTGCATTTTTTGGCATTCGTGTTGTTGCTTTATGAGTTTACAAGCGGATGGGCGAGCGCGAACGTTTGGCCGGGCCCGGCTGTGCGTTCGCATTGATTACGTTGCGCCGATGTTCATTAGCGACGTGATTATGAGGAGCAGCGTGCAATTAACTTAATTAATTAATTATAATCAAAGAAAATATTTGATTAGCATATGCAAGCAGCGCGATCACAGCGACGCAAGTGGTGGTGACCGAAGGTGGGAGGTGCGTTGCGCTGGTCGCTGTAGCCAATCGATCGACAGGCGAACGTTTGTCTGCGCGAATATTTAGAAATGTGCAAATTTTTTTATTAACTCTTATTTTGCATACACGACTACACACTCTACACAGTCTACACTTTTATAAATGGTGGTTTCCAAATAATTTTGTTATGATGTAATTTTGCATGATGGATCAGCGCGATCACAAATCACCATGACGACGATAAAAATTCATACGCACATACATACATAGATACATGTATACATGTATCAGACATTTTGCAGCGAATTTCAAATCAAAAACGAAACAGCAAATTATACAACAACACTTAATTACATGTGTCTTAATTAGAAAGTTAAAGTTCTTCATTTTGAAAAATGATGTTAGCACTAAAAATAAATATTTAATGTCGAATTGGAAAAAACAAAAAAAAACACATTAGACTTTAAGCCTGGTTGTTGAACAACAGATGTGATCTTTTGAGATAAGAATATATTTGGACATAATAAGTATTAGCGATTGGTGGGGAATTAAGTGATAGTCTGGGCGCTCTGAATATGAGAATTTGATGGTTAATTGAAGATGAATCAGACGAAGAAAATCACTAGAAAGAAATGTGTATAAAACTCTTAAAACTTTTCAAAAATATTACAGAAACGAATCTTTAGAGCTAAGTGCGAGTTGGAGCATCTGTCCAATACGAATTGACCCTTTCGCTACAGGTTTTTACTGGGGAAAGTTAAAATTTTTAATTTTACTTCTTGTGGTTTTCTTAGCAACATTCCATAAGAAATTTTTTAATTTTTATACTCGGACCCTGTATTTTAGAGTGTTTTTCTATGAGAGCAACCACATCATTGTGGCTGTAATAATTACTTAAACATAAAACTTTTTACGCATAACGAAAATTTGAATATTTCTTCATTTACTTCAGCAAAAATAAAAAAAAACGTTTTCTTTCTAAATTGAAAGAAAACGTAAAATTAAAAAAGTTATCAAATTTGTCTGCCTCTTCTTCCTTTTCGATGTCAAGATATAATATTAAAAAAACGTGTATACTTCTCTTCTCTTTAAACATAAATATTTAGTTTATTAATTTCATATTTTTCCTGAAACTTCAAACTATTCTAAGGATGAACAAACAAATGTATTTTTACAACCATAGAGGATGCAGACGTCCACAAAGTAGCATGTGTCATATGGCAACAAAATAGCGAAAGGGTTAAGGTAAAGCTTAACCTTAAAATCCTGTGTTTTTTACGCGGATGAAAGGAACCGGCAGTTTTATGCCGAACGATGAGCTGCAAACTTGTTTTTATAGAGAACTTCTTCTCAGAAGTTTACCATTCCTCCTGAGAGCCGCCGAAAGTTCTATATTTGGGTGTTAGACTGATTTTGAGTTTTGAAACTTATTGGTTACCTCCAGAACCAGTTAAGAACAGATTCACAATGGGCCAATTTGGCCTCTGAGTAAAAGTGCGGTCTCTGTGCCTCACACACTCTTCCCTACCTAACCTAACCAAACCTTGGGTGTTAGCTGCGACAAGGATTCGAACCAGTAGTTGAGCATTGCCTCAAATTCACTGCCCAATACACTAAGTAACTGAGCCACCTCGGGCGCAATTTATATGGTACATTATTTTTAATAAATCTTTGCCTTAAACATTTATTGAAAATTAGTTTTACTAAAACTTTGCTCGATAAGATTAGACAGTTTGATAAGCTTTTGTGTCCTGAAAAATAAGTATGTAAGTTATCTTTTTTGGTCTATGAATGCAGTTATAATAACGAAAATAACGAAAGATTGTTCTAAGCTGCAGCAAATCTTTTAACGAGACTACCAGGCAGCTTCACATTCACCTATGATGGGATCCGGGATATATTCAATACATGAAACTAATTTAATGTGGACTGAAGGCAACACAGGTTATTCAGGTCAACCTTAAACTTTCGGTGTTGTAGAAAGCATCGCTCACTAAACAGGAACCAGATCACCGCATGATTGGTGTCCTAACGGGTCACTGTTTAATTGTCCACCCACGCAAGACGGTTGAGGCTTGTTCGGCGAAGAAGATAAAGAAAATACAATTCACCTTTTTTGTACGTGTCCTGCTTTATTCAGAAGGAGGACATCTTCTCTTTCGATAGTCTAAGGGATTTAGACGGTAAGACTGTTCGCTGTCTTCTAAGCTTCGCGAAAAGCTCAAATTGATTGAATGAAGGAGTCGACTTCAGCTCAACTGCTGGTGGTCTCCAATGGGCCTTTAAGTCCCCAGTGGGCTCCGACTTGGAACAGCCACTTCTACCTACCTACCTACTGCTATCTTCTTCGCCGACAGCTGTCCATTTTCAAGTATAGCAATTTCAAAAAAGTCCACAATAAAAACTGTTACCTTCACTGCATTCTTCAAGCAAGAAAACTAATGGATCAATATTTATTTTTATTAATTTTTCACTTCCATCACAAAAGACACAATGATTAGACCAACGAAAAAATGGAAAATAGATAAACACACAATGCAAAGAAAACATAATTTATCAAACAGGCCTCAATGCAATGACGAATGGTTGAATCAAATGCAAAGGATGCAGACATATCCTTACGTTTATTGATTTGCATAAGAAGCAAAGACTGATAGGAATTTCTAATAAGGCATATATAATGTTCCACAAAAGCGAAAGATAACCGTGCACAGCTCATTAAGGAAGCACTACGGGAAGTTCAGATTTAAACTGAACATCAATAAAATACTGTAGAGGCTATGTCAGAAAAGATATGCGCCTGCGGCCCATAACGGCTGCAGCCTGTCGAATTGCGATTGGGCCTTTGTATAGGTGGCGCAGCTAGTTTTGATTGGATGCTGCAATCGTACGCCACATTTTTGCCGAAAATTGCCACATCCTTTTGCAAGGATTGGTGATTTTTTTGCTTGACTCTAACAAAGCATATTTTGAACTCTTTTGCGCTACAGAAATTGCTTCGCTTTTGCTGAATTTCCGCTCATTTTGTATGCCAACAACGAATGATCGCAACGCACATTCGGCACGATCAAATATGCAAATTACACCCCAGTGTCCCGTTCAAGGATGAGACGCACCCTTTCCACATTCCAGCTGTTGTTGTTGTCCCTGGCTTTGTCTGCCAGTTACCCCTTTCGGACGTCGATCTGCCATTCAGCCGGCGCCTCAACGCGTAGCTTGCATAAATTAAATTTCTGTCAGGATTCGTTGGCACTTTTCGGCTTTCACTCGCGCCGCTCTTCGGCGCACTAATCGCTGCGACTGGCATTGTGGCGGCATTGTTCACCCTTTGGGTGATGCTCGGCGCTATTGTGCCACGGCCGCGCTGACACATCCTTCTTGCCTTGAAATTAATTTCTTTCGTGGATTTCTTGCATAGAAATGAGGCAAAAAATCCGGATTTTTTTGCTACGCCTTGTCTCCTGCGTATGTAAATTTTCGATTTTTTTTTTCTTGCACGATCATACTGTGGCTCGTCACCCTGGAGAAAAGTTTTCCTCTGTCTGCGTGAGCTGAAAGGAAGATGTGTTTGCGGCCAGGGGCCGGAAGAGTTTTGCAGTGGCTGCAACGGCGGAGCAAAATCGTGAGAAAAAACGGCGATCAGTGCGTTAGGCAGCGAGGCCGCGAGGCGAGTAGACGACGATGCGCGCATGGAAAAAAGGATAAAACGCGTCTAGCGTAAAAGAATATTCAAATGAGGCTGACGCTGCGGCTGCGGCTTCGCATCCCCTGCGCGACACCGAATCGTTGCATACTTTTGGGTATTTTTCATGGAAAAGCGATTAGGATGCGCACGCAAGGATACGTGCTTAATGTCGGCGCTGCCTCGGCATTTTTTTTCTCACAATTTGAATATTGCAGTCAGGCGCTTTTCGCCTTGCTTCCTGCCATCGCTGCGTGCAAGCTGGAAACCTTTGCAGGGTGTCCTTTTTGTGTTTTCACAACTTTTTTGCCGCCATACGCCGATCGTTTTTTGCTCGCTCTCCATTTTTACAGTTAATTTTAGATTTTTTCCTTATTCAACATTTTTTTGGCGGACTGCATTCTGGTGTGGCAACTTTTTGTAACCGTCACCAGAGCATTTTTTTTTTCGGGTGCGCCTGCTGCTCGTTTTATTTGTCATTTTCCGTTTCGTTGCCATTTATAAAAAACTTGCTTGTAAAAAACGCATTTCAATATTTTAACCCAAAAACAAAACGAAACAAATGAAAGGATTGCGCATTCACACTTTTTGTGTGTCATTTTTCATTGGCGTTGCTTTTTTTAAACCACTTTTTTTTTGTAGAAAAAATAATGAGTGAATAAACTCGTTTGCCGCCACTTTTACAATTGTGACGTATTAACCTTTTGTGTATTCAATTTTTGCTGCCATGAAATGAGTTTCGTTTTTTGTAATATTATTCTTATTTTTTGCAATTCGTGATCTTTTGTGATTTTTGAACTGCGCACATTAAATTTTTTTAGTGTTTTGTTTGGCTACTTTCAATTTGTTTTGCTCGAAAGTGTTGCGCGTTGGGTTTTTACAATGAAACATTTTACACGTGTCCTGATGGCGACTTTTTTCTCGCTCGGCTAGAAAAGATTTGCAAGCAGAATTGTTTATGTAATAAAGTGGCACTTTAGTGAAATTTATTTAAAAGATTTGAAGAGACTTTGGTGTATTTTACACAGAAAATATTGGTGTCGTTGATTGGAAAATTAAGCTCCGGCATGAAAGGTGTTTGATGCGGTAGTTGGAGGTCGACGGCGAAAAGGGAGACTGTGTCTCCGGCGGAAGGATTAAGTTGAAAACGTCCTTTTATCTCTTGGTGTGACCAACTGGATGAGGCGCCTGGAGAGAACTTTTGCGTCAGGCCGTAACCCGGTAACGGCTTCTTTTGCTTTAGGTATTAACCCTTTAGGTATTTTGTTGCCATATGGCAACATGCTACTTTGTGGACGTCTGAACCCTCTATGGATTCAAGAATAATTTGAAGCTTTAGAAATAATACAAAATTAATAAACTGAATAATTAGTTTTAAAATAGAAAAGTATACAGTTTTTTTTAATTTTATATTTTTATATAGATAGTAAAAGAAGAAGAAGTCGACAAAATAAGAGAAATGTTTATTTTGGCTTTTTACTTTAATACTTAAAAAACATTGCGGTCATTTTGATGCCTTTAATTTTTAAATATCTGTATTTTCCTTAATACTTCTATCAACTTTTACTTTGAAGACTTTTATTTTTATTATTGGGTTCTACAATTAGTTCCACAATTAGGCTTCTACAATTACAACTAGCCAAATCCGATGTGTACTTTTCAATATATCAACGGATAGTAGTCTTTGTAGGTATGGAAAAATTGCGGTCTTTTTAGTGTTAATTCAGATACATTTTTTTTTAAATAATTTTAGCTTAAGTAAATGAACAAATATTCGATTTCTAATTATGCGTAAAAAATTTTATTTTTAGGTAATTATTACAACCACAACGATATGGTTGCTGTCATATGACAACACTCTAAAAAACAGGGTTCAGAATACAAATTAAAAAAGTTATTATTATTATTATGTTGATATACTTAACACTTAGAAGGCTAAACCGATAAAATTATAATTTCAACTTTCCCCAGTAAAAACCTTTACCGAAAAAAAAACATTGTTAGAGGTTGTAAGTTCGGACTATTGCTGAAAAACGAATTTAGTCAATTTTAAGGGACAGTGTAAAAGATGCGTTTTGTACCAAAGCATGATGTGTTCAATTTATAATTATAGCTGGGCTTCCTAGGAAAATATAAACCACAATCGCTTTAAACAGATTTTAAGAAAATCTCCCATGAAAACACAAACTATACAAACAATTATATTTTTGTTGACACTTCAAGGGTTTTCATTAAAAGTAAGTAAAAACATAACCTCCCACAAAATTTAAAGTGCTGAATCGAATTTTTAAAACTGCGACTGATCTTGAAATATTTAGGATTTTTTTTTAAAGAAGAAGTTGAGTTCTGATAGTTTTTTTTTATAAAACCCCATCAGATTATGTCCACAAGAAAGTTATATAATTTCTCTACACCTTATTTTTATATTTTGCAAGATTACTGTCGTAAGATCCGCAATGGGAAGCATGGTTGGAAAACGTTGAGTTGGAAGTGCAGGAGGACTAGTCTCGGAGTAGATAAAAGAGGAACTGCTTTTCCAAGAGCTGTTCGGAAATAAGATGCTGTTAGGATTCCATGATTCTAGACCCAAGCAACCCAAAGATGTTTTAAAGATAATTTTTAGAACTCACAGCTTGGTTTTTTAAATAAATTTTAATTTTGGAAATGATCGACATAATAAGTTATTAAATTTAGAAATTAGCATTGTTTTAGATTATTTATTTGTTGATTATTTGCCTTTTCAGCAAAATCTTAAACACGTTTTTAGATAGTGGAAAATCTAAAGAATTTAAGATTAAGTTTTAGATATAAAGTGAAGTTGAACTGAGTAATTTGTATTGTTGAGTGTTCGATCCACGTATTCATGCATTTTAGTAGACTGAATCGGATATTAAATGGTTACAGATTTTAGCAAGCACTTCTCTTTTCTCTTTCTTTGCAAATTGAAAAAAATATGCATATATAAAATTTATATTCATTATGCACGACAGCTCAATAACGAGACTAAGGCTTAGCTTTCGCAGCCATCCGTGTTGTGCATGTAAATTTTTCCATAATTTCTTTTTCGCTGGAAGGGACCTATGTTTTATGCCGATTCTTATCAACAATTTAAGAGCTTTTTCATTGACAATTTTACTTTTAGGGGTTTGCAATTTAGTCCTGAAAGGGCAGCCGCCTAAAGTAAAACTCTTTTCTCTATGTTTTTCTCGATGGCTACAATGGGGAATAGAACTTGGTGCAGGGCGACATTTCAGATTTACGATTCATTGCACTATTATATTAATTTTTTTCATTTCAACCCCCGAGTAAAATAAATTTGCACCAATTTAGCAGCACATAAAATGTTTGTGCTGCCTAATTCTGAACACTAAAAAAATCACCTTTGCTTATGTTGCTTCCTGCCGGCGACAGGTACATGATGGAAATCGTACGGCGAAATCAACCACAGCAGGCAGCAATAAATTTTACTCACTCGGCTGGGTCATTGATACGACACGCAGGCAGCGCAACATGCTCCAGCGCTATGCGCAACATGTGTTCGCATCAATGAAGCTGACATGGAGCGCAGAGATTGTGCCAACAAGGGGGGCGTGCGGCAGTCAACACGAACGCTGTTTGCCACTTGCAACCGGCTAAACCAAAACAAAAGTGCAATTCAAGCAACAACAACAACTGCTACTACTATCATGTGCTCCTCTACAACAACACAAAGCAACCACATCAGGCAACAGGCAGATGAAAGAACGCAATATTCCCACGTAACTTCACTCTCACGTCGCCATGTGCACAACGCAGCAGCGAGAGACGCAGCTCCAAGCCAGCTGAAGTGGTGATCGTGGCCGTCGCTTTCGTATCGGGGGAGACCGCCGCAAAAGGTAAATAAAAACCAAATGAAAACAGGTTATTGTGGCTTATTTGCTTCCTTTGCTTACCTCTCCTTCAAAATCGTACTTACTGTGGCTGTAGTCGCCTCGGATTGCCTTAATTCAGAGCCGGTGACAGTGGAGAAATTTTGTGCCGATCGCTATCAGCAGCACAGAGCTCGGGGCAATTGTTGATCCTGGACGGTTGGAAAGCAGCGAGACACACATAAATACAAACACACACAGGTTGTGTTGCTTGTTTATATTGAATTCTTTCCGCTTTTTGATTCGTTTCGGTGAAAAGTAGTTCTTTTCTCGTCGTTTGCTGCGGTCGCTTAAATTTCCTTTTTTTATGGCATTGTGCCATAACCTCAACCACCGATTGCAACCGCAAATGGACGCAACGTTGGGCTGCTTGTTGGGTGATTAATGCTGCACTTGTGGCGTTTGCAACTGACATTTCTGGTGCTTGTTGTTGTTTGTGTTATAATTTCGCGCAAATCCTGGCAACAGCTGCTCGCACTTTTCCCATTCAAGAAACCGAACGAGCGAACAAATGAAGGCACTGCCGGCAGGAAGAAATGTGTGGCTGCTGGGAAGAAGATTGATATGCGGATATGGGCGTCACACACAAACGTACAACATGCGTGCTTGTTGAAGGTGCAGATGAATGCCGTACGAGTTGTTTGTTGTTTTGGGACTATTTTAATTTTTATAAGTTAGCGTGGAACAGCAATATTGAGTTTTAAAATTTTCTTTTGCATTGCTCGTGTAAAAGATTGTGGAGGTATTTGATTTAAGTAAAAATACATAAATGTTTTAAATTATGTGAAACAATATTAAGGGGGGGCGAATTTTTTTGTCTTATCTTATTGTTAAACATTTCAAGAATATATTCTCAAAATTTTAAGTCGATCGGAGCAAAACGCTTGAAGTTATGATCTATAGTTAGTCCCTGTTCTTTAGTGCAGGTATACAGCTTATTCTCTTCTATTGTTCTGGTCTGAAAACTACTTCTTCAAAGTCCGTGATCACTGTCATTTAAAAACTACTAAACCGATTCATTTGAAACTTGGTACACATTTTCTACATATAAAATACCTCCCCACAACGTTTAGTAAACAATTTTTTTTTTTTCATTAAGGGGGTTTCCCACCCACAAAATGGCGGAATTTTTCGTGGAAAATAGCAGTTTACACTTTAGATGGCCACCAAACATTTTTAAATGAAAAAAAAATAATCGGAGAACGTTGGGGGAAGGATTTGTTAATACTTTGACTCAATTTTAATGGTTTTTGATTTCAGATAATTTCCGACCGAGATACAGTGAACACCGCAAAATGTATTTTTGTAAAGACGTTCTGGGACAAGCTCCGGCTTGTTTTGTAATATTTCTGCCTGAAAAAATAACAGAATATTGTTAAAAGTATGCTTAATAATGTACAAAAGGTTTAAATAAATTTGAACAATCCATACTTTAAAAAAAAAGAGTTTTTTTTACGCTGAAACCCTTACCCTTAAATGACAATCGTTTACGAAATTTCTTAAGTGAGAATTTAATTCTACTCTCGGCTCACAACGCGAACTTTTTTTAACACTAGAAAGACCGCAAGTTTTCCATACCTGTAAAGACTACATATCATATTCACTGATATTTCGAAAAGTACACACCGGATTTGGCTTATTTTTTAACAAATATATTTTTAAAAATATAAATTTTTCACGATAACGGAAATACTTAAGAAAACAGAGATATAGTACTCCAATAGTAAAACGCATATTTTTTTGTTCTTGGAACATTATACTCTAAGCAATTGAAGCTGATGTTAGATGGTTAAAGACGACCATAACTTTCCAAATTCCTTGGACCCTAGAATACAAATCCTAGTGTGAAACGGTCTTACAAGACAGACGTTTACAATGTTTTTTGAATCGACTAACATTAGTATTGCAGTGTTAAAGATTCCTTTAATGCTTTCTTATTGAGATTCTTTCAGTATGATTGCAACGAAATATGTAAAAAGAACGGCTACAATAAAATTGTATTAGAATTCCGAAACACTAACAAGAATTTAGAGCTATGGCCATGGTGGGTAATAACTGTAGATATTGAATCCTTGGAAAGAACCGTCAACTATGCACTCAGTCAACTCAGTTCTCTTGCACTTCACTTTTCATTAAAACGTTTTGAAGCACTAGCAACCCATTGTTACAGCACAATAATGCCCAAGCAAGTCCAATTGACTCCGTTGAGATCATTTATATTGCATTTTATTAAATTTTTAAAGAAAATATTATATTTTTGTTTGACAAATCAAATACAAAAACTAAAAATTTTATTAAGATTAGATTAGGTACGGGAGTCGTCCGTCGTACGACAACTGCACGAGACACTGCGTCCAATATGGACCTATTGTGCCGAATCCCTTTTTACTTACTGGAGCAGTTCGTCTCCAAGTACTCCTTAAATATTCACATTTTTTTAATAGTAGATATTTAAAAAACTTTTTCTACTCTTTTGTAAAATAATTCTATGTGGTCATTTTGGATCGACCGAGTATAATAGTGTTTAGCTTTAGATAAATTAAATCTAAAGGATTCAATTGGCAGTTTGATGTTCATAAGAATTTTTAAGTTTCTAACAAAATCCATGAACTCTTATGGCGCTTTATGCAATGAGGACCTAACCTCACTTCACTGGGCTTTACCTCTGATAACAAGTTTCTACTTTTTCCAAAATTGATATACAAATTGTATAATAATGATTTGTACAACTAGTTCCTATCACAAAAACTACCTTATCAACACGTTTTGATTGCCTGAAAACAAAACATGTTCTCTAGTGTCCCATCGAAATCGACTTTTTAAGGCCAAATTGAAACTTAAACTAATTCTGTGCCATTTTTCTAATATCACAGTAAAACAATTTCGAACTTTTTCTGTGCAACAGAGTAACGACCGTATATTTCTGAAAGAGGACGCGTCGTACAGATCATTTTTGCTGAACAAAGTAATAGTCCAGCACGTCTGAGTTTTTTTGTAATTTCCACATAAAAGTTAAAGGGGTCCCTACAGACCTTTACACGGAAAGTATGAAAACTTGTAGAGCTAGAGCTTCGATGTCCAGGACAAAGTTGTTTGCATTACAAATGTGAATTATTTTTTGTATGCACATGAGCCCGTCTCCCCTTTCCTTACCCCCCTTTTTTATGTTTTTCGGAAAACTTTTTCAGAAAAAGCTTGTATTGAGTAAAATATTGTGAAAAAATACTATACTGTCTTTTTGGAAAATATTCCCCATTAAAAATTAAGGGGGGTTTTCAAACAACAAAACTTTCTTAAAATTTCCCCCAAAAAAATAAAACGCCATGAAATGGTTTCAAAAAATCGATTTTTTTTTTTGCTTTAATCGAAAGATATATTATCCGAGAACATTATTGCAAAGTTTCAAAGTCGAACTCTGAAAACTTTCGGAGACACAGTTATTTAATCGACGCGCGCTCAGCCACACCAGGTGTTCTTAATAACTTTGGAACGCGTTTCCTCATAAAAACGTTTTTGTAGTCCGTCCATATGATAAAAAAAAACTACTGAACCGATCTACACGAATAAATATACTCGTTTTGTAGGATATTGAACAGAGACGTGCATGAACCTCTAAGAACTTGTTTGTAGTTTATATGGCTTTGTTGCTAAATTTTGAAAATTTTTATAGTTTTTGAGGTTCACGCACTTGCGACAATTAATTTGATATATAATTTGTATGTTTCAGACTTTAACTTCGGACGGCATCGTGTGGACGGAAAGACGTCTTTTTTTAAACCAAGCCTCGGAAGATGTTCAATATGTTTGCCATTTTTAATTTTTTGTATGTATAACTTTTTTTTTTAACTTTTAACTAATACCTACAGATGTTCCAAAAGGATTGTTCCTGTCTCTTTCTTTTTTTGTACAGTAAAATAAAGGTAAATTGGTCATTTTTTTGAGCGTTTCATGGAGTGCCCCCCTTAAACACGAAACCTTCATTTAATACTTTTTTCATGAATTGCTTGTTCTGCTTGAGATGTTGAGAAAAACGTTGAATATTAAAAAAAAAAAAATATTTTCTATTGAAAAATAGTTCAGGTGGTTTCCAAAGAAGAAGTCCCCTCTTAATAAAATAAACAATTTTTACCTAAAACATTTTAACTACTATATCTGTGGTCAAAAACAATAATCGCTAGGCTAGCCACCCTTAACTCAACAATGTCTTAAGTCGACCTAAGCGTTTATCGTTTTTGACCACAGATATTTTTAATTTGGTTTAAATTTAGCCATATTTCTGCCCACTAAGTCCACTAATTTACAGTCTTGAAAGTCATAAATTTCCAGAGCACTCACTTGATTTTTTTATAGACATTCAGTGGGAACCAATCTGCTTAGCCCATTGATTGCTCTATTAACTGCAGAAATCGAGTGTCAGCGCTGGTCTTTCACCGCTCTGCAAAACTCCTTCCATCAACATTAAACAACACTATTATCTCGCTTCCGTCTATCACAAGACTGAAGCAAACCTACGCGCAAACCTACAAGTCACCCCTTTTGTGGAGTTTGCCAATTTCACATAAACTTTTTTATAAGCTGCTAAAAATGGCAATAAATCGTTAAGTATCAATTACAAATCAATTTAAATGGTAATCAACAAAACACAACCAACAAAACAAACGCACACAATACAACGCCACAAAAAAGTAAAATAACTCAAAAGAAGCAAAAGAAAACAAGCACAGCAAAAGTAGCAACAATAACGCACAACAATACGTAAATGAGCCAAGGAAATGCGAAATGCGGTGTCGGAGACAAAAGTGTGCAAATCACAAAAACTGCCAAACTACCACAGATAACAAATCGCATCAAATTTCACAATATATCGCCTTATTAGAAGTGCCGGAATAGAAAAAAACTCTTCAACACACAAAAAATACCATACACTTACTAACAATGCGAAAAGCGGGAGCGCCAAGAAAGCAACAACCAACAAACAACGCGCAACAACGAAGAAAGGCTCAATGCAAGCGGCAATCGGTGAAATTGTTTAAAGCACACACAATGGCCATGTGCGAAAGCAAACACACACACACAACAATAACAACAACAACGACAAGAAAAAGCCGCGCATGCGTGCATCCTTTAACTGGCTGCAGCCACCACACGGCACAATGCAGCGTTATGGGAAAAACATACACTCCTCTCGAACGTCCACAATGCTAATTACGATTTGCCCAATATTCGAATAGACTTTCCCCGGCATTTGCTCGAGTTTTTCGCCAACACAATGACGAACAATGGCCATTCTTGTGCTTAACGATTTCGCAAGGAGTGGCAACAGAACAGTGGCAACCCTTCTTCTCCCTTTGCGGCCGATGTTCGATTTATAAAGCCCAAAATCTATTTAGCCAAATTTTAGCCGCTTTCGGTGTATTGGCATGCGGCATGCTCGAAGCACATTTGCATAATTTCCACAATCGAGCCGGCACTCGTCAAATACCAAATCGAACGGCGACAAAAGACTATTAGCATATTGTTGCTGGATTGGTTGTTGTTGTTGTTGTTGGTAGCGTGTATGGTGGAAAAGCCTATCGGTTCATCAATTCCTGATTGAATGCGAATTTTGAGATTTGCTTAGGGTTGCAGGAAATGTGTGTTGTCCCATAGACAAAGTTTGTTTGCTCATTTGCTCTAATGAAAAACTCTGGCTGTGTGTTTGTGTGTGTGTGTGATGGAGTTGCGACAACCGTCGTTTCTCATAGTTTGCATGACAAAGCCGCCAGACGCTCGTCACACACGATCGCAATCGCGATCGCTGCCACAGCAAACATTTCCAGGGGTGCTGCACGTGATGATTTCAGCACCCTGACTCTTTGTTGTTGTCAACGCACCAGGTAAATGAGAAGAAAAATCGATGCATCAAAGAAAGTAAAGTACGAGTAAGAAAGCGGCAGATAGTTTACCGCCTCGCAGCTGCTGCAATTCTATTCGTCTTCGTCTTTTCAAATCTCTACCCTCGATGAATGTCTGATATGCTAATCAATAGCGGCCGCGGCAGCTTCACGCTTCGACTGCACACAAGCGCATTATGATTGATGATGTTATCAGTCGGGTCGCTTACGATTCGAACCTCCCGATTCGAACATGCCGCAAAATCAAATCATTTATCAATTAAAAAATTGCCAAACATTGCGTTGCGCAAGCACTGTCGTCATATCCTTTTGAGCTGTTCGCATCTTGCCTTCTCCATGCAGCATTTGCACAAATCATCGACTGCTTTTGGCGGTGATCGCACATCATATATTGGCCAATTGTGCGAATTTTCATTGTGCATTGGTGTGATTTGTGAGTTCATTGGCAGACGCCGCCCGTTGACAATTGTACAAAAAGTCTGTGAGTGGTGGAAAAGGCTGCCGTTTTGGTGAACTTGTAAATTTGCAGGCTGTCAATTTTTATTGTTCATTCGAGGTAATTTGAGTGTGTCAGTGTCTGCACAAAAAACTGTGTAAAGGGTGTTGAACAAAAAAAACGAAGGCTCTGAAAATTGGCCAAATATCTTTTATTGCATGATTTGTGCCGGCAAACAAAAGCAACAAATAAATATTTTGTTTTGGCACAACAAAAACTCCAAGCAAAGTGTGTCCCTTCTTGACTGACTTTCTTATGATTTACAGGCTCACAACGGCAGCACTTTTGTTATGTGAGCAATCGACAGCAACAGTGTTTTATATAAACGAGTATTCGATAACAAAAGTAACAATAAAACACTATGAAAATTATTTAAATTCAAAAGAGTTTCTGTAGGTGTTGATCGGTTTCTTTATACTCTACACAAGTTTATTTTTTTATATTAATTATTTCCTTTGCCTTAATTATTTGCAACTTGGAAATAAGTTGAAATCTTAGATACGAATTTTCTAAATGAAAAATGTGTCAATATAGCTTTCAATAAAATAAGATCCTGGTGTATCATTTTGTTGTAATTTTCTCGAACTGATCCAACAAAAGTACGCATTTTAACCAACCAATCAGGCCTTGTTCTTCGATCAATTTACGGCAACAGCTGATGCACAGATTACTCATCCACACAATTTCCTTGCCAAGACCCAATGGTTTCCAAAAGATCCCGTCAGGATGTACAGAGAATCTAACAGATAGGAAGGACACCGGATTTAAGTTGGAAGGGATTCACAAAGGACCCAATGGGGTATCCGAGTGGAAGTGCTTGTCGCACACTCCCCTTCCTTAACCTAACCAACTAATCAGTATTAATTCTTAGTTCCAGCTTTAGTATAAATCATATTCAATCTCGTTCCACTATTTAGAGTTTTGCAAAATTGTTCATACCTACTAGATCGATTCTCCTTAATGCATTGATACCAAAATCTTATATACTTTTTCATACCAACAATGTCACCATTTTAGGCATAAAAAACTGCAAACCAAAATATTCCAAAAAGTAAAAGAAAAACCAACCCAACGAAACCACCAAACATGCTGCAACACAATTGTGCAGGGTGCAAAGAAAAATTGTGATAAAAACAACAACAATAAAAAACACACAACCATAAATTATTTTATGTTTATTTTTATTGCTAATAAAGCATCTTTCAAGTATCATAAAAAAAACTGCACGCTTTTGATTTGAACGCGATCACTGAGCGTCTTTATTGTTGTTGGTCTTGTTGTTGTTGCTGGCGATTATGAGCTCGCGCGCGCCTTTGCTCGCTGCCAATGAAGTGATCGTGCGGCAGCCAAACGGGTCCAGCTTGTTGTTTGCATTTAACAATTCATTTTTTTTGTGGGTTTTTCATTTTGTAATTTCATTAAAAATGTGTTTATGTATTTTTGTTTTTTTGCTGCGCGTCTGCTGGCGAGTGTCTTAGCGTTAAATTTGGTGCTCTGATGTCTGGTCAACTATTTGGGTCGTTCTTCTTTGGTGCCGGCGGCTATGGATTTAACACAAATCACGTTCGCTCAGTTTTATTTGCACTAAATGCAGCTATAATAATTAATTGTTGTTGATGTTGTTGTTGTTGCTGTTTCCTTTTAGCACGTAGAACTTTCACTTCATTTCAATTTGCTAATTAATTGACGTTAATCAAATTATAACGTGATGATTTTTTTTCCTTTGCCCATAATGCATTTCATTTTCTCTCATGCTCCACTTATAAAGTGTGAGGTAACAATTAACTTGGGTCGAACGAAATTTGCACCAGATTATGAAATGTTAAAAATAAGAAATCAAGTCATAAAATAGATTAATTAGCGCCGAAGTGGCATTAACTCCAACGATTTATTTGCATTAAAACTTGACGCGATTGTTGAGATGGAGTACCAAAGCATACTTAAACATTCATTTTGTTTAATAAAAAATAACTTTAAATAAAGAGAGACAAAATATATAAACATACTCGTATGAAAGCAAATATGATGACTACAGAAAAAAATCGGATAAAATTCAGTGAGACTTCATGTAAGATAGAGTTTTTGCAGAAGAGAGTTTTGAAAGATACCGAATCCAGGTAGCTTCCAAACGACCAACGACGCATATGGTGAAACCTTCTCTGCTCGTCTTTGCTCCGCTTACATGGTTCTTTCGGCTTCTCGTATCGCCTCACAGACCTTTATCGAAGTTGATAGCATCAACTTGACAATCTACAAAAACCTCAGACTTCTCGGAGTCGCATATGGCCTCAAGTTGAGAGCAAAGGAATTGTGGGCAATTCCAACCTTCTCTGCTCGTCCTAGCTCCGGTTACATGGATTTTTGGTCTTCTCGTATTGGCTCATAGGTATCTGTCGAATCCAATATAGACTCGATAACGCTTCAGACTTTTCAGACTCACATATGGAATCGAGCCGTGTTCAGTTGAACAAGTTGTGTTCGGGATTTTCGTGTCGTTTGCAGACTGAAATGATGCTGCTTCTGTAGTTTGTGAGGAATGGTGCCAAGTAAAAGTTCATCCCACTATGATTCCTTGATTGGATAGGTTTGGTTAGCGAGCCGATATGCCAATAGGTCGACTACTACGCTCGGAGGCCTTGCACGAAGAGTGTGCAAGCTCCACTTAATCGGTGTTTCGTATTGGTTGAAAATACCTTCTAGTGGCAGTTCTATTCACCCTGGAGATACGAATTTTTAAAGCCTATTGTTTCAGCAGTTTCTCGGCGTCTATGACTGTTTCATGGAAAGTTTACATCCACGTTGGGTTGTTTCTTTCTTCATGTGAGAGTAAACTAGTAGCGTTAGACAGCAGCATGAAACCTTGGCAAACCTTTAAGATTTATAATAACCTAAAAGATACAAAATTCTAAAACATATGGCTGTCCCAACTCTCAAAGAAGGCACCTCATATTATCACAGCGGTTAGTGCGAATTCGCTGCTTTCTTTCAAGGGCATTTCAATGAAAATAAATATAATTTTCTATATAATTGTTGGGCCCTCACAACGCTCTGAACATGGCAGTTAGTTTTTGCATTGGTGAAGTTTCGAAATAAGCAGTTTTTATAGTTGATTTTGCTCTTTGCATACTTTCTCAAACACTTGAAAAATTTATGGCTCGAATTCCATAGCGATCGTTGCAAAATGATCCACCACAGCGGGACAATTTTATAATCCGCTTAACGGCAACCGAAGTTGAACTCTCAATGTTGCTGACTTTATTGTGAACGTTGGAAGGGTGCTGAAATTGTCTCTTTTACAAGCAAAGTTAGTGAAATGTAGGGAGAAAAATTGCCTCTTGTCTGGAAAATACTGAACAGTCTACGGATGTTTAATTTGACGGATTTTTGATTTGAAGTTATGAAATTATTGATGAATGATGAAATATTAAATGAAAAATATTAAAGTCTACGGCTAATAAAATGTATGCATAATTATGTATAATAATTTCATAAATTATGAACTGAAATTACTACGAACTGCTGCTGATTGAATAGCTTTCATGTTATATTACTTGACTTGAGATTAAACTCCATTATTTTCTGACTCACAGTCCAAAGTGCTAATCATTCAAACTTAGTATTATATTTCTAAAAATTTAGTACCAAAGTTGTCATGATTGTCCTGGTTTGGAGAAAACTTGAACTGCTGGTTTTCAAGTCTGACTCTTAAGTTAAATTTATCACAACAAAATTGTATCATTGACAAATAGTTCTTGTTAGTTCCTACGAGAATAATGGTAAATTTTTGTTCATATTACTGCAAAAAGTGTTTGACTTGTTGCCAAGCGGCCAGCCAGTCAGTTGGCCAACACAAGTGCCCACTTCAATAAAATTTCAAATGAACTAACACACACACACACAGACACGCACACAAGTACCGCACCGCTTCATCATGCGCAATCAACAAACGAAATTTCAGAACAAGAAAGGTACCTCTACTTTACAAAAACAACAACAACAGCATGAAACAAGTCGTAAAAGGCATGTGTGCACAGTACTGAGCTGCCAATGATTTGAATTTACTTACTTGTTCATGGCAAAGGCATTGTGGTTTTTAATATTTTTTAAGAGAAACTGGACTATTTGAAGTGGGCACACAAATGCAAACAACATACAATAAAAACAACAACAACAACAACAAAAGGAACAGCAACAATAAATAGCATCAGTCTGAGGCACTTGTATGTGTGTTTTGATAGAAAACAAAAAAAAATGAAGAAGAAAGGAAGAAAACACTCGGAGCAGAAAAAAAGAATTCTCCAGTGACACTACAGAGTCGCTGCGGCGTCGGTAACTTGGAGTCGTTTGCGAGTAACAGCAGCAGCAGCAACAATTGTGCCCCTGCCTCCATCATACACACCCCCGTGCGCTACATTCAAATCACCACACACACACACACACACACAGCCATACTAAAACACGCTTCAAATCTTCAAAAATTTGTGTAAGCCGAGAACATCACGAAAAGCACTTGCGCGGCGATTGGAGTGGGCCGGCACAGAGTCGATCCAGAGACGGCAAAAAAGCGAATGACTTGAAGCTGCAGACGTCACCGAGAAGACCTTGAGAATGTACACAGTACGACTGCGGCGCAGCGCGATCGCATGTAGCGTACTTGGAGGCATTCTTCGGAGAATTACACTCACACACGCATACGGCGGCGCACATACACGCAGCCCCATCGACAAGCGGAGCTTAATGAAGCTATATAAAAAAAGTACCAAACATTCTTTTGCGCGTTTGATGATGAAAAGCAACGCTAAGCGCGACTTGCCGAAAATTAAAGAAAAGAATTAAAAATACGCGAAATAAAAGCGTCGGAGCAGCCGGCAAAGACTGCCAAGCTGCGTTAATTGGGCAGCAGCGCGTGGATGGTGGCCGGAGGGGCGGCTACGAAAATTTGCTGGCCGCACACTCAAAGCAACAAATTGTTGGCGTGATTTGTGCGCATTTTTTGCCACTTTCAATTTTTTTCTTTTATGTAATCAGCCAACTGTTGGTGGCCGCACTATGGACGCGAATGAAAGCGAAATTTGCACAAAAAAAAAACAATAATATAAAAAAAATTTCAATAATAAAATTTATATTAATATTAAAATAAAAATCATAAAGCAAAATATATGTTGAGCTTAAAACCATACAAAAAGACTTTTAATTGTTGAATTGACAAGATTTCCATGTTGTTTGTTGTAAATTTAATTACAACTTTAATAAATTACATGAAACGCTTAGAAATGCAAAATTAGACAAATGTTTAAAACTCACATTTTACATGGGCTGCATGTTCTTATTATTCTAAATCGCAATTAATTTGCAAAACATGCGCACCCAATTTCATAGAAAACAACAGCGCAAAATTAAAAATTTACATTTCTTGCATGGCGAAATCAAAAAAAAGAAAAAACCAGTTTAAACATTTTCGAAAATTAATCAGTGTCGGATTTTGATTCGCGCTGGTCGAACGGGCATTTAAAATAATGAAAGCTGTTTCGTTCGTTGATGCGAATATAAATTATTTATTACTTCTAATAGCGCCTGATGAAAGTCTGTTTGAAAAGCTGTTCGAGTCCAGCTCAATTGTTGGCCTGGTACATATTTATGTAATATTTACTAGCAGGCAAACTATCACAGTTAAGCACAATTGGTGGGTTTTAAACGAGGTCAGGTTTAAACCGAATAATCGGATACGATCCGTACGAAAGTTAGAAGAGTTACAGAGTAACCGCACATGCCCAATATTTGCAGTTTCAGTTATGTATTTAGAAACTAAAAGCGCGTTGATTAAGAAAAACATTATACTTTCAGTTGGGGTAAGCTTTGTATATAGAATTTCCCCTGCGTTTCCTAGGTTCTCAACGGTCTATTCAAGACAGATCTTTCTTGAGTCTAAAGTCCTTTCTGTTAAGTCTTGTCTTGTTTATTTTTATTTTTTAATTGGAGATTCTTTGTATACAGAATCTCCCATGACTTTCCGATGCTCTCAACTGTCTATTCAAGACAGAAATTCTTTGAGCCAAAGTCCTCTCTATTAAGTCTTAAGTCTTTTTTAGTTTCATATCTCATTTAGAGATTCTTAGTATACAGAATCTCCCATGACTTTCCGATGCTCTCAATTGTCTATTAAAGATTGCACTTTCTTGAACCTTAAGTCCTTTTTATTAAGTCTTACGTCTTTTTTATTTGTATTTCTTAATTGATTGTCTTATATCTTTTTAACTATTTTTTTATTTATTAATTGGAGAATTTTAATATACAAAATCTCCCCTGACCTCCCGATGCTCTCAATTGTCTATTCAAGACTGGACTTTTTTGAACCTTAAGTCCTTTTTATTAAGTCTTACGTCTTTTTTATTTTTTTTTCTTAATTGAGGAATCTTAATACATATATGGAATATCCCCTGTATTACCTAGATTCTCAATTGTCTATTCAAGGCAGGACTTCTTGGGCCTAAAGTCCTTTTTCTTAAGTCTTATATCTTTTTTAACAATTTTTTGTATTTATTAATTGTAGAAATTTAATATAAAAAATCTCTCCTGTCTTCCCCATGCTGTCAATTGTCTATTCAAGACACGACTTCTTTGAGCCTAAAGTCCTTTCTATTAAGTGTTGTCTTTTTTATTTTTATTTCGCAATTGGAGAATCTTAGTATATATAATATGTTTCCTATGTTCTCAACTGTTTATTAAATAAAGACAGGACTTCTTACAGCCAAAAGTATTTTTTATTAACCTTTCAAAAGTCAACCTTTCTAGTTAAACTCCCTAAGCAATTGAAATAATCATTCCTAGTTGTAAAATTACTTTCTACCAATTTATTGGGAACCACCCCTGGCGACTGCGCAAACTACATAGAGCCCAACAAACACTTAAAGAACTAACACTTGAAATTTTTGGCACAGCGGTAGATGACATTAAGCGTGATTAAGAAAGAACTGCAGCAGACGAAAACAAATACCAACACTGCGCTATACGAAAGGATATGCAAGGATACAAAATTGGAAAATGTTCAAAAATGATACGAGAATCGCAGATAATGAATAGGCAATGCCCGCTGTGCGGCTGTGCTGGCTGCCGCATGAAAAGATGAAGATCAGCGCCGAGAAACAGCCAGTGCCACAATGCTGTTGCCTGCAGACAGAATGTTAATGAACTTGAGCGTGTCCTGCGTCAAGGAGCAGCTGAATTTTATGAAGCCAACAAATACAACGAGAAGAAGCAAGGAAATATCAAAACATACCTGCAAACCAGTTTCGCTTGATGCCCGGCTTGCACTTGCACATCGAGCGCCATAAGCAAACTTTTATTACTAACAAACAATAAAAAAAAGCAAAACAAAACACACATTTAAAATTTTTATATTTTCAAACGATTTTTCTTTATTTATAACTCAATCATTTTGTCGGCATGAGTGTGTGTCTGTATATGATGTGCGGATTCTTGCTTATTTACTTATAGTATAATTGGATTTTTTACATATTGTTTGTCATTGTGGGTTGTAAGGTAGCGTAGAAAACTAAAGACTTAACTTGTAGGGGAGTACGTACAAAATATTGTTGTTGGCATATGAAACAGCAGTGCGTTGGATTATTGCAGGCTTTATACAAATTGCAATAAAAAAAAACGGCGGTACTAGTGAGTAATAAATAAATTAAGTTATGGTGCGGGGTAAAGTCGGAAAAGCAGCTGTTAGTGAGCGGAGAGCATTCTTTGCAGTCTACAAATATTGCTTATACTATTTGCAAGAACTTGCTGTCAAGCTGCGAGAGTAGTAGTTGGTAGTAGCCGTTTGTAGGGTGTGCTGAATATGTGAATTTTTTATTACTCAAAGCAAGTAGAAAACTCTATGCTTAAAAGCAAAAACTAAAGAAATCGTACAAAACAATGCTGGAGACTTATGCAATAAGCTAAAATTATTTGTGGCAATGATTAAATCATGCGCGTCTATTATTAACAACTAAACGTAAAAACTACAAAATCATATAAACTATGGTATACACAATTGTTTATTTGTAAAGTAAATATGGATAGAAAAGTATAAATTGTACGCTTATGTATTATATTGAGTGTAATTTTGCATGAAATCGAGATTTCAGATAAAAGAGTAAATATATAAATACTGCTACAATGGTTATACAAACAAAAAACAGTAGGCTTATGTGGCAGAGAGAGACTTGGAGAGTTTGCAATATTCTTGCAATTTCATACGTTAATGGTACAGTATAAAAAATCATTGGCAATGTGTGATACAAACAAATTTTTTACGCAAAAATACTAAATTCCATAAGCACAAAAGTACTAGTTACGCGGCTTTTGTGCGGTCGATTCAAAAAGCGCCGCTCTACGTGCTGTGCAGCAATTAAAAAAATTCAATTAATTTAAATTAAATTGTAATCGTAAAGCTAAATGGAACGCCAAGCGGCTGCTTGCAGTATTTTGTAATTTTTTCAATTACAACTTTTCAAAATGTTGAGTAAGTAAAAAAGGATCAAAGTGAAAACCGTGTGGACCCGGAGCGAGACTTGAGCAAGTCTTGCTTGGCATTTAAACTTACACGCTACAATCACTAGCTTACTTATTGTACAATTAATGGGTAAATGTTCAACGTCTGTTTATTGCTTACGAGTAAAATGTATTTCCTGCATTAATTGTTGTTCTTTCGTTAGTTTCTCTTTGAATTTATTGGCTTTCGATTTACAATTGCTTATAGTTGCGCTTATGCTATTTGTTGTTGTTTTGTATTTGTGGCTATAAAAAATTATTTGAACTTAATTGAAGCTGCTTTCGCAGCAGAATTGATTTTTTGGGAACGAAAAAAAAGACTTGCAACATTAAAAAGTGTGTGTGTGCTACTTTTTAATGTTGCTGCTTTTTAGTTTTATATTTTTTTTTTTTGGAAGAGTTGGCAATTCAATTTTGCAATAATGTTTGTTGTTGAGGTCAACAAAAATTCTTTGTTTTATAACTTTCTGTTGTTGAGGTCAACAAAAATATTTTATTTTAAAATTGATTTGCTAATTTTTTGTTAGCGAAATATTTAATTGGTTGCTTAACAAATAAAGTAGGGGTTTTGTTAACTATTTCACTCGTTTTAAAATACAAGTTGAAAGATAAAGTCATATTTCTTCTATAAAACATTTCTGTCATCTTTGTACAATTAATGCTGAACTGAAAATGGAGACGCCATAAATTCGGTTAGTCAGCTAGACGTCTGTCAAGTTAATTAAATATGCACAAACCAGCGTTTAGTCAGAAAGACAAAGCACGCAACTATAAACTGTTAATGGGCAAGATAAGCAGTCATTTTATTTTTGTTGGGATCAATTAAAAAATTAAAATATAATTTCTGGCGTTTGACTAGCCGACATTTTTATTTATATTGGGTGAAGTTGAGAGAAAGACTGAATGGAAGCTTTTGCCAATTGTGGTTAAAAATTAAAGCCCTAGCCGTGACTTAATATTACAAGTAGTTAAATTTTTCAGACGGATGGTTCTACAAAGTGGTCAAATACTAAAATTTAGTTAGGCGGGTTTTTGCCTCATTAATTGTGTCTAATTAACTCAATGGACTGTAGCACAAACAAAAATTCACAGAGCTACTCGCAGTACGATTTAAAGAAATGTTTAGTGGTTTTTGTGTTCAAAGTAATAAAACTCTGTCTGAAAGTTGTCACCAAATCAATTAAGCAGAGAGCATATAAAAAGCCTGAAGTTTCTGTAAAATAATATTGACATTGCAAAACACTCTCATTGATCGTTTGAGAAGGCGAAAACTTAAAATGCAAATTGCAGCGCTTCAGAATATAATATAATCAAAACATATAATTTGAATGCGTGCTGCTAAAAAATAAATACAGTATAATCTCGATAATCCGGACAATTAAAAACCGGACACTGGTGTCCGGATTACAGAGTCTACAATAGAAATTGAGTGTCCGGATTACAGAGTCTACAATAGAAATGAGTGTCCGGATTACCGCGTTGTCCGTATTAGCGAGTGTCCGAATTATCGAGATTATACTGTATTCTAAATTTACAGAAGCAAATTTTGAAGCATTGAAATAAGCATGAAATCAATCAAATATTTCGCACTACAAAACGATCTGATACGATAAGGGCACCGATTTGAGGGAATTTGTACAAATTCTACATGCGTTCTCTTAAATATTTGACGAAAGAACAAAGCAAAAAATCGCCTTAAGCACTAAATTCGCTTAGTTACTAGTTGTAAATACACGATTATTTAAAGTATACGCTACGTTCTATATACTACGAACTGCACGCAGACATGTCTGCCATGCCTGCAAGGTAACAAAATGGACAATAAAAAATTACTTTGCGGAGAATAATAAGCGCCTAGTATGCATAACTTTAACGTGTTGTCTGACCTCACTCTTTGCCAACTTTCCGTTGACATAAACAGTTTGGCTTGCAACTTTTCAATGAAATCCCTTTCGTATATTTGTCCATTAAAATGTAGTCCTGAGTAATTTTAATTTGTGGTTGCCAAAGTTAATCAACTTTGACTGTTGTTGCTGCGAGCCAAAACTTATCTTCGGCTCAATTCGGTTATTGTTGCGTTGCCGCCACCTTGTTTAGCAGCTGCAGCGGCTCTTGCTGCTGCTGCAGCTGTTGTTGTTGCCGCTAGTGCTTCTTCACCCGTTTGCTGCGATACTATTGACCCTTGTCCTTGCCTGCACCGCCCGCAGTCACACTCAAACCGAGCAGGTGATCGCTGGCCAGCAGTCCTGCTGCCGCCACTGCGCCCGGCTGGTGCGCATAGTTGCGTATCTGATGCAGCGAGATGAGCTGCGTGGGGAAGGCGGCCGCCGCTGCGGCGTTCTGCTGATAGAGGTAGGCGGCCGCTGCGGGCGGTCGCTGTTGCGCCAGCGCATTCAGATGCGGCGGTGCTGTGTTGATTGGCGTAAAGGCCGAGGTGGTTTTCACGTCGTAGTTGGGCGCGGCACTGGCCGGATTCCCGCCGACCAGCACCAGCGGATTGGGCGAGTGCGACTGTTGATGCTGTTGCTGTTGCTGCTGCAGGTGGTGTTGTGGCGTCTGACGCATCACCAAATCCTCGCCTTCGTCGTTCGGTGACTGCGAATGATTCGGCGTGCTGCCGCTGCCAGCACTGTCGCCGCCACTGCCGGCGCCACCATTCACCAGGCGCTGATGGTGTTGCAGCAGTTCCTGCTGTTGTTGCTGTTGTTGTTGCTGTAGTGCTGCAAAATTGTAGCCATTCTGCGCATGTTGCTGCTGCGCGGCCTGTTGCTGCTGCTGCTGTATGGCCTCGGCGAGTGTGGCAGCATTGACCGCACTGTCGGCGCCCACCTTCGCCCAGTAGGCAGCGTTGGCGTCGCTGGCGGCCGCGGCCGCATTCATCACCACCTGCCGCTGCAGATTGAGACCGATGCCGCCGGCGGGTACGTGGTGTTGCGCACTGACGGTACTGGCATGACGCTGCTGCTGCTTTTCCGCCTTCTCGGCGTGCTTTTGCAGATGCTTCTGCAGGTATGTCTCCTGCGTGTACGACTTGCCGCACAGGTTGCAGATGTGCGTCTTCAGGTGCTTCGAGTCCTTGTGCTTGGGGATGTGATCGAGCAGCGTCATCTCGTCGGCGAAGCACTTGTAGCAGGAGTTGCACTTGAACGGCTTGTCCGTTTGGTGGCAGCGCGAGTGCGACTGCAGGTTGGAGAGCTGCGAGAAGGCCTTGGGACAGCCGGCGTGGCGGCACTTGTACGGCTTGTCGCCGGTGTGGGTGCGAATGTGCTGCTGCAGGTGCGACAGCTGCGTGAACTTGCGCTGACAGATCTCGCAGCGGTACGGCTTGATGCCCAGGTGGATGCGCGTGTGCTGCGACAGGTAGGAGGAGTTGGCGAAGGTCTTCGAGCATTGGGTGCACTTGTACGGTTTGGCATCGCGTCCATCGGACGAACTATGCTGATGTTGTTGATTGCGGGGCTGCTTGTGGGTGTGGGGCTCGACGCTGGCGTGCGGATCGTACTGAAAGCACAAACAGAAAAACAAGACTTTTCATCAGCATCTGGCAGCGACCGAGCAATGTCGGCGGGAGGAAGCACTGTGGTTGGTGGGGTTTTGTGTTAGCGTTGACAGTGAAAAACAGCAACAAACACAACTTGTACAAATCGAGAGTTGAAATGTTTTTGTCCAGAGTATGACAACACACGTAGCTTAGCAAAGCCCCTCCCCTCCCACACACCCCCACACACATACATATGCACAAATATTCGACTCACCTTTTGTTCCTGCTGCTCCGGCATTGTGGGCGTGGGCGGTGAATTTGGGGCGCTGTACGACTGCTTCATTTGCTGTTGCTGCTGCTGTTGTTGCTGTTGTTGATGATGATGCTGTTGTTGCTGCTGCTGCTGTTCGTGCGCTTGTTGCTGTTGTTGTTGCTGCTGCTGCTGTTGTTGTTGTTGTTGCTGTTGTTGTTGCTGCTGCTGCTGTTGTTGCTGATTGTGATGATCGATGAGCAACTGTTGCTGCTGCTGAATAATGCCATTCTTCAGGGAATAGTCCAGCCGCTCCACCACATTTTGCCGGAATTCGTTGATGTTGAACGGTTTGTATTCGTGGGCCATTTGGGCGCTGCGCAGCTCCGTTGGCGTCAGATGATGGCTCAGCGTTGAAAGGACGTTGCGCTCGTTCATCGAGCGCAGCTGATCGATGGAGCGATGCAGGTAATCGCTGGCGGGTGCGGGTAGCTCAGCCATCACAGAGGCTAGTGGTGGTCAAAGGCGGTTGGAGACGATGATGTAGAGCAGTTGCACAGCGTTTTAAAAGTATTTAATAGTTCAGCTTGGAAGCGGCAGAGTGGAAGGCAAAGTTTTGCGCTGCAAATGAAAAGAAAATGCATACAAATTTAAATTCAATAAAACTCAATTACCTAACAAAAATGCAGCATTAACACATTGTGTGAACTAATTGCAATTTGTCATTGTTTTCGTTGCTTTTATTGCCATTATTATTGGTTTTTATTATTGCCAATTAACATAAAATGTTTAATTAATATTACTTTTTTGAACATTAATTCGTGTGTACATATTAATGACTCGAAATTACAGTCGTGTCTGGGTATAGTGAACACCCAAATTTTGACATGGAGCCTCTAAATATTGAACAAAATTTTGAAAGCAATTTCAAGCAAAAAACAAAAAGTGTAATTTGGGTAAATAAAACGAATAAAAGTTTTTGAAAAAAAATTGTAACCTTGATATAGTGAACAACTTCAATACTGTGAACAGGCCTTGCAATAATTCTGTGGTCAAAAGCACTAACCGCTTAAGTCGACTTAAGAAGAAATTGAGTTATGGATGCCACCACGTTCCCTTGACTGTGCTCTACGTTTGTGTAAAATCGGGGAGTTTGTAACTTTAAAATAAAATAAGTTATTAATAAAAACCTATTCGCATTCCCATAAGGAATACACTACGCGCTAAAACTTTAAAACGAGATTGCTCGAAACAGCAATTTTCGACTTAGGCGGTTATTGCTTTTGACCACAGAATTAGTTCACTATATCCAGACACGACTGTAAATTCATTAAGCAATTGCTCAATTTTCATGAATCAAACCGAATGACGCTGGAAACAACCAAACCGACAGCCACCACAGCAACTCAAACCAAAACAACAAACGAGCTGCACACACACACATGCAAAAAAAAACTGCAACAACTGCAACGGTACAAAAAGTGAAATTCACACACTTTGCAAAAACAAAAAACCAGCACAAAAAATTAATAAAATGCGAAAAAACGAAACGAGGCGCACGGTGCCAATAAACAGCAACAGCAACAAAAACAACGTTGCTAATAAAACAACTGCAATACAAAACCAACAGCACGCAAACGCCACCCGACCGAACACACAGAACCACAACAGCAGCGAGCGGTGAAACGAAAAACCCCCAAAAAACTGTCCACTCCGCTAAACGCCACAAGAAACGCCGAGAGAAAAACAGCACAGCAGCAGAACACATGCGAAACTTTAATTCAACCAAAATATAACATATAAAACAACAACAACAACAAGGATAAAAGAACAAAATTAAAGTCAAAAGCAACAAAAAAGATACGAAAAAACCGTGGCGCACTGCTGTTCCTATTTTGCGTTTTTGCTACGTTTTCAAATTCTGCAATAAGCCACAAAAAAAACTAAAACAACAACACTAACAAACAACAACTAGCCAAAAAGTCCAATGCAAAAAAATCAATAAAAAAAATATTTCAACCAGCCGCCAACCACACACACACATAAATTTGTGTAAATAATAAAAAACTACAAAAAAAGTGGTGTGAGCGAATTAGAAGCCGCAGCGACGCAACAGTAGGCAGCGAATAGGGGAAATGCAAGTGAGAAAAGCAAAAGAACAACGACGAGAGCCAATGAGCGCGGGAGAGAATAAGCGAAACTCAACAGCTGCGCAAGCACTGTTGCATTGGTGCGTACT
Source organism: Melieria crassipennis (assembly GCA_963668005.1). Classification (NCBI taxonomy): domain Eukaryota; kingdom Metazoa; phylum Arthropoda; class Insecta; order Diptera; family Ulidiidae; genus Melieria; species Melieria crassipennis. The sequence goes on from OY764961.1 coordinate 103,647,862, forward strand.
GCGAGGTGGACAATTTTCAAACAAGCGCTTTGGCAATGTTTACAAATAATATTCAAATTGGTGCGGATATTGAAAGTTTTATTGAAAGCGGCCAAACATAAAATGTTAGGTGCAAAGATGAAGCCATCTGAGGAAATATGTAACGTATGTACATACATTTTTGTTGGAATAGGATATAATTTACCATGTTCATATCAGAGTATGTTAATGTATATGTGCCAACTTTACACTAGATGGTTTTAACAATAGCGGAGTTCACTCTTAATAGCATTTTTGGTGTAAATTTGTTATCGTAGCAATTTTTGAATTTTCGCAATGTTTTCGAGCAGTTGTAGCGACAGGTTGCTACGATAGCACCTTTACACCTAAAATGCTATGAAGAGTGAACTCCACTAATATTCTTATACAAACAATTACTTTTTTTACATTGCAAATCGATCAGATAAAACCTCATTGTCTTGCTCGACTTTTCAACACAGCCAACTTGACTTTCGATACAAAATTGCAACCATGCAAAGAAAATAAAGAAAAAAAAAAAAAAACACGCGAATGCATGGAGCAAATAATGTGCATGCAATTCGAGCTACGACAGCGCAGCCGACGTTCATGCAGCGCAGTCGCCAGCTGCTGCCAGCGTCGCTGCTTGCTTTTGTGTACGGCAAATTTTTGCTGCAGCAATGCCGCACCGGTTGGCAGTTGGCGGTGGTCGGTCGCATGCCAAATTATTATTATGCTCTGTGCGCTCGTGTCCTGGCCCGCAATGAGCACGCCCGCTGCTCCACTTTACAGCCTTTTTCTACCCTTTTTCAAGTGCGCAAATGATCAAAGCGTGAAAAACCCAAACGGAATGTTAAAAAGACAAAACCCATTGGGAATGTTTGATTCGATACTTTTTTGGTCGCTCTTTTGGTGTTATTTTTGTGGCTATTGTTATCATTGTTGTTGCGAATTGGCATAAATCAAAACATTAGAAATAAAAAAGGAGTTGCACAGGCGAAGAAAAGAAGCAGCAAGAAGAACAAATAAGGGACGTTGAGTGCTTGCCAGCGAGACTCACAGCAGAGGGATGGCGCCCATGCTCGGCAAATTCGATTTGATGCCATGTGAGGTGACGCGGCCGAGATAAAAAAAACCCAACGTTTGTCGTTTTGCTTCATAATGATGGCAATCAAAGTGTTTTGGTTTTGTTTTTTCCTTTTCTTTTTTATTAGTATTCAATTATATTTTCCAACAGACAACTAAACATGTGCAGAACGAAGTGCGATAAGGCGAGCGCGAGACGACCGCACCAACGGATGGCCGGCAATTTATTATTGGCAGCGAATTATTGTTCGAATTTTTTGTGCATCAGCGCGCCGCGAGAGCAAACTTTACTTTTTTCAAATAATTTTGTTACGCGAATTTGATGATGAAAAATTAGCAATGATTAATTTGTCGAATTTTTGCGTGTTTGGTTACATGTGCCTTCGGGCTATAATAAAAGGGAAGACGAGCCATAAACAAGCATTAGCTAACAACACTTTCAAATTATCTACACAAATGACAAGCTAAGTCAACATAGCAAAAAATATAAAAATACATGTTATTGGATTAGCCAATTGTTGTGATTTTTGGGGCAAGAATTCTGCGACGTAAATTCAACATTATTGAATAACAGATCAGGGAACGATGATGCATAAGTTTGGCAACTTTGGAAAAATCGGACCAAAGGTATTAATAAGTATATTAGTCAAGTATTCTGTAGTCTTCCTAAGCGGCGGTAGATGAAAGCCCCATCAAAATCTGCGGGAGGCCAACCCTCTACTCTGGCAGAAAAAACACCAACCAAAGAAAAGTCTTGCGGAGGCCCTATGCTCCCGAGAGAAGTTAACGAGGATACAAAAGTTCTATAGTCTTTGCTAAGAGGCAAAGAGGCTTTTGTGAGACTGTCAACAAGGAGGTATCGATTCAAACCCGAGGATAAAATAATGGAATTGTGAGCAAAAATGAATTCAAAAATGTTTAGTGAACAGTCCCATGTCTTCAAGACCAAGGTGACAGTAGTAGCAAAGCAGATCCTGTTGCAAAAAGCAGCAGAGTGACTAAGCTCTACTGTTAAGTTGTGCTTATACTGCTGGATACAATTAAAAGACAAACGAATTAAATTTGGTTTTTCGAAAATTAGTTGAGTTCGCCTTAATAAATGACAATCAATGAATGAATAATGAATTTCAGTTGTTGGTCAAAAACAGCTGTCAGATGATGGCACAAGTCAATCATTTGGTATTCCAGGTTTTTGTGTTTTTGGATGGACAGCATGTTTGGCAAGTTCCCCCTTGCAGACCAGAAAAATCAATAATTAAAAAGAAGGTTATAAAAAAGTTTATAATTTGAATAGAAATAATGATTTTTGCTGGCGGAGCTCACAGCCAAAACTCCCCATTCGAACGACTGTTTTGGGTTTTTCGTTGAACAAAAAAAAAACAAAGACGATTTTTGTATTTTTCTGTTGTTCAGGTGCGCCTGGCTGGCATATGCGACTTTGAAACAATATATTACCGACAACTTTTTTCATGCATTATTCAGTTAATTTAATTTTGTAATTGTTAGATTTAAGTTTAATTCGGTTTAGAGAAATTTAATTCTGATTGAGGTGTAATTAACCCATTGCTGCCTAATGGGTAAAATTTTACCCATGAAATTTGTTTTTTTTTTAAATCACAAAAAAGTCAATGTTTGAAATCTCTCAAAACCATTTATAGGAATAGTAAAGATGGAACTACCTTAACGTAGTGAAGGTCACCCTAAAATTTCGCCATCTAGCTAGAGTTACCAGACTCCAAAAATCGTGAATTTTCCGGAGGTGGAAAATGTGGCAAACGTAGTGGCCTTAGAACTTCAAAAAAATCTGCCTCCTAACTTACCTGTAAAAAATACAACTTTTATGTTACAAAAATGTGTTTTGTGTTACAAAAATTGTACTTGTACATTTTTTTAAAATCGTGTTAATTTAAATTTAGGATGCCAAAATGGCTGCCAAAAGTTCACGAATTGAGAGTGTTAACCCTCTGAGAAGTTTTGCTAATAACGGTTTGCCTTAGTTGTACCAAAAAGGTATGTCAGGTATGTGCACATATACATATGTATGTAATTCAACCTACTGCCCGTTTTATATAATGAAGTATTACTTTAAGTTTTTTTTCTGAATAGTTATTTTGTTTTTAAGTTATTTATGTAAAAGGAATTTTTTTTGTTAATTTATTTATATATTTTTTTTTGTATAAAATGTTTAGTACAGTACTTTTCGTTTATAACGAACCCGTTTAAAACGATTTTCCGCCTAAAACGAACCAATTTCAAAAGTACGTGCTGTATCTTTTCGCTTATTACGGACCCCTTTTAAAGCGAACTTTTGGGTTAAACGAACCATTTTGCCCAGTCCCTCTAAGTTCGCTTTAAGCGAAAAGTACTGTACATGTTTTTTAGAGTATTTTTTCTGTCCATAAAAAAGTGAATTTTTATTAGTTATGTAAAGAATGAAAGGAATGAAATCTGTAACAAGAGGTCTTAATGTGGCCTACAAAAAAATAAAAAACCATAAAAATTTAATAGGTGTTGCGTTATTTCGTAAACAAAATTTGTAAGTACCGGGGACTCAGGGTGGGTAGATACGTGATTTTAATAGGGGTGGGTGATTGAGGGTTAAAAAACTCAACGATTGGTCAGTAAATTACAGCACAAAAACAAACATTCCGCGTAAAGTAAGAACTCATATGCAACTCATACGAGCCCCGAAATTGCCCAGCAATTTGAACACAAATGAAGTCATTCATTTCAAGTATCAAACGCAAGTGATTCCTTGTAGTACAACAAGAAATTAAGTACAAATAAAATTGTAAGCACAGCAGCTGAAAAAAATGTTTGCCAAATGTTCAGCTTGCAGAACAGCAGCAACAACAACAACATCAGCAGGCACCCGCCTAACCGCAACTCGTAAAAAAACAGTATACACACAAAAAACACACAAAGCGCAGCGCCAACACAACAACGCACCGCGCAGGGAGATGTGTGTGCGCCAACCAACATACGGCAGTCGAAAGCGACAGCAAATAAGGAAAACGAACGGCAAAAATTGCGCGGCAAACACATGTAAACAAAGCACGAGACGACCATGTCGGACGACGCAGCGAAGCCAACGTCGCAAACAGCGACTGCGTTGGACAACAGCAGAGCGCCACACACGACCTGCCGGCAGGGGAAACGTCGTCAACGACCAAACGAACAAATAAGAGAAAATCGGCTTTAGCAATGTGAGCGCCGTTTTTCTCGACTCCTTAATTTTTTCCGTTTTGTATGGAGTTTTGCATTTGTGCAGTTTTTACGATGAAGCAGCAAGTCTGAACAACGGCAGGAGGGGGCAAAACGAACTGGACACGTTAAAGGCGCAGGAACAGTGGTCAGCCAATTTAAGTTAATGCATATAAATTTACGTGGTTCTCTTTTGTAATATTTATAGACAATACAATTTTGTATACAAAATTACAAAAGTTTTTGCATTGTTGTTTGTTTTAAATAAATATACAAAGTTTAAACTAAATGGAGAAAGCTTGGCAAAATCGTAGATTACTAAAACATTGTTGTTAGAAAATATGAACTTATTTCATTTTTAAGTTCACACAATTTTTTAGATCACAATTAATGAGCTGCTGAATAAATAATAACAAGAAATCAAGTTTCCTGATCAGAATCACAAGCACAACCAAACAAAAGTTAACCAGATAAAATTTTTAATGCCTTTTGAACCCGAAAAGGGAAGAACCAAACTTGTATTTCTCGATGAAATAGTTTGCATAACTTTGAAAAAACTTCAAACTTTTAAGCATTTGGAAGCACATAACATATATTATTTATCATATCCTATTTATGTATGTATATATTTATTCCTCGTAGTAAATAACACAAGCTTTTCAAAAATGTGCTCAATAAAATGTGTAATAAAAACGCTTATGAAGTTGAAGAAGGGAGCACAAACATGGCATGTTTTTGAAATATTGTTCAATGGGTTCAAAGTCTGCGAAATCAACAGAAAATACAAATTATTCTTTTGGTATCGATGGCCAACTGTGACAAACAGTTATGCACTTTTTCCATCATTCCAGCGTAACAATGTTTATATGTATTACTTTTTATTTTATAAATAAATTGGAAAGAAAAAAATCAGTCAGTGTATGAAAAACAATTTGTTTGCAAAATTTTATACCAATTACCTTTGAAAAGTGTAAATTATTTAATTGCGACCACTGTGCGGCGCTTGGCAATTGACAGGCCGAATTTACAATCAACAGAAATTCAGAAAAAACAAGGAAAATCTACATAATAAAAAAATTAAGGAGCACATAGCAAATAGAAACAAAGAAAAGGTGCAATAAAAAATGCCACAATGAATGGGGATAAAAATAGTATGCGCCAAAAATAAGCAATATGTGGGCGAGGAAGAGAAAGGAAGAAAAAAGTTGCCAAAAATTCAAACAGTGGCAGGAGGAAGCAATAAAGCGAAATATGAAGAGCAAAAAAAACAACGTGGAAGTGCGAAAATGAATGAAAGCAGGCGCTTAGAGACGAAAGTGGGTGCGTGCGTGTGTGTCGATGAGCACAGAGCAACAAATTGAAGCAGGGGTTGGAGTCAAGAAGCCATTTCAACTATTGCACATTTTTAAAAATTGAACATCTGACATCCAACATTTGTAGCATTAAATACAAGTTTATAATAAAAAGGCAGAAATTTCAAAATGAATGACACTTTGTTAGCTTTTCGTACTCTGCGTTGATTGCTATCAATTACTATTCAATAAAACTATAACCAAACGTGAACTTTTGCCGATTGTACAGATTTGTTTTTGCCTTTTCTATTCGCATTGTTTTTGTTGCAGCTGCAATGTTTGTAAACATTTGCACCTTTGATTGCTTTCGATTTCAAAGACGAATTCCTCGTTTTTTACAACGCTACTCTCATTCATTTTTGTTCTTGTAATCAAACATGGAAATGTCGGCGTAAAAACGAGAGAAATGTAAACGAACAGTAACAGAAAATATCAAAATAGAAAGAATAAATACTAACCCGCGCACACTGTGCGAAGCGATGCAGCGGCTGTTTGGCTTTTCGACTGGAAGCGGGCAGCGGGTGTGGAAAGCACGTGTTTTCCGTTTTCAATGCGATTTTATTGCTTTTCTTGTTTGCAGGTACTTTTTATTTTTACTATTTTCTTTTCGGTTGCTTTAATTGTTGCACTTTTTACACAACTTGGCGCGCGTAAATCTTGCAGCAACCACACTTTTACGCTTTCTTTTTGTTGATTTTTTTAAATATTTTTCTTTCCGTCGCTCTAATGCTGTTTTCTTTTCCAAATGCCTATTTTTGCATAACTTTAAATATGCGTAAATGCAAACGAAAATTCGGCAAATTCTGCTTCACTTTTTTTTGGCAATGATAATTTCTTGCTACGTTTTCCTCTTTCTGCACTACGTTATTTTTACGTTTTAACTTATTTCGACACTGGTATTTCTGTGTTTTTTCTCCTTTACTAAGCAATATTTTTGCGCTCTTTCTTTTCTTCGGCCTTTTTGTATTTTTTAGCACTGTTTGCAGCACTTGCAAAAATTCTACAACTTCCTCCTGCCGCGCCTCCCCCGCTTAAAAACTCTTCGCATGTGCATACATTCATTCGTCAGCGACTTGATCGTTTTTTCCTGCTGCCGCTGTTCCTGCCGTTGTCGTTGTTGCTGTTTCTTTGCTTCAATTCAATTTTCTCATTTGTCTTTTTTTCGACACACACGAAACACCAGCGAAACGAAAAAACGAAAAAATGGCCGCGCGCACACACCAGCCGCACGAAAAAGCAGCAACAAAAGCCACACTCACGCGAGCCGCCAACACTTTTTCCTATTTCTATTTAAATTATTGCCCATAAAATTAGAGCTAAATTTTAATTTTTTTTACTTGCAATTTTTTCCAACTTAATTTATAATTTCGCATTTATTTACAATCAAAATCACATTCACTTCCACTTTTTGTACTTTTGCTGGCGATTTTTGCGACTACCTAATAAAAAGTCACACCGCACTGGCGCTGCACTCCTGACTCGGGTCGTTGTTTGTGTTGCTTTTTTTACGTTTCGCGTGTTGCACTTCGCTGCTGTTGTTTCGTACTTATTTTAACCTCTGCGACGTTGTTGTGCTGATGCTCTGGTCTGCCGTGGCCAGTGTGTGTTTTGTAATATTTTTTACAAAAACAATTTTCCACCAAATTCAGTTGACCGAATCGTTGCGCGCAGTCCGTCCGCTCGTCTAATGTTCACCACCGAAGCAAAAACTCGACTGCGGCCAAGTGCAAATAAAAAAAATCACATCACGATTTTTTTCCCAATTGCCACTCGCCGACATCGGCGACGCTCAGCAGCAGCAGCGGCAGCGTCGACAACGGCTGCAGCGCAATGAAGGGGCAGCAAGAAGCACATGGAAAACATCAGCAGGGGAAATGCCCGAAGCAGCATTGAGCACCGGTGTGGTTGTTCTGCTCTTTCGTTTCGGTTTCTTCTCCAAGACACCATGCACACGCGAGCACATTTCGGGTGCTCGGTGCGCACAAATTCCAATTGGAGTTGAATGAGTACTTTTTCAGATGAGTGGCTCAATATGAAAATGAATTTAATTCTATTTAATTATGTATAAAACAATAACTTAAAAGATAAATACACATAAATGTGATAAATAGTCATTGCTTTTTTTGTGCATAGAACGCAAATTGCTGCAATTAGTTATGACTTGGCGAGAAAAATGTTCTGCTACTATTTTAGACGGCGTTGCCGGACACACTGTTGACTGTGTTTATGTTTTTTATGCAAGCGATCGTTCGTTTAGCCGGATGAGTGCTACACTCTGCTTAGTAAATGTTAAATTCTAATCAAAGTGGCAGCTGAATATTTTGGCTCAATTTCAATCATATATTTCGAATTTAATTAAATTAATTTTATTTTCCTTTCTTTCAATAACTTTATTTTCATTTAATTAATATTAATTTTTAAACTTCAATATGTTTGATTTGCATTTGTTTAAAATTTAGCATTTAAACATAATATTTTATTGACATTTCCATCTATCCTTTGAATTGTTATCATTTCGTTTTAGTTGAAGATATTTCAATTTTTTAAATTTAAATTTTTTATATACAGTCGAGTCTGGGTATAGTGAACACTGGGTATTTTGACATGGAGCCTCTAAATATTGAACAAAATTTTGAAAGCAATTTTAAGCAAAAAGTGTATTTTGAGCAAATAAAACGAGTTTTTGAACAAAAATGTTAACCTTGATATAGTGAACAACTTCAATACTGTAAACAGGTCTTGCAATAATTAGTTCACTATATCCAGACACGACTGTATAACCTTAGCTCAATACTTCAGCGTACATTGCCGTCACAAAATGACCAGCCCATGCTTTTTTCGCGTGTACAACTTTTTATAGTTTTGTGTTAATTTTATTGTTTTTTTGCATTTTGATTTATTTCTTTTTGGCAATTTTTATTGGAAGCTGTGCGTGCCAGTCGTTGCTATTGTTGTGCGCCAGCATTCGTCGCTGCCGGCGCGTGTAGCGGCCGGCATGTTGGCTTGTGTTCTTTCCATTACTTTTTTTATTTGATTAAATTTTGCGCTCACGTTTTCTCGTGGAGTAATTTGTTTCTCTTTTTGGAATCCGGTTTCGTGTCGTTTGTTGTGCTGCTGTTGTGGTTGTTGTTGCTGTCGGCTTATGGCTTTTTATATAATTTTTGCATTTTTTAATTTACATTTTAAATTCGGCGTTCCTTTCCAATTTAATTTCTTTGGCGAAAGAGTCGAATGGTGATACTAACATCAACAACAACAAAATGTGAACAACATAAATTGTAATAATTGTTGTAATATAGGAAATTACGAATTAAACACATCTCAATATGCAAATTGGCGGCAAGTATTGAATACTGTCGGCAGCGCATTGTAGCCAATCAGGAGGCATTTTTTTGTATGGCAATGGGTGGTGAGCTGCGACCCTACCTGGAAATTTTTGTTTTGTATGCTTTGGAAATTCATTTCACTCGTACATACACGCATACATATGTACATATGTATGTACTATGTGTGAATTAGATTGAGTGCAGTTAATTGAGCGAAGTGCGTTACTACCCCTAAGTAATTTTTTAGGAGATATCGTTTTCTAATTGAATTACTATTTTCAAATCTATTGTTTTATGCAATTATAACTTGTTTCCCCATTATTTTAGAATAAACAGAATCAACTCGTAGGACGAATTTTACGCAACGAAAATTTTCGTCGTGAAATTCGTCCGATGAAACAGAAAAGGTGCAAAATTTACATCAGCTGTGAAACAATGAATCAGCCACACAATGAAACAAATCCGAAAATTTTTATTGAATTTTTTTGTTTGTTTATTTTTGATTTTCTGCGATATCTGCGATAAAATTAAAATTTGTTCTATCGTCGGACGATCGGTCGTCGTACGTTCATTGCATAAAATTCGTCCGACGAGTTGATTCTGTTTATTCCAATAATAACGAAATTATATACACATTTTTGTTAATTCATTAGACGAAATTAATTGCTATAAATATGTGTCAATATGATTAAAAAGCAAATGAAATTATTGCAATGTAATGTCATGATCAGTGGCGTACACAGGATTTCATTTAAGCGGAGTTTCGTACACAAATTTTGAGCTCAATACTTCATATTTTCCAACCAGAATTTCCAACACTTACAACATTTTTGTAAAAACAAATATTTGCGGTGTGTTTGAACTCCAAACCCCTCTTGCGTGCGACTCTGATCATGATTATGATTTGAACTAAAATCATTGCGCACTGCAATCTAAATGTTTATTGTGCTATTGCCACGCACTCATAATTGACAAAAAACATGAAAATCGGGTTTGAATCGGTCAAATATTTGTTTGCTTTTTAAATTTAAATTAATTATTTTAGAATGATTCAGTCCATCAATTGTGCAATGAATTTGTTTTGTTTGAATTAAAATTTTAAAATGTTATCTTTGATTATTTTATTTATTTATTATATTTGTATATTATTATTATATATATTATATTATTATATTATTTATTATATTATATTATTATAGTATTATATTATATATATTTTATTTATTATATTTGATTATTTTAAAATAATTTGGTTGGAAAAATTTCTCGACGTCTGCTTCTCAGTTTATCGGTCTAGTCACTTAATTTCAACGATTTTGACAGAAAGAGTGAGTCCACTTCATCATCATCATCATCATCATCATAGCGATTACAGCTCGCGGTGAGCCAATGCTTCCTTTACAATCGCACTCCAGAGTCCACTTATATTTACGTTATTGCTTCTTACGATATTAAGAAAAGTAAGAGGCGGCACGCATTTACGTTACTCGGATATAAACACTTTGAAAATCATTAAAATGATTCGCAATGGGTTGGAGTCATTGCTAAACACCAAAGTGTGTGTTGCATTTGCTCTCAAACTGTAAGCTATTGAATTCAATTTCTGACTTTAACACCTTCACGACGAATGTATCACCGTCGAATGAAAAGAAAACTGTCCATGGGAACAAATATTTTACCAATGCTATTTTTGTTTGTTAACTGCTGTACCTGAGAATAGTTGTCGCCGGATTGAACGTGGAAATTGAAGACATTTTTATAAGAACTAAAAAAAATCATAACGCTCAAATGCATCATTGAAAAGTTTAATCCAGTCGTTTCTGGGTATAGTGAACACCCTATATAGTGAACACCTCGATATAGTGAACACCCAAATTTTGACATGGAGCCTCTAAATATTGAACAAAATTTTGAAAGCAATTTCAAGCAAAAAGTGTATTTTGAGCAAATAAAACGAATTTTTAACAAAAATGTTAACCTTGATATAGTGAACAACCTCAATACTGTGAACAGGCCTTGCAATAATTAGTTCACTATATCCAGACACGACTGTAATAATAAATAATAAGAAATTATACATTTTATTTTATTTTATGTTATTTTATTTTATTTTTTTTTATTTAATTTTATTTTATTTTATTTTATTTTATTTTATTTTATTTTATTTTATTTTATTTTATTTTATTTTATTTTATTTTATTTTATTTTATGTTATTTGATTTGATTTTATTTGATTTGATTTTATTTGTTTTTGTTTTATTTTATTTTAGTTTATTTTATTTTATTTTATTTTATTTTATTTTATTTCAATTAATTTCATTTCATCTCACCTCATTTTATCTCATTTCATCAAATTTTATCTCATACATCTCATCACATCACATCACATCACATCACATCACATCACATCACATCACATCACATCACATCACATCACATCACATCACATCACATCACATCACATCACATCACATCACATCACATCACATCACATCACATCACATCACATCACATCACATCACCTCACATTATATGGCATCACATCACAACACATCACATCACACATCTTATCTCACAATTCCTTCCTCAATCCACACTTCAGAACAAATGCCATTCGAAATTAACCAAATTAAAGTAAATTGCAATGAAAAATAGTCAACCAACAACAAAGTGAAATATTAAGGGAAAACGCTGGCAGGCCAAAACAGTTTCGGTCATGATGATGATTTGTATTTTGCAACAACACTAACTGCACACTTACACAGCAGATTAATGCGTTGTATGCAGAAGCGCCAACGCGTTAGAACTAAAGCCGCCAGCCATGACGCTCTGCTAGCCGGCAAATCGCGCAAATCCCACAAAACAAATGACTCGGAATTTTTCACGACAACAGCAATAACAACAACAATACCGACAACAATTGTAATAACAAACACTGGACAGGAGGTGCGCGCCAGTTTTCGGGATATTTGTATCTAATGCGACCGGCACCATATGCCGGCCGGCTCATCGGCTTGGGGCATTGGCACGCTTTATGCGATGAATTGGCGTTAATTTGCGAAATTTATGACTGGAAGAAGTGAACGAGAGTGAGTGGAATTAGCAGCATCACTGTGAATGTAATGTTAGGAATTTATTCGATATTGAAGCGGTGGGAAATTCGACTAGTACGTGATTAAACAATATGTAAGCGATATGTGTTGTAAAAGAATTTGTAGTAAACATAACATAAAACAAAAACATTCAAAAATTGCTTTGATCTTCTGCTGCTCAGATACCAGTCACGACTTGCGTCGCAGATGCTTGAAATGTGGGAGGAGAAGGTAGGTAATTTACCTGCTAAGTGTTTGGATGCATTTTTTCTCTGTCTGTACAAATCTATATCAGGAAATATGAAAAAATCTTTAGGGATTTTCCATCACTTAAAACTTCTGGCTCTCAAGATTCTGAATAGACTTTGTGACTTTGATCATCTAAGAGATTTTCTTGTGCCATCACAATGAGTTTAACTGAGGACTCTTAGGCAATAGAGGTGCAGTTTTCTCGCGCTTGGAAGACAAAACTAATGCTCTATAAGCCGCTCAAAGTATTGTGTTCCTATAAAGTGCAGAAGCATGAAGGATTCACTGTCACCGATGAAAATTTTTTAGGCAATCAATTGACTAGTTTCAAGTTTTTCAAGGCATAAACGTAATGAAAATGCTTCACTTGCAGTGTCTTTGAGTCGGTGAACCTTCGAGACAGAACGGAATCCAAAGTGACTGCAGCCTGCTTTCTGAGTAGAGCCAATTACGCTGCAAGTCTGACTTCAGTGTCTTAAGACATCTCTACCCTCGACAGCCATTCCAACTGAAATATAACTTAAATCCACATAAACAACTAAAACTTCAATCCATCTTTAAACGTCAAAGTTGGCGCCATATATCAGGTTATCGCTAACTAGTTGCTGATTTCTGTCATTCGATATTATTTCAACGTTTAAATACAGTACGCAACTTAAACGAGAAGATTATGAAACTGTCATACACTTAGTGTGACAACAACAACTGCATCCTTAATACTCCCACCACCTCGCTGAACTGTTGCTGCTGACCCTGGACAGCTGGACCCTGTTGACCATTGCCAATCTGTGCTGTGTAATGTTCTTAACTTAAATCGTTTTATGGCATCATTGGCAATTTCACACCCAAAAACCATCAAAACAAAACCAAAGAAAAAAAAGCAAAAAACTTAGAAGATGGAAGAAAAAATAAAGCCAAACTCTGAATGAAAAAAGTGTATGAAGTGCGCAGGGGGCAGCAAACTTTCGAAACATGCGGCAAGTAGTCAATAAAAATCGGCAAAGCGATTTACTTCGAACGCACAAACAAATCCAGTGGGGGCGGACACAGCCAGTTTATACGAGCGACGAGCGACTTGTGGAAAAAGTTTCTAGTAATTGAGTATTGAACAAATTTAGCATTTTCTCAATAAAAAAAATGCTATCTGGCAACACTAGAATGCAAATTAAAGTTCAAAAAACTTAGAGCAAACTTATGACTCGAAGTTGTATTTAATTCGTTGTGTTTAGTTGGTGCAAAATCTGCCCAGGAAATATGCAAACAATGACAACAACAAATTCGCGGCACTTTTGCACAAAGATGTGAATTCATTTGGTGGCGCAAAATGTCATAAATTATGGCAAAACGCCATACGACAAATTTTAATAAAATCAAATACGAAAATAATCAGTCGCCTCGAATGAAATGAAAAGCATAACCTCACACCCTGCAATAACAAAAACAACAACAACAACAGCAGCAGCGGCAGTCGTCGCCACCCCGCTCATCAACAACACAGCACAGCAGCTTCCGTTCGTAGTCGTCCGCCTTGTTGTCATTTGCCGCTTGCTATTTGAAACGTTTGTCTGTCCGTGCGTCGGCACGTCTGCTGCGGCCGCATTCGCACATGCAGCATGCGTTGGTTACGGGCGGAACTTCTTGGTCGCGCTCACTTCTTAGGGCCTTCTCTATGTTGTTGTTGTTGTTGCAATTGCTGAAGCGGCGGCAACTTGAACTTCCGGGCTGCCTTCAAGTGGCGGCAATGGCGCAGGCAAAGGCACATCACGGCCATAAATCATTATTGTCTCTGACGCTCGTGGCTCGGGCTTGTCGCTGCTGCTGCCACCAACACACATACAACATACATACAACACACACACACACACACAACACATATAACACATGAATTTGTAAGGTGGAGGTGGGTGCTAGGCCAAAACTCCTTAAGTCTGTTTGGAAAACGCTTCCTTTAAGGTGTCCTCGACTGGGGCATTGAAATGGTGAAAATCCTTTTTTAAATACCGTTAGACAGTTTATTTGTTTGTTGTTTTTGGGTGCTGAGCAGCAGTTAATTTAAAAAAAAAATGGAGTCAACGATGCTCGCTTGGAGTGAGTTGTTCTCAAATGTATATTTTTTAATGTTTCTTTCATATTCTCTTTTTCATAATTAAATATTTTTGACTTGATTCAACTCATTGTTATGAACTTTGTGGTGAGGAGAATTTAATCCGCGTAAAATCTATAGCAACCGTGCGAGTAAAATACTTTTGTTAAGCCATTTAAGCTGTGCTTCATTAATTGGAAAGACTTTTATTTAAAACAAAAATATGGAATTTTTTTTGTTAGAAAACATTAAGCCTCTTTTATTGTTTTTTATTGTTACAGGTTTTATTGTTACAGGTTTAATGATCCAAGCTTAAGATTTTGTAAGGCATTTGATTAAGAATGTTACGCAATCTTTGATACAACTTCTTTCAACAGAGTATTCTATCAATTTTTGATTCTTTTTAGTTAGGATTTTGCCAATCTTCGACACATAAAGGAATGGTTGACCTCTGTAATTTCATTTAAAAGAGAAAGTTTACGAATTTGAAGGCGTTTGAGCCAGGATTCTGTATCCATTTTGACATAACTTTGTTAAAAAAATATGATTTTCTCTATTTAAAAATTTCAGGTATTAGAGAATGAGGATTGGAGTATTTAGAATCACAAAGGCATTGACATCAGTAATCTGATCTAATCAAAGGATTTAAAGGGTAATACAGTGTGTGATGCCGTGGAGTTTGGGCATGGCTCCGAAGATACTAATACATGACCTTACGGTATAAAAGATAATGAAGTATGAACCTCATTATAGTTTTTGTATTTTAGACAAATTTGTTTAACAATGTGAAGTCATACGAAAGTTTTTCAGGTCAGAACTAACTATTTATATTGTAAACTTCATATTATAGAAAAATTTCAGGTCAAAATCAACTACAGTGGTGTCTGGATATAGTGAACTAATTATTGCAAGGCCTGTTCACAGTATTGAGGTTGTTCACTATATCAAGGTCAACATTTCTGTTCAAAAACTCGTTTTATTTGCTTAAAAGACACTTTTTGTTTTTTGCTTGAAAATTGTTTTCTATATTTAGAGGCTCGATGTCAAAATTTGGGTGTTCACTATATCGAGGTGTTCACTATATAGGGGTTCACTATACCCAGACACGACTGTATAGTTTTTTGTTTATATTTTAGAATATATTTTTTTAAATAATTTTTAGTTATAGGGAAGTTTTTCAGGTCAAAGTTATTATATTTTTTTGTTTTTTATTTTTGATTTTTTTTAACAATTTTAAGTTATATACAAGTTTTTCAGGTCAGAACCAACTATATTGTGGAGTTTATATTATATAAAAATTTTTCAACAATTTTAAGTTATAGGGAAGGTTTTCCAGTCAAAATGAATTAAGTATATTTTTTTGTTTATATTTTAGAATATTTTTTTTAACAATTTTAAGTTATAAGGAAGTTTTTCAGGTTTTTTTCTCATTTGACAATCAATTATACTTTGTTGTTTATATTTTGTTTATATACTTTGTTGCTTATATTTAAGTTATATGGAAGTTTTTCAAGTCAAAATCAATTAAGTATATTTTTTTATTTATATTTTAGAATATTTTTTTTAACAGGTCAAAATAAATTAAGTATATTTTAGAATATTTTTTTTAACAATTTTAAGTTTTATGGAAGTTTTTCAGGTGAAAATCAACTTTACTTTTTCATTTTTATTTTAGAAACTTTTTTTTTTAACAATTTTAAGTTATATGAAAATTTTTCAGTTCAAAATTAATTAAGTATATTCTTTTGTTTATATTTTAGAAACTTTTTTTTTTAACAATTTTAAGTTATGTGGAAATTTTTAAGTTCAAAATCAATTTAGTATATTTTTTTGTTTATATTTTAGAATATTTTTTTTAACAATTTTAAGTTATATGGTAGTTTTTCATGTCAAAATCAATTATAATCTTTTGTTTATATTTTAAAATATTTTGTACAATTTTATGTTATATGGAAGTTTCAGGAAGGTCAAAATCAACTATACTTTTTTGTTTTTATTTTAGAAACTTATTTTAACAATTGTAAGTTATATGGACGTTTTATGGATTAGAATCAACTATATTTTTAAGTTTATATTATAGACAAATTTTTCAACAATTTTAAATTTTATGGAAGTTTTTCAGATCAGAATCAACTTAAGACCTTATCATGAGTCAAATAATTATACCGTTTTGGAAAGGGTTTCCACCGATCTAATAAAAATTCCATTAAAAACAAACTTTTTAACGAAAAGTATAAAAGCAAAATTAAATATATGTTAATTGAATTTTGTACATAACTATTCACATCTGCCTCCAAGTGAAAACTCACATCTAAGTTAATTTGTTAAAAATGGCATCCAAAGAATTCCTAACATTAACTTTGAAGTTTGTAATGTATGAAATTTCAATGTTAAAAAAAATTTTTTCGAAATCATTGCATTCTATAGTTGAAACTCTATTATCCAGAATGCTTGGGAACGAAAGCATCCCGGATTATTGATTTGTTTATCCTAATTGTAAAACCATTTTGTAAAGGTGTTTTGTTTTAAGTAAAGGATTTTTTGTATTTTCAAGTAGTTTAGTGTTTAGTGAGTGTTTACTGATAATAAAGAGACACGCAAGGTAATTGCTATCAGGGATAATTTTTATTTTTTATTATACAAACAAGCGCACAGGAAATAGCAATAGAGAGACATAATATTGGTTCTTAGAGACTGTTGAAGACAGGGTTATGCATGAAAATTCTTCACACTTGAATTATGGACACTTAACTTGAAACCATTATGGTCAAAATTAAGCAAAAATCTCCCCAGGAAGGTCATTTCACAATCGCACAATACGAATCTCGAATCTCTCTTCGCATCGAGGTTCGACTGTGCACGGACTTAGCATAATTTCAGACTAACTTTTGCAGTGTACAAATACATAGAATTCTCCGTTCTCAGTCCTGCAACCAAACGAAACAAACAACAACAAAAACACCACTGTCATTTTACAATGCAATATGAGCGAACAGTTTGAGCGCTTCGGCAGCGTCAAGTGCACAATTTGAGCCAAATGAGGTATGTAACAGAGTTGGTAGCGGCCCGAATGCACTTTGGCTTAACACCAGAAGTCGACTGCCGACCGCAACGACGCAATGCAGCCGCTACTTAAGTCATTAGCACGTCAAAGTTTTTTCCTTGCTTTGGCAGCGAATGGCCAAAAAATTATGAATAAATATTTCGGCTGCCAATATGGAGAAAATTAACTGCCAAATGCGAAGACTTGGCAGGCAGGCAGCGAGCAGTGGAAAAGCGACGGCCATGTGGCTTAGTGGCAGTTATTTATTTTCAGTATGGCTGTTGTTTTTTTGTTATTTGGGTGGACATTTCGAAGATGCTTTGCGTGTGCGAGCGTGCAGCATTCGTATGTGTGTGTGTGTGCGTATGTGTAATTTAAACGTAACAACTTATGACAGCGAAGCAGAGGGCGAAACAGATGGGTGGATGGATGGATGGATGGATGGAGCGTTGGATGGATGAATGTATGGTTGTTTAGATGGAGGCTTCGACACGGACAGATGACGCGCGGTGGCTTATGTCAGGCGACTGTTGCCACCATCTGCTCGGCATGCAAGCGAGCGTTGGCTGAGCAGAGAAAGTGGCACTGGCAAAGTTTTTGTTTTTTTTGGTATTTTGTGTAATTTTTTGTCTGGTAAATGGCACTAAAGAATTTTGTATGATTCGAATCAATGTTATTATTGAAATTTTTAAGGAATTTTGAAGCCATTTTCTGCTTTTCCGCTGCAGACGCTGTGTGCCGCTTGACCGACTGCAACGGATATGCAGCGTCAAAGCTCAAATTTTTCTTGATGTGCTGTTTTCCTGCGGGCCATGTCAGTCTGGGCATTGTCAACGCCAATAGAACAACCACAGCAACAACTATAACAATAACAACAGCCATTTCATCATCAGCACCATTATCATCAGTGGCAGCCATAACAATAACAACAACAGCAACAACATTTGTAGCAATGAAAAATAACAGCGCGCATCCTGTCGATTGTCAAACGGGCACACTTCGGGGACATTTTGGCGGCTGGCAAATCGCAGATGACAAGCAAAGCAATTGCAGGATAATGCGACACATTGTTGTGCTGTGTGCAGTGTTGTTGGGCTGCGCTGAGCTGAGCTGTCATATGAATGTCCTTGCTGGGCTTGTGGCGCTGTTTATGTTGTGGCATGTTTTCGGCCACAGCAATGCGCGCACAATAAATCATCGACACTACAGCGCCCACAACAACAACAACAACGATAACAACAAAAGCGACAGAACAGGCCAGCCACAGTAAGAACAAGAAAATGGTGTACTTGTAGCAGAGTCAGCGAATGACATTGCGACTGCTTTTGATTGGCGTCGACGCCTGATTTTGTGCCGCTTTCACAGCAGTTCAGCTGTTCTTGCGTTCGTCTCTTCCTACTCGTATTTCCAGGGGGGGGCAACATTCGGCAGGAGGTGGGCTGGGGAGAGGTTAGCGTTGGGTTGAAGTTGGTGCTTTGTCTTTGTGCGTTAACTGCATTGCATTGTTGTTGTTGTGCTGTTATCCTTGACATTTGACGCTATCATGCGTTCAGAGAAACCATGAAGGGGGCCACAAGCAGTCAGCTAGACAAAGCTTGACTTTGCATTGCATACACTTCTTACTTTCAACTTTGGGCATTTCTTTCCGTTGCTACGCAGCCATTCATTCGTTCGTTGGTTCATTCATCCATTCATCAGTTGCGCCTGTCGCCTGGCGCGCACACGTGGTCTGCATTGCCGACGCCGACGCCATGCCACACAAATGACCCGACGTAAATCGCCTGCAGTCATCTGTCTGACTGTCTATATGCCGCTCTACCCGCCGCTTGGTCTGTCTGTGTGTCTGTGCGGCATTTTCTGTGCACATTAACTTAAATGCGCGGCACTTTGTAAAAATGTCAAAGGAAATCGCTGTCCATCTCTGCCGCCAACTCGGCCTCCTGGTCATGCCACACGTTCCGGCTGCGCTTCCAGCTCTCCCTGCTGCTGCTGCTGTTGTTGTTGATGATGATGCGCATGTTGCTGCTGCTGATGATGTTGTCGCTGTTGATGATAATGTTGGCTGTATTGTTGTTGCACTAAAATGCCGCAAATTATGTGCGCGCACACACGTTTGTATCTCAAGTGTGTGTTTGTTTGTGAGTGGCCGCATTTTTCCAAAAGTCAGGCCCACAGATAAAACCAACAATGACAGCTCGCAATTTTTTCCCATTTATTTTCCACACCACATGGCTCACACTTAGTCGCAGCTTTGCTTTTACTTTGACGTACCAAGAAAACCTAAATGGACAAAATATTTGCGGTTCAGTGTTTAGACATAAAAACGACATACATTACTGAGAGTTAAAACGAGCTTCTTGAGTACAAATTGTGGAAAAATTTCAATATTGGTGCAGCACTGATTGTGAGCGCATTCAAGGTTCAGTTGCAACAGATTATAACTTTTTCATTGAAGGTCAATGTTTTTATAACTACAAAAGTTACAAACACTTTAAAGTGTTCATGTTTAAGTGAAATAAATTTATATTTGAGAGAATTTCGATGGCTAAAGATTTCTTAGTATTGTATTACAATCTAGATCTGAATCTGTGTTCCACGCCAAGGTCAGAACAATCTGCGCAGATTCCAGTTGGCTTAGGGTAAGCGGCATATTGGCTCGAGATATCCGGATCCTATTGGACAGACAATCCACTTTTAAGGCTCTTGATGCAGTCTTAATAGCTTCAAATACTGTTCTGAACTGTAGAAAATCTTTTATCGAGACTGCATGGCAGATTCATGGGAACATGGGACAGGGAACTGTAGAGTAGACGAGCTCGCTAGACAGTATACGACGACGTAGTTCCTTCAAGACATGGCAACGTTTGATATTTCTTTTTTAACCTGTAAGCCTTCTACTCACACAAGCTCCATACAAGGATCTAATCTAAGATAAGCTTAGCTGAAGGCCACGGAGAATTTGCTGTGCGCCAAATTTGGTTAACTTTAGAATTCGTTCTTGAGAACTTCTCTCACTAAAAATGAACCAGTTAAGAATTATGATTGGATTTCTGACAGACGGAAGGTTAGGTTTGCTTTCTAATGACTTCTGTCCAAGTTGTATGGACGATGAAGAGTAGAGCACTTCACCCTCTATGCACTTGTCCCTTACTATCTTGAAGAAGGAAGACTCACCGGGTACACACTTTCTTCAACAATCTAGAGCATCAAGTTGATAAGACTATTTACATTCTACTAGGCTTCGCAAGAAGCTCAAACTGGTTCAATGATGTGAGCTTTTATGGCCTAAGGAGGCCAGCGACTTCTACATACCGACCTTGGATCTCTGATTGATTAATTCTGATTGCGGGCTGGGTAGTATTTTGTGTAACCCCGAGTGCAGATTTAAGAAGCTTGAAGAATTAACAATACATTTGTATTTTTTAAATCTTTGGTAGGTCTTTGAAAGTTAGACCTGAAGAATGTATTTATGAAACGTGGTGAAAAATATTTTTAATGCAAGCCGAATATGTATTTAATGCACATCGCATGACTGATATGAATGAAGTATGTAAAATTATATTACTTATAATATTCTTTTACTTTATTTTCCTTTAGTATTTGAACTTAAGTTGTAAATTTTCGAAACTTCTTATGTAACAAATATTTTTAGTTTATTTTATTAATTGGGGTCATTGTTCTCATATAAATTAAATCTTAATATCATATTTTAAAATCCCTCAATTTGGAAAACTAAATAATTAGCTTCAGTATTTTTTGTCATACAAAGTATCATCAAGTTATGACTAAATCTTTAACTTTTTATGTGATTAATATTTTTAGTGGAATTACTTATATTTTTATTCGATTTGCCTCCATAATTAGATCCACTTTCCTTATATAAGATTGCAATTTTGTCGTTAAAAGTCTCTAAAAATTATTCATTGGTAAAACTTAATAGTCAGTTTTCTGATCATACAACTTTAACTTTTCATGTGATGTGATTTCGGTGGAATTATTTTAATTTGTAGTCGGTTTTTTCCTCCGTAATGGGGTCCACTTTTCTTATATAATATGGTGGTTAAAAATCTCCAAAAATTATTATTTGGTAAAACTTAATAATCAGTTTCAGTGTTTTTTGATCATACAAAGTCATCATCCTCCTTTAACTTTTTATGTAA
The DNA here is from genome assembly GCA_963668005.1 of Melieria crassipennis. Classification (NCBI taxonomy): domain Eukaryota; kingdom Metazoa; phylum Arthropoda; class Insecta; order Diptera; family Ulidiidae; genus Melieria; species Melieria crassipennis. Next base: position 103,669,454 of record OY764961.1, read on the forward strand.
TAAAGTTAAATTACTTTACTTATTAATCAATTTTGTCTCCATAATTCGGTCCATATTTTTCATATAAGAACGTAATATGGTCCTTGAAAATCTCTAAAAATTATTCATTGGTAAAACATTATAGTCAGTTTTCTGATCATACAAAGTATCATCATCAAACAGTGATTCAAACTTTAACTTTTCATGTGATAAATATTTTTAGTGAAATTACTTCAATTTTTAGTCGATTTTGCCTCCATAATTGGGTCCACTTTCCTCTTATAAGATTGTAATAGCGTCGTTAAAAATTTCTAAAAATTATTAATTGGTAAAATCTAATAAATAGTTGAAGTATTTTTTGAGTCTTCAAAGCCTTCAATGTAAAAGTTTCATCTTTTTTACTAAACTGATAACACAAATTTATACTTCCACCTTCAGAGTTATCATATATTTTTATTATTTAGATTTGTTACTTCTCATATCTTATTTTAAAATAATTACATAAATTTCACATTATATCATCAAAACATAACAGAAGCATGCACACGAAAAAAAACGAGTGGCAAATGAAGCAACTGTAGCATAAATCTTAAAATTTGGTTTTATCAAAATTTCTGCTCCATTAGTAAGCATTTTTAATTAATATGTTTCGCCTCTTGCCACAACTACATACAACAACACATACAGCTACAACAAACACTCGGCCCGAGTTGCAACACTTTTTTAACTTGGGTGCGTTTTCTTTGTGCACAGCACTAAACAAATGACCACAACACTTTGGGTCAAGATTTATTTCCATAAAATTTGTTTACTTATGACTGCACAAATTTGTTTAGAAAACAACAACGCCGGCACCAGCGAGTAGGCAGTGGGCGGGCGTGGGAGGGGCCGTTGGTCAACGCAAGTGGACATTTCATTATATTTTGTAGCCAAAGGCAGACGACAAAGCGACCGAGTTGAAGTGGCCAAGCGGCAAAAAGTGAAGAAAAGGTTGTTTTGTTGTGTGGTGTGTGCAGGGGGCAGCGGCGTTGGAGAGTGTGAGTAACGGGTTGCAAAAGGCTGAGTGTAGTTGTGTGTGTGTGCAGTTGGTTGATGAAGAATGGGTGTTGATTAGAAGTTTTGCCATTTCGCATGGCGCTGTACCAAATCATTGGTCAAGTGGATGCCTGATGCCTTTTGTGTTGAAGAGAGTTTTTATAATGAAATATAGATACAGATATGGCAGCATAATCATATTCTCAGCATGAGACAATACTAAAAAAATATGAAATTTGCAATTTGTGGAATTAGCTCAACAACGCAGCTTTTGGGCCGGGTTTAGTTAGTACTTTTATTGCCAATACAATAAATTTTCAAACAGTTTATTAAGCAGTAATATTGCTAAACGAAGGACTCTGCTTAGTATTTATTGGTACCTATTAATATATATTTTCCTAACATTTCTTTAACCACGTTTTCGCAACTCTTAAACTGCCCGAGTTGAGTGAGTCAGTCACTGAATTGGCGAAAACGCTTCCTACTGGGTCACTTGCAATACGTGTAAAAATTGCCATAGTTTTGTTAGTGTTGGCATAGTGCAAGGTTTAAATTTTCAAATTTATGACATTTGGACATGTTGCTGTCGACTTGGCGCTGCCTGGCTTTAAGCCATTCCACCATGTTGTTGCTGTTGTTGAACAGTTTATAGTTGGCGCTTTGAGATTTTCAATTTTCTAAATTCAGATTTTATAGTTTTATGATAAATGTGTGTTGGGCGTGTTTTGTTTGCACTGGCGTTGTAATTGCACAAACGGGCAAATGGTGGACAATCCCACAAAATGCCAAAGCGTTGCGGTAATAATTTGCCGTTATTTATGGCATTCATGTGTGACAATTTAATTTTATAATGCATTGAGAGAAGATATGACAAAGGGACAAGGGAACAGGGAGCAGGCAATAAGGGGAGAGTTATTATGATTAAAGTTCATAGTTGGAGAAATGATCTGTGAATCTTGACTTGAAATTGATGCTTCATATGAAATTTAATCAAAGTGTTGATAAGAGATTTTCGATTCGGCATAAAAAGATAGAATAAGAAATTTTTATTATATTTTATATCTGAATACAGATTTTTTGATTTGATGTAAAAACATTCTCGTGATATCAAACTTTGGGCTGGGGTAATTTTACTTGAAGATTAATAAGCACAGAAGAAGTTGTGGTCTTTTTGAAGGTTGGATATAGACTCGACTCCACTTGGAGACCCTGTTGCAGTGTTGCCGTTGTGCGACTAAAGTGTCAAATTGATACTTTCTGGAGACCGATGCCACCTGACGCCGATTTTTTGAAAATAGGCTTGTTTTGACACTTTTCTTAAAAATCATGCGACTTTTGCCCTTTTCCTTGATCAAAAAGTTTATATGTACATTTTGAAAGTTGTTTCGTAAAGTTAATTTTTCTTTTGCGTGTTTAAAAATACTCAAAATATGCCTTCCTTTTAGTATTCACTTTTCAGGGGTAACACTTAAGTACTTAAAAATTACACCCCTGGCAACATTTAAACTACTTGCAACTCTTTTATTATGTCAAAGTTTTTCCGCAAAAATGTACAAAATTAATCTGAATTAACGCGCTTTTTTGTGGCACTGCCTAAGTTATTTGTGCTAAATTAATTTTGATGGCTCCCAATGGATAAGTAAGTATATCACGCATATGCTTTGAAATGCAAATGTTTGCATAATAAATACAGAACATGCACATTGGGACTTTTTAACCCTCATCCGACGTTCAAAAAAACTCACACATAAGATGTTCGGGTGAAATTTCACCCATGTGGTACTTTGTGTTGTTTTAATGAATTTTTTGACCAATTATAGTAAAAAACATTTGTTATCTTTAATCTTTATTATTATTGTTATCTTACAGATAAATAAGTTAACAAATTTTTCTATATTTATTTGCAATTAGGGCAACTAGGTTAGGTTAGGTTATTGTGGCTGCCTCTGTAAGAGACACACTCGGTGGCCTATTATGAGACCCGTTGTGATATACCACATATTTTACCAGTTTTTTAAATGTATATGTAACACTTTTTTTCAACATATGTTACAGCACACATTTCAAGCGGATGGGGAAAGGGGGCAAGGAAGGGCAGTAGTTAACTAAAACTTTGTGTTCACCACATGTATACTTTTTTCAAGAATTGCAAGCAGAATATGCCTTTCGATTGTTTTTGATACCAAATTGGTACCGTGCTCCAGGGGCGTAGCCAAGGGAGGGGTTTAGGGTGTCAGAACCCCCCCCATAGCCTATAATTTGTCAACATTTTCAATCACTATGCATCGTATGTACGTTCCCACATTAGCAAAAAGGTCTTTTCATCTTTAAATATTTAAAAGAATATTAACAAAACCCTTTTTTTCACCGAAACTAATTTGTTTTTTTAATAGTCACGTTTAGGCTTAATACAGCGATTTGCATGTTCTAAAAACATGTCTAAAGAGTAGTTTAGTTCGTCGACCGGAATGTCCTTTAGGATGTCGGTACAAGCCTTTTCGATGGTTTCTACGTTCTCAAAACGCTTTTTTCATCGGCAAATACATTCTTTGAAAAGGTGAAATTTGCACGGTGCCACATCATGTGAAAACGAGGAGTGGTTGATGGTTAAAATTCGACTTTTAGTAAATAAAAAACAGTCAAAACAAGTGTCAATAGTTAGATGGGATGGCATCCTTCGATAGCCAAATGTTCAGTTAAAATGCGATAAATTTATGTTATGCTTAACCTTCGCCTTACTAAAGATGATCCCAGGCACTTCCGCCGCTATTTTGAGTAAAACTCACAATAAATATATAAATATTTATTAATTTATAAATTGTTTTCATACTTCAGTATTTAGTATCTTCCTCTGGCGATAGTTCGTATTTCGAAAAAAGGCCTAACTTTAATGATTTATTTGAGACTATGGAAAATATTAGAAGATTTCTTTCCAGAGGGTTTATTGAACACATAATGAGGTACGCAAAAAAAATTTATCGTGAGTTTTAATCAAAATGGTAGCAAAAGCACCTGGGATCACTCAGGTACATTTGTATAAAAAATGACAAAATTCAAGTTTAAATATGAACAAAATTAAAAAAAAAAAATTTTTCATGTTATTGAAAATTACCTTAAAATTTGTGCAGATATTAAACATGAATATTAAAAATATCGCCCGGGTGGGTATATGGTAGGTTAAGTGGCCGCCTCAAGGGCATCACTTAGGCCTAGTGGCCCATTGTGTTATATGATATGGTAAGTAAAGCGAAGGTTAAATCCAATTTCAAGAATTTCAATGAAGATTTTGGCTAATCTTTTATGAATTACCGCCCAATTTTGATCTACGGTGATCGCGGATTCAGTTGGCTAACACGTTGGTCATCATTTATGTTCTGACAATCGTTTTTAAATCGCTTTTACCACTTATGAACTCTGCCACGGCATAAACGATAATCACCATAAACTTAGTTTATCAACTTAAATGCTTCGGTTAAAGTTTAAACATTTTTAAAACAATAGTTAATATTGGATCTTTGTTCGATGCACATTTTTGTACGATGACACAAACATACTTCCACTTCAAATGCAATAACTTCGCTTTCAGTCCACCAAATTTCATGAAATTTTTACTAAAAATCAGGGACAAAATTTAATTTTTAATGCATTAAGTCACATAAGCCACAACAAAATGCCCTATTTGGAAAGTGCACTTTACTTTAAAAAACATGTAATACTAAACTGGCAAACACATTTTTTAAAACCCCCCCCATGACCAAGTTCTGGCTACGCCCCTGCCGTGCTCCAATAGTTCTTTTACTTTTTTACGCTCTGATTTTCTGAAAAGGTTTGAGAAATTGGCTGTGTTGAGATAAGAAGTCAGCATGAAGATTTTCCTTTCGGTAACGTTGCTCTACGCATAATCTTTAGCTTTACTAAACAAAGATCTAAGTCTTCGAGAAAAATTCTCCGCTTGTACTTTTTGTTGTGATGCCAGCTTGCATCGACAGCGATTAGTTCTTCGTTGGACGGTATAATTAGTTACCGACCAATTGGTCTAAAGTGTCAACTATTGCTTTTGACTCATTGTAAAACGATATAATTTCGGGAAATTTTTTGTCACCAACATATCCTGGTTATGATGAAAAGTGCTCAAAGGAGCATCTTCCGCGAAAAGCCAGCAATTGTTTACTTAGTGTGTCCTTTTCATAGGACATATATAGCAGTTGACGCTAAACCCACTTTTCGCATATATCTCTTATGGGTGTTAACGAGCTTCATTCTTCATTACAATCGTTACGTTCTTGGCGAGTGGTTTTGTCACCGACAGAACAAAAAATTGGTCTGCCTGCTATGTAACTCTACAGATTATCAAAAGACTCCGCATTCGAGTTATAAACACCACTCAAAATTGAAATACCAAAATATGCCTGAATATCAATAACGCTGATCCATGCACTGCCAAAAACTCGCAAACCTTCAACATTAGTTTTGTCAGTTACTATCTTTAACATTGGTCTTCATTGGCATCTTGTATTGCTGACACACGACTTAAAGCATAGCGGGTTATACCATCTTTAGCTGAAATAATATAATTGGCTCTAACTTTTCCGTTGAGTTCAGGAGGCCCATTGATCCATAAAAAGGTTTTGCCTATAAAAGCAGTTCAAAACTTTCAAATCCAGTGACGTAATTTTATGGCATTTTCTGTATGTGTTGCGTTGAATTTCCATACAATTTGTATATGGGTGAAATTTCACCCATATACTTTTTTATAACTTTTTTATAATCACCGTTATAATGAAATAATCAATATATTGTAGATAATTTCTAAAACTTATATTGGTTTGCTACAAATACAAGAAACCTTAATCATTTTGATAAATATATAGGAAAGTAGCATCCCAAAGTTGAAAATGGGTGAAAAATCACCCGAACGACGGATTAGGGTTAATATATCCCTCATCAATTAATTTAAGGGGGAAACAGGTTTTTGTTCACAGAAAATTCAGAAATTTAATAAAAATAATGAGTCTCGAAAGATAAAATAATGAATGTACATATATACAGGGTGGACGGAAAGTTTCTGCATACATCGTTTCAATTGTAATATACTTAAAAATCTGATTGCTTGTTTTATTTGAAAACGAAATGGGGAAATCCCCAATAATGTGATGGTTTGAAAATCCTAAGCAGTTCCCTCATAGATCTACAGCGATTTTAAGTTTTAATTTTTATTTATTTATTTATTTATTTAATTATAAAACATCGGCATTTAAGAATTACTTCTTTTGCACAAGTTGGTACTTATTAATTAACAATTGATTAGCTCAACAAATAACAATTGATTAACAACAATCAACGGCAAAACTGCCCTGTTGGATGCGTTGTGATTTTCTTCATTTTAGCATCAGGTACGCTTTCCTATCGGTTGAGTTCCCTGTAGATCCAGACGTGTTATTTTGGCAGGGAAATTGTGTAGATCGGTAATCGGTGCATCAATTCCGCAAGTCGATCGAAGCAGCAAACTACAAGATTGGGGACCCGTTTTTCCTGTGGTATTGATGGGCAGTGCCATAGCAGGTTTCCGATTGATTCCACTGCATCCTCGTCTCTGCAGCTTTTGCTTAAATCGTCTCTCACCAGTCTCCGTTTGCATTTCTTTATAATAAAGTGTCTAATTTTATGATCAGCATCGTCAACGAAATCGTGTCTTTCTGTCTGTATGTTCATTAAACTAATAAGACTCATATGAAAAAAGAAACTAGTGTCTTATTGAAATCGAATCTTTTCAAACACGAACCGGAATCGAAACCAAGTCTCGGTTATTTCCGCTTGAATTGTGTGTTGTAACACATGTTGCAAAAAACGGTTCATAAAACAGATGAAACATATGGCATCACAATGGGCCTCCGAACCGAAACTTTGTAACTAAGTAATATATTAAAAATTCCCAATGGAAATATCTAATTTTTCTAATTATCCAAACAAAAGATGGATGTTTATATTACACAAACATCTGCGCATTTACCTAAGAAATGGGCATGGTGCATATCGCAGTATCAGATGTGGTCAGTTCTTAACCAACACATCGTTGTGTATGAAATGAAAGCCTAAAATTTGGGTCCACTGTCAGACTATATACGAATCCATATCTATGCACATCCAATGCATAATTTTCAACCACAAAGTTCTCTTCACTTTGAGAAACACAACCAAGTTGATGTATGATTTAAGTGTGGTAACCCGGCAGCTGCCTCATAACCATTGGCGCTGTCAATGTTGCTGCCACCGTTGCTCTGTTTCGCTGTTGTCGAAGATTGAGAATGTTGGCCGCTGCTTTCAAGCACTTTTACAATCGTAAACATTGATAAAATGTTAATTGATTTCTGTCTAATAAAACTGCTGAAGTTATGTTTGCACTGCGCGCTGACAGCCAGCCAGCAGCCGCGGCAGCCAAAGGACGGCCCAAGGAACATTGTAGTTGTGCTTGAACTCGTCGTTGTGTAGCAAGTTGGCAGGCGGCAGCCGCAGTTGTCATTAACTGCTGACTTGTTAGCTGCTGTCTGAGAAGGCTTGCAAAAAATAATAATAATACCTATGTACGGTGCAGATGGTTATTGGGAAGGAAGTAAGAATTGCTTGGCAGCAATTACTCAAAGTTAATTCATCAATCGATGATATACTTCACTTTTAATTTTTCATATTTCTGTTGCGCTGTGGTGCACACAATCCTGATCATGTACACCTAATTATGTGTGTTTTAATTACAGCCACAGCAGCGATCCAGAGTGCTCCTTGCGCACAGTGGAACGGCGCATGCGCGAGCGCGCCAACTGAAAATTTCAATTGCAATTTTAATGACATAATCGAAGCGACATTTAATTGGAAACCACAATGCAGACAATGGCAGACGAGACGCACCAACCAACTCATGTCTATTTAAGTGCGTTTTACCATTTTGTAGAGAAACTGTTGCAGTGGCAAAGCACCAGTGGCATCGGTTAGCGCTAACTGCTATGAGCAGAGTCTATTTAATTGCTTTTCTATGCTGATAATGGCACAATTTTCAAATTCTCCATATAGAAAACGGCAACGTTAATGATTGAACACATTCGCCATGGCTGCGTGAATGATGTGGAAGTGACGCAGAATGTTGGCGCCACTTGAAGGCATTTCGCTGGAGCAGTGCTGATAGGAATGCGTACACGGTGCGTATTACAACAGATTGTGATGAAAGAAAACACATGAAGTTGAGTGTAGAAAATATAGATTTTTTATTTCTTATAGGTACTTAAGGGGTTAATACGGCTTTAGCTGTTCAAAAATCATACGAAATTTGAAAAATTAAAATAGTTGAGAGAGAAGGAATGTGTTCAATGTGAGAGCTAGAAAAAACTGATGAATAAAAGAAAACATAGAAAATTCAGTATAAGAAATTTATTATTTATAATTTTATATAATTTTTTTTTATTAGTATTATTGTTGTTGTTATTATTATTATTATTGTTATTGTTAATTATGAAATATAAAACACTATAACTAAGAGAGAGGAGAAATAGCTATATAATTATAATTTTTATAATTTATTATTATTATTATTATTATTATTGTTTTTGTTATTATTATTGTTATTAAAATTATTATTGTTAATTATAAGATATAAAATTTTATAACTAAGAGAGAGGAACAATAGCTGCCAGGGCTTTCAACTCGACTGAATACTTATATAAGAGGGGTTAGGTTAATATTTATTTTATACATTTTTTAAATTTTATAAGCTTTTCAAATATTGTAATATATAAGTTTTTATAAATATACCTACTTAAGCTGTTGAAAAATCATACGAAATTTAAAAATAAAAAAAATTTCGAGCAGTTGAGAGAGAAGGAATGTGCTCAATGTGAGTGCTAGAAAAAACTGTTGAATGAAAGAGTACATGGCAAATTCAGAAGAAATTTGTAATTTATTTATAATTATTATTGTTAATTATATAAGATATTAAAATTCGAAAACTAAGAGAGAGAAGCAATAGCTACCACGGCTTTCAACTCGACTGTCAATAACTGTAAGTAATGTTTATATAAGAGGTGTTAGGTTGCAATATTTGGTAAATTTTTCAAATATTGTAATATATAATTTTTTACGAAAATACCAAAAACTCTAATACGGCTTTAGCCGTTGAAAAACACCAAGGAATTCCAAAAATAAAAACATTTAAAAGGAGACTAATGTGTTCAACGTGAATAAAAGCAAATAGATGAAATGATATATGAAAATATCGAATTTGTATTTGATATATGTACAACTCAAAGCACTAATGCGACTTCACCTATTCAAAAAATGACTTACCCACAAAATTCGACATCAACACATTTTATCATAACATCACAATTCGCCAAACCACGCCCATCACCAATCGCATGAAACCATCATCGTCCAATTGTTTGCATTGTAGCTTTGCGGCTCTTATCCTGTCGTTCAGCTTCCAGTCAATTAAACGTTGCATTTTTCTGCTGACTTCTGTATGCTTTATCTCACCGCTTACCTGTGCAATGCGTTAATTTACTTTATGCCACAGCGCACAGTGTCGCAAGTAGGGACAAAAATCAAAAAAATGAATGTCGTAAATGTAGAAAAATAACTTTGTAGTACTGAAGTAAACACCTGAATTTACTAAAATGTGAAAACTAATGAAAATATCAATATATTATATACCGATGGTAGGCCACCAAACTTGCACTTTGTGACTTTGGCTTGGGTAGAAATTATTGCAATTTGTTGAATGTAAGTTCGAGGACTCTTATTGAAAAATTTCCCATGGAACCTTATGTTAAGTAAATATATTCTATAAATATACTATTTTTTCAACTCTGTGAAAGCTTTCTTTCTTTTGTTTTGCTTTCCATATTCCTTGTACCGCTACTTGAAGAAACGTCAATTCGTAGGAATAAAAGTGCAATGTCATCAAACTTTAGATAAACTTAAAAAAAAACTACTTCTTACTACTTCGAGATTTTACAATGTAATATAGCTGAAAGTATGTATTAATAGAAACCATGGACTTTAGCGGCACAAACTTGCACGTTTTTAAGAAATTTAGCATTTTCAGTGCCTTATGCAGTCAAAAATAGGGTCCTTTTTGCAGCATGGTTGGCAGGAAAACATAGCGACCACTGCTGCGCTTCGCTTGAGCTATAAATTTTTGTATGTAATAATATGCAAATGTAATATGTAATAATAGAAAAATTACAAAAAAAAGGTAGATTCGATGGAAGGCTTCGGTAATACTGGGTGGCTTTGCCATCGAATCAAGGCAACTTTCGAAAAGAAGCAAAACTTGTTTATGTTTTCAGGACCAATTATAGCAGTTAATAGGAAAGTTAAAGTTAAACATGAAAACCGAAACTCAGATATACTGCAATATATAATATCTGAGGAAGTTGAAGAAAGGAGTTGTGAAATTTTGTCGAAAATAGATGTAGAGGGTTCAATTTCCAATAATTCATGATCGAACAGTACAAATTAACAAACTGTAATTTTTAATAGAAATATATGCTCTACTGAGTTTAATAAGAGGTGTTATTATTTTTATTTGGGTTTGAAATTACTTACTTACTTATAAGTATGCACAGATATTTGTAGTTTTTTCAATATTTCCTTTTTTTATGACAAGCGTATTTGTAGGTTGATCGAATTTTTAGTATATACCTTTATATTGATGATATGAGTTGCTGTACCAAGTTTAATCAATAGGGGTATTCACACCGAGCTCGTTACTTTGTTAGTTCGGTATTCGGTAGTTTTGTACGTGTATTTTGTGTTTGTACAAAAAATGAACAAAAACAAAATACACATAGAAAACTACCGAGTACCGAAGTAACGAAGTAACGAGCTCGGTGTGAATACCCCTAATATATCTTTTATAGTTTCCGATATACTGTCAACTAAGTATTTGGTTTGTATGTGGGCGTGTCCGTGGGGCGATTGAATTAAGTTTTGGCGTATTAACTTTTATTTATAACAAAATCATATGTACAAAATTTTATTGTCGTACGATTATTCCTTCTATTTTTGTCCCTCGCTACTATGGACTCGCGACAGTGTGCAGCGCCTTGCCACAGCCACATCTGAGCGGAGGCCATTAAATTGTTCACACTCATTTATTTTAGCTACCGTTCAACACAACAGAACAAAAGTTGCCAGCAGCAACATCGTGTCATGCCACATGGCTCAAGTCAGTCTCTGCCAACAATCCAAACAACAACAATGCCATTGCCCAAGTAAGCGTCCGCGCCACTATCTGCATGTCACTGTGGTAATGTTGTTGTTGTTGTTGTTATGACTATTGCTGTTGTTGGTTATTTTGCGATTGTTAATGTCGTTGTTGTTGTTGTTGTGTACGTACCATTGCAATAAAGCTCAATACAGTGTAGTTGTACTTAATCGTTTTGGCCATTAAATTCTTCACTTAAATTTTTGTTAATCCTTGAATTGTTGTAGTCTTTGCATTTCATACATTCATGTGGAATATTGAATTTCCTAAATCTCTATAAATTTTCGAAAAAAAAGTCCAAATTAGAGTTAAAGATTCGTATTGATATCCCTTTTTGAATGTTTTAAGAACTCGTTTTCAACAAAGCTTAGAGACTTTTCAACACTTCAAGCGAGGCCACCTGATGCTAAGTAGCCATTTGAACTCTGAACTCTTTGCCCCATGAAGCAACGCCTCAATCATTAGGCAGCAGCAGTCATTTAGCAGCAACATTCAGCGACAATGATTTACATCATTTCACAAATATTCCCACCAACTTGTGGATCTCATCAAGCGGTCTGCAAGCCGCTCAAAGCTTGAAGCCATAAAACACTGAGCCCCGTTGCCACACCACGTCTGCAACATGCAGCGGCTTGATTACGTTTGTCCCAGCCAGCCAGGCGGCCAGTCAGTTGGCCAGCAAGACTCAATCGCTGTAAATCAGCGGTACATTGTTGTTTTTGTTTTAATTATTACTTTCATTAAATGATGCCTGAATATTGGGCGTCATTCGCAATCCTACTGTGTACTTAAACAGCGATTAGCGTTTTATCAACAACAACAACAACAACAATGACAACAACCAACAACCACTGAACCAACACTCAGCATAGCAATAATAACAGCAATTGCTGCTTGCAACTGCAATTCCGGTCCGGTAGTGCAGCGACCTACATCAACTTGCCGGCTGAATTGGCGGACGGTCGACTTAGCGGTTACGGCGCACAGTGTCGCGAGTAGGGACAAAAATCAAAAAAATGAATTTCGTAAATGTAGAAAAATAAGTTTGTAGTACTGAAGTAAATACCCCAAATTACTAAAATGTGAAAACGGATTTTAAAAATATCAATTTATATACCGATGGCAGGCCACCAAACTTGCACTTTGTGAAGGTGGGTGACTTGGGTAGAAATTATTGAAATTTGTTGAATGTAAGTTCGAGGTCTTTTATTGAAAAATTTCCCATGGAACCTTATGTTAAGTAAACATATTCTATAAATATACTATTTTTGGAACTCTGGGGAAGCTTTCCCTCTTTTTTTTTTGCTTTCCATATTCCTTGTACCGTTACTTAAAGAAACGTCAATTAGTAGGAATAAAAGTGCAGTGTCATCAAACTTTAGATAAACTTTAAAAAAATACTCCTTCTTACTACTTCAAGATTTTACAGTGTGATATAGCTGAAAGTATGTATTAATAGAAACCATAGACTTTAGCTGCAGAAACTTGCACGTTTTTAAGAAATTCAACATTTTCAGTGACGTATTCAGTCAAAAATAGGGACCTTTTTGCAGCATGGTTGGCAGGAAAACATAGCGACCACTGCTGCGTTTCGCTTAAACTATCAATTTTTGTATGTAATAATATGCAAACACGACTTGATTTAGAAAAATTACAAAAAAAAAGGTAGATTCGTTGGAAGGCTTCGGTAATACTGGATGGCTTGCCATCGAATCAAGGCAACTTTCGAAAAGAAGCAAAACTTGTTAATGTCTTCAGAACCAATTATAGCAGTTAATAGGAAAATTAAAGGTAAACATGAAAACCGAAACTCTGATATTATGCAATTTAAAAAAAATTTAATTTAGAATTTTGTCAAAAATAGATGTAGAGGGTTAAATTTGAATAATTCATCATCGGAAACCGATTGTCCTAGCAGTACAGATTTACAAATTGTAATTTTTAATGAAAATATAGGCTATACTGAATTAAATAAGAGATGTTATTATTTTCTATTTGGGTTTGAAATTACTTAGATGCGCATAAGTATGAACAGATATTTGTAGATTTTTCAAAATTTCTTTTTTTTATAACAAGCGTATTTGTAAGTTGATCGAAACAGTTGTTTGCATATGTGTTTATATTGATGATATGATATGCTGTACCAAATTTTATCAATCTATCTTTTATAGTTTCCGAGATACTGTCAACTTAGTATTTGGATTGTATGGGAGGTGGGCGTCTCAGTAAAGCGATTGAAGTAATTTTTGGTGTATTAACTTCTCTTTATAACAAAATCATATGTACAAAATTTTATTACCGTACGACTATTCCTTCTATTTTTGTCCCTCGCTACTATGGACTCGCGACACTGTGCGGCGGCTTAAGCTTAAGCAAATACTTAATTATCGGCGACGAGTGCAGCACTGTGGGAATTCACTTTTTATGCGGCAACTGTTGGCGCGCTTTCGGGTGGACGCAGCGTAATTGTCGGTTTGCAATTTTTCACCCATTTTTTTCGAAATTTTTTTTAACATTGAATTCTTAAAACCGAAATAAAGGGGAGCAACATTTGCAAATAAAGCGTCAAAATTTTCACTTTAATATCGCATTAAGTTGGACTAAATGACTGGGCAAGTGGCAGTTGAAAAGGGCAGGACGAAAAGGCATGACTTCTCAGCCATGATTTGACAATGCCAAACTTTAAATTACCCACACATGTTGTTAATTAACTTTTGGCCAAATTTTCCAACGCCTTAAATAAGTGCACACAAATACAACAATTTAAATGCGCGCCAAGTGGCAACGCTACCCTTTCGCTTGGGTTCCGTTACAGCGAGTGACAGCAAAAGTTGTTATATTTGCTTAGTTTTTGCACCAGTCATGGCGGCATGAAATGGCAGTTTTGCGTTTGCCGCAACCCAAATTCAACTCAACTTTAACTTCAGCTCGAGCATAAACTGCGCCATTCAGCAACTCATTACAATATCCTTGTACAATATCCTGGCAGGAAGTCATTAATTTTATAATCGGCGTCATAATAGACTCACACTGTGCGCCACTGTTGCGAGGTCTGCACTGGCAAATGCTTTGCTTATTTGGGGGCGAGAATATTTTGTGTGTGTTTTTTGGTTATGGTTGTGCAAATGTTGGCAACACTGTTTTGCTACGTGGTAGACTTTAAAACAATGAAATAAATGAAATACTTTACGGCTACCTTTCATCATTTATTGTGGCTTAATGTAATTGAATTTTAAAGGGCAACTTGTGCGTACAATTGACGGGACTTAATATTATAATTGGTGGCATTCACGATATATAGCAACAGCCTTTAGCAAAGATCAGAGGTGCACAGTGTTAACTGAATTAGTTTTATGTAAAGTTAGTAAAAGTTGAACAGATTAAATTTTTGTTTGGACATGACTGAACATTCAAGCCTGGGTCTAGCAAAAGTGTGCTCAAAATCGCTACAAGAGTCTTAAAGGATTGAAAGAACATAGTTTGGCAACAGTGTGTCTATTTTGTTGTTGTTTAGGACAAATTTACTTATTCGATGCTTAGACAAAGTACTGGGACTTTCAATAGGGACGTTGGAAATGTGCCAGGGTCTAGCATTGATTTTTATAATCTTCAGCGACGAGGCCCATGTATGAATGAATGGATGTGAACGAGCAAATTTGACGAACTTGGGGCGATACCATTCCACACGAGATACATTAGCACTAAATGAAATCCAAGAAAGTTAATGTTTGATAGGGATTTTATTTAGTCTAGCGGAATCATCTTTGGCCCGTATATCTTTGAAAACAGTCAATGGCGAGCGTTTTTTCTATCTATAGCTACTGGATAATAACTTTTCCCTTGTTCACTCTTCTCAGGAGCCTTGCGTTGGGTTATGTAAATCGGTTGTGTTTTTCTGCCAGGGTAGGTGGTCCTAAGTGATGGGGCTGTCATCTGCAATCTCCAATGTTGTGAGCTACCGCTCAAAGCGTCATCTGTTTGTAAATTGTGTAAAGGAGGTGACAGCAGGATGGTTGGGGACTTCGCTAAGATCGGTTTGAAGCGCTGTTTTTCGCTAATGTTTTTCCCCTTACTGGCGTTCCTGGTGCACCGTGTAGCTGTACATTTATTTTCTATAGCGCATAATATTGCGTTGGAGTATGTGGAAAAGGATCGTCTGAGGGTCCGAATTTTTGAAATAGGGTATGTAGCTGGGGCTAGGGAATATTTAGAGCACAGGAAAAATTGGAAAAGTTGGAATGCTGCGGGACCATGCACCAAGTAGGAGTAGTACCCACGACCTTTGGGATGATAGGCTAGTGCACTCACGAGGCTATAGAGGCGGTTGGATAATAATACTAAGGTTCCAACAGGATGTCGTTACGTGCCAGACCATATATGCCACATTGGACGTGGTTCATGAGTGAATTGAGGTACGATTTCGTGCCAAAAACGTCTTTCTTTGGAGATATTTTAAGTCGTAGTTCGCTCTTGAAGTTTAAGTAATAAACGCCTTCCAACAAATTTATACAGATTCATGCGACAAAGTTATTATTTAAAAGATGAACCTTCCGACTAGGTGGCATCAAGCTTAACCGAGACAGTAGTTTGTTCAATGTTATATTCCACACTTAATGCCGTTAAGTATTCTTTGAAATGCCATTAAGTATACTTTGAAATGAAAAAAGACATACACACTTGTACATCTTATATCATAATGGGCTAAACTAGCCTATAAAAGTCAAAAGTAACAGTTATTTTTGCCTGAAATAATAAAAGGCACAAAATAACAGTTAATTTTAACTTTTATAGTAAAAGACTAAAATTTAAAAGGCGTTTTATAAATTTTTTTATTTTTATATAAAAATAAACGACAATTTTTTCGTTATTGTTGGACTGATTCTGACCTGAGCTGAGTGGTTCAGGCATTGACTATTAAAGGGTTCGAAGCCATTTAAAAATGGTTTTTTGCTTGAATAATTCTCTAAGAACTGAAAGTGCTCTCTTCCTTCTATCTACGAGTACATTTGTAGATATGTAGTTTTTAAAGCCTTGCAGAATATTCCACTGCATATCCTTATTCTCATTGCTTCTGCCAAGTGAGGTCGAGATAATCAGCCAGCCAGTCGGGCAGCCATTTCAATTTCGAAAATTATCACCACTTTTCAATCGGTGGCACGCCCGCACAGTGCCGCAACTTGCCAGCCAAACGTCGCCCAAATCACCGAACGAATCAGCAGCACTTTGCTGAAAAACAACCAAACAATGCAGTTATACAATAATAAAATGAATACCAAAAACAACAACAAAAACAATGTTTCGATAATGAAAAACAAGAGGAGCAATAATAACAGGAAGCAGCAGCAGCAGCAGTAGTAGCAAAATAGACAACTTAATCACAGCATGTGGTCGGAATATCAAATTTCGCTATCGAAAAGTAATAATTCAACGGTGCAGAGCGAAAGGATAACATGGCAGAATGGCAGCACAATTATTCTAAACGCAAACGCGCGAAAAACTAAAGCGAATGTGTAAAAAACTACGTAGAAGAAAACTGCAAGCGAGCAGCCAAATGAAAGCAGAAACTTGTCACACAACGCAAGGATATGTATCGAAAGGATATTGTGCTGAATCGACGCATTTGCTGGAAGGTGGGGCTCGTACAAAATATCGCAGTATGGCAATGCTAATGCAAAGCGTGGGAGTGAAAAGTGGAAATGTCGGAATGTCAGCTGCCGGAGACAACAACAGTCAGCGAAACAAGCGCGTGTACCACAAAGTAAATTTGTCCAACTATTTATGTAATGTCGGGGGCACTCGTGCAGCACAAAACGCGCACAGGAGTGCACATAAATCACATCACGACACACACACACACACACAGCTTACAACACTCTTACAGGCCAAACACAAGAAAGCAAGGCAAGGCGTCGCCCGGTTGAGATTCACCAGCAGGCGCGCACTATTGCCAGCATTTAACGTTATGGACACGTCGCACTGTGTTCGTGGAGTAAATAGTTGTGCTGCCAACAATTTGCGCCTAACCAGCAGCACTATTGACATGGCCGTGCGCCCAAAAATATGCCAGCCGACACTCCACTCGCTTATCTCGTGCCTGCAATCGGTCGCTCTGCGGGCGCCGCTTGTGGTGTGTCGATCGTTGCGGAAACTTGAAAGCGTAATGAGCTCGTTTAAATTCAATTTTGCGCTTAATTTCCGTACGGCGGCCAATGACTTGCAGCAATCTTTCGCATAAACATTAAGTGTTTCCTTTGGTGTATGAGTGCAATTGTTTGAACAGATTTGGTGGACATTTGAAGCCATTAAATTTAATGTTCTACAATTTGCAAGAACAAAGACGACGAGTATCCTCTGTAGCAGGGAAAATAATTATAAAAAATGGTAGTTCGAAATAGGCTTATTGCAGCGTTTCAAACAACAGTAGTAACAGTAGGGAGACAAACGGGCCCACAGCTTACATGAATGACCCCAAGTTGGCCGCAAGGAACAGAACAGAGTACGAGGAGAGTGTTATTAGTGGTTGCGGATGGATCTTTGCTGGATGGCAGCACAGCAGGGAGAGAGAGAGAGAGTGCGAAGACAGTGCCATTAGAAGTGGCTATGAATGGATCTCTGATAGATGGCAGGACAGCAGTGGGTGTCCAACATCTGCTTTTGCCCCAACATGTTGCCTCCTTCCAATATTTAGTAATATTCCTTGTTGTTTCGTTCTTTAGTTGGCACAAAAATAGGGGCTAGCAGTTAATACTTCTAGGGAGCTACGTCATGACAAAAGTCGAAAGTCTTGGTTGGTTGTTGGTTGTAGTGGCTGCCTCTGTATGAGACACACTTAGGCCTATATGACCCGTTGTGATACCACAAATTCCATCCGTTTGAAATGTGTATGCAACACTGTTTTTTCCAACATGTGATACAACACACATTTCAAACGGATGGGGAAAGGGAGGGAGGGGACCTACAAGTAACGCCGAATCCGAACGGCGGTTTTTGGCAATTTTTGCTTTCACACTTGGAGGTTTTGCCATTGCCTACCAAGAGCACACTTGTGCGATTCATGTAATTCTCATCTGCTTCAAGTGGATAGCGATAGAAGTAGACGAGCGTTTTACCAGCCCAAGCTAGGAATCGAACGTAGGACCTCGGTATGAAAAGCCAGCGCGCTACCCGCTGGACTATCGACGCCGCTAAGTCTTCTTTTTCTTCTTGACTGGCACAACAGCCCGATTACGAGACCAAGGCCTAGCTACCCGCACCCATCCGTGTTGTGCGTGCGAATTCGTACACGGATGGAAGGGACCTACAGTTTTATGCCGATTCCGAACGGCGAGTTGGGAGCTTTTTCATAGGCAATTTTACTCTCATTTCCTGCTGAGAGGAAGAAAAATTGTTGTTTATCTTTTTCTTCGGTGTTAACGCAACGGAGTTTTGAACCTGGGTTCGAGCGTCGCATTTGACTCGCGGCCCAACGCACTAGCCAGCTGAGCTACGGCGGCTGCCGCTAAGTGTTACTGAAACTTATATAGATAACCTCAAGAGACTATAATAGGAGCCAAGGGATTCTCAGTGTATGTAGGAGAACTCTCAGATCTTTTAATACATGGCTAATGACTCATGAAAATTTCAGGAAACATGAAACACGATTTATAACTGCTGGGCAAGAACCTGTAGACTAGATTTAGAAAACAACCAAACAGCTACCAAAATATTGGGTCTATTTCGGGCACTGGCGAGTAGAGGAATGTATGTTTCATATTTAAGAAAACATTCATAAAAGCGCATGAATTATGAGTGGTTACGGATCATGTGACCAACTGGAGAAGACGCGAGCAAAGCTGAGACGCCTGGAAAAAGCTTCTGCGTCCGGCCGTAACCCGGTAACGGGTTGTTATGGTCAGTTTAGTAAGAAAGTAAGTACGTAAGCATGGGTCATCAGTTACTAAGACCTAACTGAGACAACATGAGAAACATCACCATACTTATTAGGAGAGAAGTTGCAGATTATGGCAGACCTCCTGGATGATGCCATAGATGATTTGTAAGTAAGTAATTATGGATCATCAGTTACTAAGACCTAATTGTGATGGATATGTCACCATGTTTATTTGGAGATAAGTTGTAGCTTCTGGCAGACCTCATGGATAGTTCCATAGATGATTTGCAAGTAAGTACGTAAGCATGGGTCATCAGTTACTAAGACCTAATTGAGACAACATGAGACATACCCATATTTATTAGGAGAGAAGTGGTTGGTTATTGCAGACCTCTTGGAGCACTTTAATTGAACTCATTAAGGTCGTAGGTGCTGGGGAAAGACTCCGCAGAGAGATGATTGCAAAATCGTGCTCTACACACTCTCTCTGTGTGCATAGTTCGCTGGAATATTGTATCAATATATTGGTTAATTTATTTATATATTTTGGTTAATTCATAAAAAATTTGATGAATATTAATTATCTTAGTCTCGAAGCGTCTCTGCTGCATACCTCTTCTTTCCGGTTACACTAAGTTCCGCTAAGGCTACTTCCATTTGGTCTTTAGGCCATCGAAGGCAATGCGTTCTACATTGATTGAATGATTGAACTTGTTGAAGGTTTCGATATGAAAGACTTGGCCATTTGATGACCACAAGGACTCTCCCTCTCTCTCATATTTACTGCTCACATTAGCTCTGTTCAAGAAAATCACCTTCACTCTTAGATAATGCATGACAAATCTGAACAATTCCCCAACTTATTTCAATAGTTTTTTCTAGAACATATTTTCAACATCTCTGATTGTTCAAAACGTCCAATCGTCCAATCGACCAATCAACTTCATTGCTTTACTGTTCGACCAACAGAAGCGCAAGTTAAAACCAATAAATTTCTGAAAATATCTAATAATAACTAATTAAATTCATGCATACTTTTACATAAACTATACACTAAAAAAGAACAACGAAACGTCAGCACGAAGCAAAAACCCAGAAGCCACTAAATTCGTCCTGACCAAACCCTTAGAAAAGAAGAAAAAAATACTCGAATGTCACGACCTAAATTAAGGGCATATAACATATATACTTATATTGCATATTGCAATAATACAACAACAAAAAAAAACAAAAAAACCCCAGAGTCAACAATTTCGTAATTGCATTTTTAGTAAATAAATGAAAATTGCAGCGCGGAGGACAGAGTTGGTTGGAATACACGCAGACAACAGTAAGCACAGTGCGTCATATACAACAACAACAATTATAGAAACAGCAACAATAAATGGCGCATGCAATTGTGGGCGTTGCACAGTGCAGCATTTTCATTAACAAAACGCAATGTCCTTGCGGCAGCGAAGGAGGTGCTCCACATGGCTAGCAGGCTGTTTGGCTGTTTGGGTGTGTGGCTGCTCGGCTCGTAGCTGCTCGGCTGGGTGATGAAGGATGCGCACAAAACAATGCGCCGAGACCGAAAGTGCTTGTCCCGAACGAACGCGACGAGGAGTCAGCCAGGCGCCAAATGCCATGGAGCGAAAGCAACAGCACACAATAGCAATAGCAATAACAAAAAACAACAACAACAATTGCAGCTTTTGCATTGCCATGTGCACAGGCATAACAATAAGCCACGCCCCAAATGCACACCAGCAATTTAAAGACGTTTGCAAGCGACTGGCGGCATTGATTTGAATATTCAAAAATCCAAATCAAAAACAACAGCAATAAACTATAATTCAATGCAAGTTTTAATTGAATGTAGGAATATATTTTCGAATGCGAAGCACACACTTCAAGTTGGCTTTTAACAACCATAAAGAAAACAACAAAAATGGCTTCCCGCTTGCCGCATGCAACAAAGGCTGTGCAGCGCATGCAACATGCAAAGCACTTTTGTTCGGTGTCACCATAAATTGTTGTCCGCATGGGCAATCAGCGGCGGCCATCACGACGACTGGCTTGACTTGACAAGCTGACCGGCGGCACAGGCACGCTGCGGCCGCCATATTTGTGCCGTGTTGCGCGTACTTTGCAATTCACACTTTGCCGCTGGGACACGCACTTGACACGAGCGTCGACTTGAGGGATTTATGGACGCGGCGGCAAACGGCACAGGACAGCGACATGCGGCAAATGTGCTGCAGTCGGCTTGTAATGGCCGCGTCTCGCTAGGCACTTCCACGGCCAATCGCGAGAATTCGGAAGTGTGTGCGTACGAGAGGAGAATTGCGCGCATGTCAGCGCAGACTTGCAAAAATATTCGTTCGCACTTGCAAAAAAGGTGTTTAGAGAAATATTTGAGATTAAATGGTGGCGAAGCATTGCACATTAGAACTAGCCAAGACATCGACAACAAGTAATCAATACTTCATCGAGGCTGATTTGCGGCCTCAACTGTTCTCAAGGCTCGCGGTGCATGCAGCAAATGCGTTGATCAATCACTACAAGGCTATTGCTGTAATAACAAAAACAACAACAACAACATCAAATGCATGCCACACTAATAACAACATTTAAAGTCTTTGTGTGTTTAATTTGAAAGATTAAAAATGCCGGTGCGCGATGCACATTTGTGCAGCCCTACAAAGCGGCAGCAATGCGAAAGCAAAAGAAATATTTGCTCGAGCAATTTGTGAGTGCTTTACACCTCAGCGGGCAATGGGCAATGGGCAACGGATGGCAGTAGTGGCTAATGCGCGCAAGGTGGCACAGGTAGCAAGCGGTAGCGACAGTGGGCAGCTGGAAACGGTAGTAGACGCAACCTGCGGCAGTTGCAGCGCTGCAAGAATAAATCACAGCCACAGTCGCATTGCTAGGCTAGGCGAAGGGCGCGCCGCGCTCGCCCAAATGACAATTCATCATGGTCGCCGCTGGCGCACTGGGTGCGTCGCTTGGCACAACACAACACGCCCACTTTTGATGTTTTGTCGCCTTAATTACTCGCAGCCTACGAGCGGACAATTTGCTCGAATGTGGCCAATGTGCTATCTACAGGCAATGTGGTTGTTGTTGTTGATGTTGATGGCAATGATGAATGAAAAGTGCCGCATCAGTCAATGTGGCTGCCACTGTGTTGTCAGTGTTATTGTTGTTGCCGCTGCGGCGGAAGCTGTGATGTATGATTAAGCGGCATCATTTGCAATTTTTCCTATTTTTTTCCCTTCATTTGGTTTCTCTTTGTTTTGCATTGGGTTCGTGTGTTGGCTTTTGTGATTTTACACTCGGATTTTATGGTAATCGACTGTCGCTAATGTGTTGGTAAAATTTCGATATGAAATTTATTTGGCTCTCTGCCGCCGTAATAGGCAATTATGACATTTCCAATTGAATTGAAAGCCAAATCAATTGCTGCAGCGCCGTCGGAGCGTTGCCAATAAAGACAAATGGCGACAGAGTTCACGAGGAATGCAAAGCGATGGCGCACAGTGTGCTCGAGAAGAGATTTTGTATATAAAATTTATATCGAAATGCACTATTCAAATTGAATTATTTTCTCAGATCGGAAGATATCGGAGGATGTAATTACATTATCCGACAAAGAACGAATGCTTCTTAAAATAAAAAAAAATCCAGGAACATACTTTCACATACTTTTTAGATATTTTCCTCCGAGTTTTGCCAATTTTCAGATTATGAATTTAGAAAAATATTTTTAATTAAAAGTGAAGTGAAAAGCTTCAGCTTTGCAAATTTTGAGAAAACATTAAACGCGAAAATGGCCACATCATTTTTTAATCTATATTGAAAGTTTTAGCAACTTCTTGGTAACCATGTATTTTTAAAATTTGTTTTTACTCAATAAACTAAAAACCAGAAAATATGTATGTGTTTACATTTTTTTGTGAAAAAAGTTTCAGCTTTGAGCCGCTTTTGCACACACACTAATTAATTTTTTGCATAGATTTTTTGGTGTTTTCTTAGTTGGAGTTTTACCTTTAAAATGACATCAAAATCGTTAAATTCTGAGACTAACATTTTTTTGAATTTTGTCTATGGTGAATTTTGTCTATCTTAGTTTAGCGTTTTCTTAGTTGGAGTTTTACCTTTAAAATTACATCAAAATCGTTAAATTCTGAGACTATAAATTTTTTGAATTTTGTCTATGAAACGAATCAGTAAAGGACATATATAGATCTACTAGAAGGAAAAAGATATAATATGTCTTTGAGTTGTAACTTTATATGACAGTTGCCGCAATATGTCTCAAACGGAGCTGAAGAAAAAGTATAAACAATGGAACATTTCAATATCTATCTATCTATCTATCTATCTATCTATCTATCTATCTATCTATCTATCTATCTATCTATCTATCTATCTATCTATCTATCTATCTATCTATCTATCTATCTATCTATCTATCTATCTATCTATCTATCTATCTATCTATCTATCTATCTATCTATCTATCTATCTATCTATCTATCTATCTATCTATCTATCTATCTATCTATCTATCTATCTATCTATCTATCTATCTATCTATCTATCTATCTATCTATCTATCTATCTATCTATCTATCTATCTATCTATCTATCTATCTATCTATCTATCTATCTATCTATCTATCTATCTATCTATCTATCTATCTATCTATCTATCTATCTATCTATCTATCTATCTATCTATCTATCTATCTATCTATCTATCTATCTATCTATCTATCTATCTATCTATCTATCTATCTATCTATCTATCTATCTATCTATCTATCTATCTATCTATCTATCTATCTATCTATCTATCTATCTATCTATCTATCTATCTATCTATCTATCTATCTATCTATCTATCTATCTATCTATCTATCTATCTATCTATCTATCTATCTATCTATCTATCTATCTATCTATCTATCTATCTATCTATCTATCTATCTATCTATCTATCTATCTATCTATCTATCTATCTATCTATCTATCTATCTATCTATCTATCTATCTATCTATCTATCTATCTATCTATCTATCTATCTATCTATCTATCTATCTATCTATCTATCTATCTATCTATCTATCTATCTATCTATCTATCTATCTATCTATCTATCTATCTATCTATCTATCTATCTATCTATCTATCTATCTATCTATCTATCTATCTATCTATCTATCTATCTATCTATCTATCTATCTATCTATCTATCTATCTATCTATCTATCTATCTATCTATCTATCTATCTATCTATCTATCTTTTTAATCTTTATCTTAGGCAACATAACCTAACAAAATCGAATGCAATCTAACCTCAAAATAAAACAATGTAAGTACATCAAAATATTTTGAATTTTTCATGGCAATCAGTCGCTTTGCTCTTCAGTGCACTCACACATTTGTCGTCACTCACACACATACTCACAAAACAAACAACTCAAGTTGTATGCAAAATAGCACAAATAACAACAGCAACAAAAGCGTGGCTCAGAACCAGCAGCAGCAGCGCCAAATTGCAGGGCTAATGACACTTGCCACACTGGCTGCTGGTGGCAGCAGCCAGTGTCGTTTAGCCAGTATTGTTGTTTGCCATAAGTTGTATAAATTTCACAAACAAGAAGTAGAAGAAGCACAACAACAACAGACAAACATACGCAACAGACGCAGCAACAGTACGGCAGACAGAAATGCGTCGGCAATTTGTTTATTGACAGCAACAGCAACAAATTTCAGCAACCAAAAACGCATGTCGCCTGCTCCTCGCACATTTTCAGCAAATAAATCACCAGAGAAGCAAATTTTTCCGCACAGCAAAAGGAAGTGGAAGTTCTTTGTTTCGTGAGGGGGCGGGACAGAAGGGAGTACAGAAGAGATGGAGAGGGGTTAAAGTTAAAGTTGCGACGGTTCGATCATATTTGTTGTAGATTTCGGGTGGCACGTTTTACGAGCGCATATGTGTGTGTGAGTGTGTGTGTGTGAGTGTGTTTGTGTTTTGGCAGGAAGTAAATTGTTTGTTTGACATTTGCTTTGACATTTCAATGCGGCCCATTGTTGTTGCTGTGTATGCATGTTTTATGCACACACAAACATTATTTGTCGCATTTGATATATTTTCTTTCACTGATTGTTATATATTATCGCTGGACATTTTTAGAGATTTATTGTATTGGCCGCTGGTAGAGACTCTAATGGATCTTGTCAGTAATTAGCGATACCTGAGATTTTTATGGGATTTGTGGGCTTTAAGGTGCTTGGATTTAATTTTGAAATAACCTCTCAGAACCCTCAAATGCCTCAAGGTGGTGTAAGATATGTGGAGATATCTTCTAGTTGGACTACAATTTAAATTTTTGGGATAGAGAATGTTTTCAGGCTCAGGTTTGAGTTGGTTGGTTGACTTAAAATATTTTCAATGAAATTTTTCGCTTAAAACTATTAAAATTCACTGAGGTTCAGGTTCGAGTTGGTTGGTTGACATAATATTTTAAATTAAAATTTTCGCATTAAAAATATTAAAATTCACTGACGTTCAGGTTCGAGTTGGTTAGTTGAGTTTAAAGATTTTCAATAAAAATTGTAAACTTATAAAATTTACTTAGGTTCCGATTCGAGTTGGTTAGTTGAGTTTAAAGATTTTCAATTAAAATTTTCGCAATAAAACTATTAAAATTCACCGAGGTACTGATTCGAGTTGGTTGGTTGACTTAAAATATTTTCAATGGAAATTTTAGTGTTTAAACTATTAAAATTCACTGAGGTTCAGGTTCGAGTTAGTTAGTTGACTTAAAATATTTTTAATAAAAATTTTCGCATTAAATCTATTAATATTCACTGAGGTTCAGGTTCGAGTTGGTTAGTTGACTTAAAATATTTTTAAAGACAAATTTCGCATTTAAACTATTAAAATTCACTGAGGTTCAGGTTCGAGTTGGTTAGTTGAGTATAAAGATTTTCAATGGGAATTTTAGCATTTAAACTATTAAAATTCACTCAGGTTCCGATTCGATTAGAATAGGTGGGATTAGGATTAAAAATCATTCAGTTTGCGGTTCGCGTTGGTTAGATGACTTATAATATTTTCAATGTTCAGCCGATGGCCAAAGTCGCTAGTGCTGCTACTGAAATATTTGTATAACAATTTATTGCTGTAAAAATAAAATTAAAATAAAATTAAAAATGAAAAATTAAAAACTAAAAATAAAATAAATATGTTCAGTGAATGTTTTCGCCTTTAAACTATTAAAATTCATTCAGTTTCCGGTTCAAGTTAAGTAGTTGACTTATAAAGATTATTGAATGACTGCAGTTTCAATATTTGAGCTTCAGTTACTCTCACTAGTTGAACCAGTAAAGTCAACGAATAAGGATCACCTTTTTAGCAAATTTTTGATAATAATTGAAAAATTAGCAACTCAACAGACAGCTCGTTCGACCCATTAGCAAAACAGGCCTCATCTCATCTCATCTGTGAACAAAGTCTATGAAATAAAAACAATCAAAATAATAATAAATCAAAGAAAGCCAAAATACCTGCAACCCTTTTTCAAAAGTATAAAAGTTTTACTGTGATGTTTTAACTAACACCAAGTCGCTAGTGAGAGAACTGTGGAGCCCATTTTTATTACTTTTCCTACAACCAGTGGCGCACACCAGTAGCCGCCTCCCTAAACACAAACATTGCTGATACAAAATATGGTTTCAAATGGTTTTCGGCTCAAAAGTTGTACGCAAAACCCTCTCAAAATGAAATCTTGTGCACGCCACTGCCTATAACATTACTGATTTAGCTTCTCTCTAGTTTTTAATTTGCTTTGAATTAAAACTACTCAGCAGCTAAAAGAATGTTACCAAGAATTACGCCTAAAATTTCTTATAATTTATAATTTTTAAATGTCCTTTAAATTTACAATTAAATAAAAATTAATTAAAATGAAAATAAAAATTCATCCAATCCTTTTTAAAATTCCACTTTGCTATTTCAACCACACAATTGGTGCCTCTAGTTTACACGCTTTTCACAATCATTAAAATGTATTCTTTCACTCATTGCATTTACATAAAAAAAACTCCACCATGGTCGGTGAGCTTTCAGCAGCGCCGTTGTCCCATTCCGCCATGTGTGACTTTTATAATTTATGTGGCCATATGTTGGTTCTTTTGCCACTTTTATACACTTTTGCAACGGGCCGCGTTCCCCTTCATTTTTCCGCCGAGCAAAACAATGGCGCATTCTTGTGCTACCTGGCGCAGATTTTCCGCTGATTTATGAATTCGGCGTGTAGAAATGCGGAAAATTTGTTGCTCTTACTGTAATGATTGTTGTTCTACATAGTGGTTTTTGTTGGCCATTACAATAAGGCAGACATTAATTTTAGCGCCCATCTGCACTCTTCGCTCGCCTCCACTGGAACTTTAGATGTAAAATGTTTGCTTAAAATATGCGCCACCGTGTCGTTTAATTATGGGTTTTAAATGGGTTAACGCCTAAAAGCAGGCAATTTTGACATTAAAGATTGCAATGGCAGTGCCTGAATATTTTCAGTGAACAGCATTGTCCAACTGGTGCAACGTCTAAAAGTAGACCATATGCTTTCAAACACTTAAAAATTCACAACATTTAATGCTTAATAAACTTACTTAAACTTTACAATTATGCCAAACATAAAACATAATATTGCCCATTTTAATGCTTCTCACTCACAAGACAAACGGTTCAAACTGCTGAGACAACATTATCTGGCACCTTCGTGTTCTCAGTCCGCGAGCCCATTGATCAGAGCCGTTCCCCAAGCGACAGCAGACTCAGACCGACGTTGTTGTGGAAGGTGGACATTTTTGCATAAACAACACATTCTTGCGTATAATTTAGTGCGACGCTTACGAAATAAACACACTCACAAGAGCGGAAACAAACGCGGCGGCCATACAATTGCGCCGCCAAGAATGCACACGGGATGATGTGCCACCGGGAACGAGCAGTCAAGACGCCGCACTTGGCAGCATGTAAAAGTTGCTGGCACATTTCGCTGCGGCTAACCACACAGGCGGCGGCAATGGCGGCGAGTGCATCAAGTTCTCAAGTGGGTCTATTTCGCATACGATTTTTGGTGGCGCATAAATTCTCTCTGCCAAAGAAACTTACTCGAAAATGCCAAAAGAAAAAGCGCCGTGTGTGGAAAAGGTAAATGTTGGTGGTGAAATTTAAATTCCACACAATGTCGTAAATTATTTTTTAGCGCTGAATGTTGAAGAAAGTATGATGGGCTGGCGTTGGTGTTCATATGTGTTGGTATGTCTATGTTTATAATATTAGGAGTGAATAAAATGTTGACTGAAATCGGAGTAGAAGTGTGGGTAGGACGGGTTGTCGTGGAGAAAATTCAGATTAATTCAAATACTTAAATAAGAAACATTATAGGTGCGTAAAGAGATCGTAGAGCGACTGGTTTTTAGGTTAGGTTAGGTTATGGTGGCTGCCTCTGTAAGATACACACTCGGAGGTCTATGTTCTTGTAATTCTCACCTGCTTCATGTGCATAGTAAACGAGGGTTTCACCAGCTCGAGCTGGGATTCGAACCTAGGGACTCTGGTATGAGAAGCCAGCACGCTACCCACTGTTTTTAAAATTAAACGAGAAATATCAGGTTTTAATTGGTATTTATATGTATTAAACTGATTTGTTAACAATTTTAATTATAAGTTTGGCCTTTTTTGTTGCTTTCTTCTATTAGATTTAAATTAAATTGAACTGAATACATATAATCAAATAATATGGAGTTAGATTAAATAGTTTGAAGTTAGTTTAGGAATTTCAAAGAGATCGAAACGAATTACTCTAATAACCAAACAATATAAGTTGGCTTAAACAGTGATTGAGGTTAGGTAGGGAATTTGAAAGAAATTCGAAGAGATCGAATTGGAATATAACCAAATAATATGAATTGGATTAATTAGTGATTGAGGTTAGGTAGGGAATTTGAAAGGAATTTGAAGAGATCGAAATGGAATGTATCTAAACAATATGAGTTGGCTTAAACAGTGATTGAGGTTAGGTAATGAATTTGAAAGAAAGAGATCGAAATTGAATATAACCAAACAGTTGCGCACGCAGGGGGGTTCTTTGTGTTCAAACCGCCCAAACACAAAAATTGCTGGTACAAAACATGGTTTCGAATGGTATTCGGCTTAAAAGTTGTACGCAAAACCAATCTCCCTCTCCCCCAGAATGAAATCCTGTGTCCGTCACTGTAACCAAATAATATGAGTTGGCTTAGTAATTGAGGTTAGGTCAGAAGTTTGAAAGAAAGAGATCGATATAGAATATAACCAAACAATATAAGTTGGCTTAAACAGTGATTGAGGTTAGGTAATTAATTTGAAAGGAATTTGAAGAGATCGATTTGGATTATAACCAAATAATATGAGTTGGATTTAATAGTGATTGAGGTTAGTTAAGGAATTTCAAAGAGATCGAAATGAATTACTCGTATAACCAAATAATATGAGTTGGCTTAGTGATTGAGGTTAGGTAAGGAATTTGAAAGAAAGATATCGAAAGGAAGTATAAGCAAACAACATGATTTGGATTAAAAAGTGATTCAAGTTAGTTAAGGATTATAAAAGAAATCGAAATTGATTGGAAAGTGATTGAAATTAGTTACGAATTATAAAAGAGATCGAAATTGGTTTGGGTATGATGTAAAATTTTAATTATTTTGGTTAAATATCGAAACTGAGATCGAAATGAAATAATATGAGTTGGGTTTAATAGTGATTGAGGTTAGGAGCTTGAAAGAAAGATATTGAAACGAAGTATAACCGAGCAATATGATTTGGATTAAAAAGTTATTGAAGTTAGTTAAGGATTATTAATGGGATCGAAAGTGATTGAAAAGTGATTGAAGCTAGTCAAAGATTATAAAAGAGATCGAATTTGGTTTGGGTATGATGTGAAATTTTAATTATTTGGGTTAAATATCGAAACTGAGATGGAAATTAAATAATATGGGTTGTGTTTAATAGTGATTGAGGTTAGGTAAGGAATTTGAAAGAAAGATATCGAAACGAAGTATAACCAAACAATAAGATTTGGATTAAAAAGTTATTGAAGCTAGTCAAAGATTATAAAAGAGATCGAAATTGGTTTGGGTATGATGTGAAATTTTAATTATTTGGGTTAAATATCGAAACTGAGATGATGTCCAATACTGTCCAATACCAAACTATTGAGAGCTTTTCTTTATCAGTCAAATGAGATTAGATGTGTTTCAACCCTCTATGGATTGTAGACTAAAATAACAATTAAAGCAGAGTTTTGAGTTGTATCGGTACCAGTTGGATATTGGTTTCGAATTTAGATTTGTTTACCATCACATTGATTCGGTAATTAGAACACTGTTTCCCTATTATGGCGCTGAGTTTGATACGATTCGAAACGGTAATTGTTGGACTCATTTACTTATTGAAAGATTTGTTTCGGTTATTTTATGGTTGGGGATAGTGGTGCACACTGGATTTCATTTGGGGGTTTTGCGTACAAATTTTGAGCTCGATTTAATTTCAAACCCTATTTTGCACCAGCAATTTTTGTGGGTGTGAACCCCCAGCTCTGCTTTGAGCGCTACTGGTTAGGGAAATCATGGGCCTATTCTACAGATCCTCGGTTCATTTCAGGAACGATCTCTTACCGTTACGCGTTATGCTCATTGAATTGGAGCTGCAATTGAGAACAAAAAATGTTTGATTGGAATTAAACTGAAATTTTAAAAGTTATAGCATTGAAGGATCCACACTTCAACGTTATTTATTTATTAACTTATTACTAATTAATGCATTAATTTAATTAATATACAAACTAAACAGAAAATAGCATCACTGGTATCTGAGGTTGTTGGCCTCTCGAAAACATTTTAATACAAACACTCGACTTAATTTCTAAATTAAATAAAATCTTATAAAGTGTTTTAAAAATCGTTAAAATTATGTTATAAGCACTTGTCACATTTTAATAATTTGTGTGTTAAATTTTCATTCTACCTTTTCCCTTAATGGGAAATAACAAAAGTAAGCTTTCTATTGGCAACTAAAATTACTACACGTCCAAAAACAGGCAGCCAAATCCCACATGTGACGCAAGTACTGCACGCCAAAGTGACTGAGAGAGCTGGAGCTGCAAAAAAAAATGTAACCCAAATTGACCCAAATGCGGTAAGGATTAAAGGTGGCGGCCAGTGGCGGCCATGCAGTGCACTGAGGCAGCAGAAAGGCCAACAAATATTTAGTGAGCGGAAAAAGACCGAGAGAAAACATAAAGTGGACGAGGGTCAAATGGTGCGTTGCTTTGGGGTCATTGCCGCTATTAAGGCGGCCAGTGCTGTACGCAGTGCGCATAAAATGGGCAGCAGGTTGGAGGGTGAGGGGGGCTGATGTGTGCGTTTGTGATGATGCGGCAGCTTCGGGTTAGTGATGAAGATGAAATTGTACAAATTAACTTAATCTCATGCTCCAAGTTGGCCAACTGGCCCCCCTGACAAGTGAGCATTTGTAAAATAAAATTGTGCTTTAACATAACCTCAAAAATTGTTTATATAGGATCAACCATACATCAACATAATAACAAACGAGATAAAACAACAACAATAACAACTATGGCGGCAAGACAAGTACAAGCAAAACGAAGCACAGCGATGATGAACGGCGGCCGTCATTTGTACCGTCGGCCGATGCTTTTTGGCCAGCAGCAGGTTTGCAGCCTTTTAGGCGCATTTAGCACGCTAAGGTTACAAGGGTTGCTTATTAACGAGCGGCAATTTAATGTTTTCGTATTTAGCGCGCATTTTAGGCCATGTGTGAGTGTGTGTGTGTGCCTGTGTCCTTTAAGTTGCAAACTTGACAGACGTGTTTGGTTGTTTACAATTTTTGTATTTTTGTTTTTGTTTTTCTGTTGTGTTGGCTATGAGTGCTTGTGTTTTTTGTTGTTATTGTTAATGCAGTTGTTGTTGTTGTAGGTCTCATTTTCATTTGACAAAAGCAACCCGCCGCCAACGACGACGACGGCGACGGCGACATGTTTTGCAGTTTTCCGGTTGACCGCAACAAAAGGCAAGTCACACCGTGTTACAACAATAACAACAACAACAACAACAACAATATGTAGGAATAGGTAAATGTTAAATGACAACAATGTGGCGTACGGCCGACGGCATTCACTGTGGCTAGCGTGGAGTAAGATACGGTTTTCACATTCATTTATTTAAGTGTTTGTGTTGGTGTGTGTGTGTGTGTCAGCAATGTTGTCAATTGTGAACATTTTCTAGACGACATCAACTGCGAGTGACTTTATTAAACGCCGTTGTAACGGGTTAAGTCACCTATGCACGTTTTACACACGTTGACTGTCGACTGACAGTGTGGGAGCGAGCAGAGTTGGCAGTGGTGAGGGCTGCTACCCGAAAATTTTACATATGACAGCATAGAAAAAAGGCTTCAGGTGAAGTAATAACTGATGAGGACAGGATTAAAAGAGATAATGTTGGAGCGTTTACTTAAGTTGCTTCAAATTTTGACTAACCCTTTCGACCACAAAGTTGCCTGGGAGCAACTTCACCTATTTGTCATCTTATGGCAAAAGCTACGATTGATTTATGGGTTTAATTTGAGTATGCACCCACAAATTAATATTTTTAGAAGTGAATTCAAAGCCAATTACAAAAATTTTACTTATATCCCCAAAATAATTTCCAATAATTTGCAGCGATATCAGGGAAAGTTTGTGTTTTAATTGAAGTCTACGAATTGGGCGCGTTTGATCAAAAGCCTGTTTCTTTAATAATGGTTAAATAAAATCAAAAAGTGATAATTTTGTATTTTTCCATAAATATAAAATAATTTTTCTGTAATTACAAAATATTGATACAAAATTTATTTAACCCGTTTTAAGCTAAAATTGTTCAAAAGTAAACTAGGTCTAGAACTCTAATAAAGAGGCGTGGCGACTTCAAAATTCATATTGAGACACAGGGTAAAATTCGGGGTCGAAAGGGCTAAGCAAGAATGGATTACTATTTGTGACTTTGATAACAATAGTTTTTTACATGTTAATAATTTTCAGTGTTATTTTGGGCAAATATGGTTTGAAATAGCTCCTCTACTTATGTTCTTCATATTCCAGGGCCTGAACAGGATTTGAAGTAGGGATTTAAATGTGAAAAAGGTTACCTAAGGATGCTCATTGTTTGACAGGCCACTTCGTCAATACCTCATATACGAAACTACAAATGTAGAGAGGAGGGCTTAGCGGTTCAAAGTCCCGCACTCACCTGAGGCTTTCGATGGTTCCCTCCTCGTTAAAAAAAGAAAAAAAGGATGTATAATTGTCTGAAGGACAAACTCATTTGACCATTCAGTGTCACTTTACATATGCTAAATGCAAAATTATTGGCTACATATTAACGATTTTTTTGCAATACTTACAGAAAAATTCAATGATTGTTGGTTTTTTTTTAATTTAATATATGAATTCACCTGAAGAATTGATACTCGTATTTAGGAAAGAAAAACTTATGCAGCAGGGAAGTCAGGTAATGAATTCAATTTTCCATCTTCATAACTTAGGCAATTGCTCAGTAAAAGCTTCAAGCCTACAATGGTAGATCACTGATCTAAAATTCGGCACCAAAATTTTAATCACACATACACATTCAGATCCGAAATTCTGATCACTGATCTACCACATAGTTTCAAATTGTTATTTTGTTGTCTTTGAGTTTAAATAATCCCTAAACATGTTTTTCAAAAACCATATCACAAATGATTTCTTCTGCTTTTTGCTCAAACATAGCCAATTGTTAGCATCATACGAATTGCCCGTTTCGCAAAATATTCGGTCGCCAACATCCTTCCAATTCTAAACTCTTCAAAACCAACAACAAAGCATCGTTCAATTGCGTCACAAGGCTTCAATGCGCCAAACTTCAAAGCATCCGGCCGACGGCTTATTCGAGACTCGCGCGGTGCGCAACGTTTGATCTGCCCAAAGGGCGCAAGTCTGGTAGAGGGCCGCGTTCTGGATACTGTCGAACTGGCAAACCGAGCAAACAGAGTGCGTTGCCCAATGACGAGCGTATGGTGTACAATTAGATAAATAGAGCCGCCACCACGACGCACTGATTAATTCTGTTAATTAGAAATGCAGACAGAAAATGAAAGTTGAAGCAATATTTACGCAACATGATCGTTGCCAACTGATAAATTATTATCATTGTTGTTGCTGTGTTGCCCATACGACATTGCTATAACAAAATTCCGACAAGTGTGTGTGTGTGTGTGTTTGATGCAACGCGATCAGCTGCCGTCTTTCTGGCTTTGATCAAAATTCTACTCAGTTGGCGGTTGTTATGATTGGATGTGCTGTTTTTGTTGTTGGTTTTATTTGTTGTTATTGCAAGCATTGGTGCGTCTGTTACTGGTGGCAAGGCATTGTTTCAATGGCAAATTCCAGTAGCAATTTCGGTGACTTTCGCTGACAGCGGCAAATAGACGAAGCGGGACATGCAAGCAGCGGTCAAAGGAAGCTAAGACGGCTTGTGAGCGAATTTATAATTTGTGTGCTGAGAACTGTTAGTGATGGCGGTGATTAGGAAAGTTGAACTCAAAGTTCGGGCTGTAAGGCAAATGGTTCAGGGGTGGATTGGAGTTCTGATACAAAATAAAAAAAAATAAAAATTAAAAATTAATTAAACAACAAGTTCCGTACTTCAAATGGAGTTAAGAGAGATGTATAATTTTAAGTAATTAATATTTATATTTATATGTACTGAAACATATATGTATGTATGAGGCTAATATATAAGGTACTTACTAGTACATATTTGAGATCAGAGTTTATTTTAAAACCTTTTGAACCCAATATTGAGCATTGCTCAATAGAAATGAAAGATTGTTAAATTGAAGGGAAGGCTCGACGGAAGGTGGAGACCAGTTTTTTAAAAAAATTATGCGCAAAAAATATAGTTTCAAAAGGTATTGGTAACAAAAAAAGTTGGGTAGAGAAACCTTCCAAAATGAAAATTCTTTCTTTTCAATGTTATTGCATTTTTATGATCAAAATCCATATTTATCTGCCCTGACAATGAATTTCGCAAAAACTTTTTTCTAATCTCAAAAGCTTGGTGAAATATGACTAAATTAATTAATTATTTATTGCATTTTTATGATCCAAATCCATCTTGATCTGCCCTGACACTGAATTCCCAGCATTCCGAAAAATTTTTTTTCTAACCTTTAAAGCTGGGTTGAAAAACACCAAATTCAAATTCCAAGTGTTACTATTTATTTATGATTTTATAGTTTTTT
This sequence comes from Melieria crassipennis, assembly GCA_963668005.1. Taxonomy (NCBI): domain Eukaryota; kingdom Metazoa; phylum Arthropoda; class Insecta; order Diptera; family Ulidiidae; genus Melieria; species Melieria crassipennis. Next base: position 103,704,982 of record OY764961.1, read on the forward strand.
AGTTATTAATTTTGTAATATTGTTTTAAAATTATTTTTTCATTTTATTTATTTATTATTTTTTGAAATTATTTGTTTTATTATTAATTTTCTTTTATTTATTTATTTTTATTTCTTTTATTTTTTTATTATTTTAATTTAATACATTTAAGTTAATTATTTTATTTAATTAAATAAATTTCATTTTATTATTAATTAATTCTTCATTTTGCTAACAAAAATGATTAATTAAATGAATGAATTAATTAAATTAATTTTTTTTATTTTATTAATTATTATTTTTTTTATTATTTTTTATTAATAATTTTATTTTATTTATTTATTTTTATTGCTTTTATTTTTTTATTATTTTAATTTAATAAATTTAAGTTAATTATTTTATTTAATTAAATACATTTAATTTTATTATTAATTAATTCTTAATTTTTTCTAACAAAAATTATTAATTAAATGTTTCAACAAAAAATTTGGGCCTTACCATCCAAACCGTCGCTGTGTTCCACTGCTTTAAGTTAAAACTAAATTTGAAAATCGATTAAAAAAATACAACTTGCCTACTTGGCCGAATTTTGATGCTTTGATGGATTTCTGCAAGGCAATGACACACTGTATCTGTACGTTACCTGCTGTCTGTTGGGTAAATGAAGCAACGATCATCAATACGGCAAAAAGGCGGCCTAATCTTAGCGTTTAAATGCGACCGAAAACGCATATTTGAAATTCCAGAACGAAGAGACTGCCATCGATTTAAAAGGACTAAAAAAGACTAAAGGAGAAAAGTAAAGTTGAAATGTAAGAAAAAGAGCTGAAAAGAAAATATACGGTAGGTAACTGTAAAAGCCAGATACCAATGGCTGGTAGTGCAAACATGTATGACGATCTCTGAGTAAAAGCCACTCAAGTATTAATAGTGCAGTGGCACTGAGCAGGGCTGATGCTTAAACTTTATTATACCATTTGATTTAAATGCCTTCGCTCAGACCACTTCAGTTTCCATATCGGTGTGATTCAATAGGTCTATAGTATGTACATTCAATTCTGATACTTCCAATGATGAAACAATGTTTTCCTTTTGACATGATTCTTTGACTTTCATTTGCCTTTCAATGAAAGTGACAGCTTTGAGGTTTGCAGCTCCAAAAAATTGTATTACCATTTCGAGGGGCCTTCGAAACTTTTTTTGAAATTTTCCACTGCAACTTAACGCATGTGTTCACTGACCATTCTCTGTTCCACGGTCTCTATGGTCTATTTACGTCTAATTGACCACCCATTGCCTGTCACCAGCCGCATTGTGCCCATTGCCGAATATTTTCGAAGCTGCACTAATTCCATGTCAGACTGACATTGTTGTTCGCCTCATTGTTGCTGATGCTAATATTTAATATTTGTTTGATGCCCAGTTAATGGCTGCAATTTGTTATTTGTCAACGCTACGGACACGAGTTGTAATTGTTGTGATTATCAACACATAAACACTTTCGAATTTTGCGTCGCATTCTGCTCAACGTGCACCTCGTACATTGAATTATAATTGCGAGGAACTTTTGTTGTTATTGTGGTTGCTGTTAACAACTGTCAGTCTTAATAATCGTTTGATAATTTAACACCTTAACACGTCGATTTGATATCTGTATTTTTATGGGCGCTTTTTATTGTTGGCTGGGTGGCTGTCGCTGCCGTTGTTGTCATTGCTGCTGTCTGTTGTTGTCGTCGTGCTCCAGTGACACACAATGTGGCGCACTCGCTGTGCCAGCCGGCTAATTGCATCACTTCCGATTTCCGTCCAATGCCGCAAGTGCGTAATTTTTTCTCTTGCAACATGCACGAGTGTGTGAAAAAAGCTAATCATTTTCGTTTTCATTCTCGGTTTCGATTTTAATTTGAATTTATTCACTTCATATTTGTTGCGATTTTCATGCGTGACCTCAATGAAAGTGATAATTCACAGTCGCTGTTGTTGTCGAGATATTTGTTAGTGGCTTTGTTAACCCATTAATGGGAAGTATGAGGACGTGACAACTTGTTGTCGAGCTACAGCTGATCTCTTTCCGGCACTCATTACTTACTTACTTACTTACGGACACTCATTGGTCAAATTAATCTTTTAGGGAACTTTCTTATTCCATTCTTTCGTTGAAGAACGAAAGAATTGGTCTTAGTCTTAGTCTTAGTCTTAGTCTTAGTCTTAGTCTTAGTCTTAGTCTTAGTCTTAGTCTTAGTCTTAGTCTTAGTCTTAGTCTTAGTCTTAGTCTTAGTCTTAGTCTTAGTCTTAGTCTTAGTCTTAGTCTTAGTCTTAGTCTTAGTCTTAGTCTTAGTCTTAGTCTTAGTCTTAGTCTTAGTCTTAGTCTTAGTCTTAGTCTTAGTCTTAGTCTTAGTCTTAGTCTTAGTCTTAGTCTTAGTCTTAGTCTTAGTCTTAGTCTTAGTCTTAGTCTTAGTCTTAGTCTTAGTCTTAGTCTTAGTCTTAGTCTTAGTCTTAGTCTTAGTCTTAGTCTTAGTCTTAGTCTTAGTCTTAGTCTTAGTCTTAGTCTTAGTCTTAGTCTTAGTCTTAGTCTTAGTCTTAGTCTTAGTCTTAGTCTTAGTCTTAGTCTTAGTCTTAGTCTTAGTCTTAGTCTTAGTCTTAGTCTTAGTCTTAGTCTTAGTCTTAGTCTTAGTCTTAGTCTTAGTCTTAGTCTTAGTCTTAGTCTTAGTCTTAGTCTTAGTCTTAGTCTTAGTCTTAGTCTTAGTCTTAGTCTTAGTCTTAGTCTTAGTCTTAGTCTTAGTCTTAGTCTTAGTCTTAGTCTTAGTCTTAGTCTTAGTCTTAGTCTTAGTCTTAGTCTTAGTCTTAGTCTTAGTCTTAGTCTTAGTCTTAGTCTTAGTCTTAGTCTTAGTCTTAGTCTTAGTCTTAACCTTAGTCTTAACCTTAGTCTTAGTCTTAGTCTTAGTCTTAGTCTTAGTCTTAGTCTTAGTCTTAGTCTTAGTCTTAGTCTTAGTCATAGTCTTAGTCTTAGTCTTAGTCTTAGTCTTAGTCTTAGTCTTAGTCTTAGTCTTAGTCTTAGTCTTAGTCTTAGTCTTAGTCTTAGTCTTAGTCTTAGTCTTAGTCTTAGTCTTAGTCATAGTCTTAGTCTTAGTCTTAGTCTTAGTCTTAGTCTTAGTCTTAGTCTTAGTCTTAGTCTTAGTCTTAGTCTTAGTCTTAGTCTTAGTCTTAGTCTTAGTCTTAGTCTTAGTCTTAGTCTTAGTCTTAGTCTTAGTCTTAGTCTTAGTCTTAGTCTTAGTCTTAGTCTTAGTCTTAGTCTTAGTCTTAGTCTTAGTCTTAGTCTTAGTCTTAGTCTTAGTCTTAGTCTTAGTCTTAGTCTTAGTCTTAGTCTTAGTCTTAGTCTTAGTCTTAGTCTTAGTCTTAGTCTTAGTCTTAGTCTTAGTCTTAGTCTTAGTCTTAGTCTTAGTCTTAGTCTTAGTCTTAGTCTTAGTCTTAGTCTTAGTCTTAGTCTTAGTCTTAGTCTTAGTCTTAGTCTTAGTCTTAGTCTTAGTCTTAGTCTTAGTCTTAGTCTTAGTCTTAGTCTTAGTCTTAGTCTTAGTCTTAGTCTTAGGCTTAGGCTTAGGCTTAGGCTTAGGCTTAGGCTTAGGCTTAGTCTTAGTCTTAGTCTTAGTCTTAGTCTTAGTCTTAGTCTTAGTCTTAGTCTTAGTCTTAGTCTTAGTCTTAGTCTTAGTCTTAGTCTTAGTCTGTTGCGGGCCCATTTTTGTTCCATAGAAGAAGAAGATTATTCGCCTACAGGTCTGTCATTGTACTCACCCCTGATGACAATAGTCTCCTGAACAAAACTTAAAAAAATATTGTTAAAACTATAGAAATAAAACTCACAGCTAAGTTGAAATGTTTCCGTATAGTTAGCCTACAATTGCCAACTATTCAAACATGATTTAAAAGATCTGTCAGTCGATTGCCCAAGCGCCACACTGCTTATTGCAATTTAATGCACTCGTCACTCGCAGCGCTCCACTTCCGCTCCCATGTGGAGTGACTCACATAACAGTTTGTTTATTTTGTACACCTCTACTGACAATTGTGACTGACAGTTTTGCATACTGGCGTTCGCGTTCAATTACTTTGGCAGCTCAAAAATGCTGCACAAACGCAATTTCCTTTTATTACTCGCTGGCCAACTCATACATCTTACCGGTTCACTACTGTATGCCATTACAGTTGTTGTTATAGTTGTTGTTGGTCAGTAGTCGTACATGGACTGGATATTAAAATCGCTTATAGTACAGAATTATTTTTTATGTTCATGCTTGTAAAAATGCTAGTAAATATTTGAAAAATGAGTTGAGTTTTCATTGCTTTACTTCTTTAGTCAAATAGATGTGAGTTTGGTGTTGTTGTAAAATGTTTTACAAAGGCGTTAGATTTTTATTTTCACCAGTTCAACCAGTTATAAACGTAATTAATTTGAGAATTGTGTTACTAGCTTTCAACTATTAGAAGACTACAAGTTTAGAAATAAATTCATTGAGGCATAAAAATGGTACCAGCTTCTTTCGGTTATTGAAAATTTTTTCAATAAAAAACATTTAGTCAAGTCCTAGAAACGGCTGCAAGACGGTTCCAAGTTTTATAATAGAGTCAATATTTGACCAAGTTGGACCGTCCGCTTAGAGAGCTGAACAGGTGGCTTAGCCGAAAGACCCTTTTAATTCATTTGGAGCTTTCGAAACCATATTTACCGACCAAAAATTTTGTAAAAAATAGATATTAGGGTCAGTTTAAAGCCTCAAAATCCCCCTGCGTGCACCACTGGTAGGCGCAAAGTGATAGTAAAAGAAAGAGGGGGTGAAACGAATACTTCGTGTTATTTTAATTTTAATTGTGATTTTAATTGTAACTTTAATTTTGATATTAATTTTAATTTTAACTTTAATTTTAATTTTAATTTTCTTTTTAATTTTAATTTTAGTTTTAATTTTAATTTTAATCTTAAATTTAATTTTAGTTTTAATTTTAATTTTCTTTTTTTTTCTTTTTCTTTATAATTTTAATTTTAATTTTAATTTTAGCTTTAATTTTAATTTTAATTTTAATTTAAATTTTAATTTTAATTTTAGTTTTAGTTTTAGTGTAAGTTTTAATTTTAATTTTTTTCATTTGCATTTGTATTTTTTTATTTTTATTTGTATTATTCGTAATTGTATTTTAATATTAATTTTAATTTTAATTTTTAATTTTTATTTTCAGTTTTCTTTTTAATTTTTATTTTTATATTATTTTTATTTTTATTTTTATTTTCATTTTCATTTTCACTTTTATATTCATTATTTAATATTTCTTTCATATTTTTGCAATTCTTCTCTCATTTCCTTCAGGTGCAACTGTCCTTGAACATCCTTAGATATCAGTGTGCGTTCTGGCAAATGCTTAAACTTGCCTGTGGATGAAAATGTTGCACGAATATGCAAATAATCCAGACGTTAAATATACATTTCGACTACCGAATTGTAGCCTTGTGGCAGTAAACTGTTCGACACAACGGCGGACATTCGCTTTCTGCGAACTCTAAATCATCTGCAATTTCAATATTTTACCGTTGCTTTAATGAGTTGCCAGATTTGCATAGTTGGCAAAGCGATGCGAAAAAAATATTGTGAATAAATATTGCCGACGGCAAAATACAGTAGCTGAACATTTCGGCTGAAAGTCTAAAATCCCAAATAAATGAACTCATAAAGCGAACAAAGCCGGGTGGGACAGAGCTGAACGCGTTGAAAAATGCAAATTCGATGGTCGAAAAACTGCAGAAGAAAATTGGCAAAAGCTGTGCGTGATCGGCAAAAGCGGCCACTTTGGATTGTGCGTCAAAAATTGCTGCTAAACGGCGCATTTAATTCGCATTTTGTTCATAGCGAATGTGAAAGAGCTCCAAAGCTTAAGAAAAAAAGGAATAACAGATTGATTGTGCAGGTTGTTGAGCTACTGCAAATTCTTTTTTTAAAATAAACTTTTTTAAAAGGATTAAATTATAGGCTTATGGGCATGCAATGCGTTTCAAAACGAATGCAAGAGGAAAAAATTAAGAAACAAATTTAGAAAAAGTAGTTAAAATAATATTAAAAGTAACTGTTTTTTAGAAGAGCAGGTTTTGGTTTTAAAAAGGAAGCAATATGAAACCTAATTTTTAAAACATGCAAACACGTTTAGTTTTAAGAAAATAGCAAAGTTTGCAAACATTTTCAACTCGTGCGCCTAATTTTGCCATTTTTTTTATTTGATTTGCATCAATTTTTTCATATACAAAATTATAAATGAAAATGAATGTTTAGTTGGTAGTGCAGAAAAAAGTTAATAACATGAAATTAGGCAAATTATAAAGTCATTAGTTTAATTTATAAAGGCAAAAATTTCAAAATCATTATGGTCGCAATCTCTATTAATTCGCATACATACATGGATACATATTGGTATGTAATATAAACAAGTATGTATGGTTGTATGGATAAATAAGTAAAGTAATACTGAGCTGGAGCTGGAGCTGGAATATGTTGGTGACTGAAGAGGACAAGTATGCGGCTTGTACTGAAAAGACATCCTGAAGATATGTTAGCCTGAATTCATTAGAAATCCCTTATATTTAAGTCAAGAATCATTTAACCTATAAACAGTTGTATGTAATTAATTAATTCGGGACTGTAATTAGTTATGACAAAACTACACTAACAATTTTCACAAGGAACATGAAAGAACCAAAGTATATAAAGGCAAATCCACAATTAAAGTATTTTCTCGTTGTTTATAGAAAATTTCCTCTTTTGCAGAAACAGTCGCAGCTCGTGAAAAAATATTAACAAACATTAAAATATTTAATGTGCACACCAACAGATCAACAAAAATTTCTGCATTGTCACAATTTGGCAAATTTCACTTTCAACACACACGCACACACACAACCACAATCATATGTTACATTTGTCATGCTTCCTCTTCCTTTTGCTTTTGGCCCGCCTCTTCTCCACAAGCTGGCCGCTGCCAAAGTTGCCAACCCACAAACTCACTACTGCTTCATAATGTTTCTACAATTGATGTTTTTATGTGCGCATCTGTTGTTATTGTTGTTGTTGCAGGTGTACATATCCGTTTTGTTGTTGTTGTTGTTGGTATTCCATTACGGCCGCATGAATGAAAGTGTTGACCAAGCAAGAAGGCGTTGTTGGCCGCTCAACGCTCATTGATTACGCTATGTAATTGTTATAGCAGTCTTTGTGAACGTTGTTGTTGTTTTTATTGTGGATAGTAGGTACGTATGATTGTTGTTGTTGTTGCAAATAGAGCATTAGTATCATTACAATCAAAAACCTATCATCATCTGCTGGCGTGTCTGGCATCGCATGCCAACTACGCTAATCCAAAACGTTTAAGTGCTTCTGTTGTTCTTGTTGTTGTTGTTGCTGTTGTTGGTAGTCAGCATGCTCGCACACGACTGCAGCTAAACAGCGACCACTGGCCAACGCAAGCCAATTGCACGCAATGCGTTGCAATTACAGTCGCTTCCGATGCTTTTTCCACGCACACGTGCAATGTGCTTTTCCGCTGTTGTTGTTGTTGTAGTTTGAATTGTGTTTTCTTCGTAGAAGGAACCGAAGAATGAACCTCAAGTTGGAATGATCTGTTTAATGATATGGATGTAGCTCCGGTGAAAAGATTCGTTGGACTAGGAGGAAGTTTCCCTGTCCCATGTTTATGAATGGGAAACCTTAGTATGAACTATGGGCACCGTTTATTTCAGTTCGGTTTGGTTGTGTTTGGGGATCAGTTGAATAAGATGCCTGCAGAAATATAGAAACAATATGGATTAAACTTTAGTGAAGAAGAGAAGAGAAAGAGAAGTTAGAAGAAGACCTATAGCTGTTTGTTAAGAAGGAGAAAGGAAGAGAAGCCTTTGAAGTGTATGGAGTGTGTGTCCAAAGAAGTCTTGTTTATAACCAGACGAGGGAGGATTGTGGGAACTTGTGAAAGCTGTTGTTCAACAACAAGGATGAAGCTATAGAGTAGAAGAAATCTGTAAGAGAATGTAGAAGCAGAAAGTAGAAGAAGCTCAATTACTGCTTAGGAAGACCAGACGGCGAATGTAAGCTAGAGAAAGCCTGTAGTAGTACTGAAGCAATGTTTCTATGAAACGGATAAAGCTAGAGCCAGAAAGAAGATGCTCTTGGAATAACTAGAATAGTATAGAGGAATAACCATAGAAGAAGTCCTTGGAATAACCGGATGAATGAGTTATATGTATGCAAAGTTCGAAACACCTAGCGACTTCCTGAACAACAACATGGACATGGAACATAGATGAAGCTATAGAAACAGAAAGTAGTAGGAAAATGTATGTATAGGAGCAGCAAGTAAAAAGAGAAAGTAGAAGAAGCTCAATTACTGCTTTTAAGATCAGATGGAGAAAGTGTAAGGAAGTCAGAGAAAGCCTAAAGTAGTACTGAAGCAATGTTGCAATGACAGCCGGAAACTAAGTAGAAGAAAGCCTTGGAAAAAACAGATGAATGAGTTTTACGCAAAGTCCGAAACACCTAGGAACAACATGGACATGGAGCATGGATGAAGCTATAAAGACGGAGAAAGTAGTGATTAGGAAAATGTATATAGAAGCAGCAAGTAAAAAGGGAAAGTATAGTAGAATAGTAGTATAGTAGTCAGAAGACCTGTAGTAGGACTTAAGCAAATTTTCAATGACATTGATAAAGCTACAGCCAGAAGTTAAGTAGAAGAAGTCCTTGGAATACCTAAGGGGGGAAGGAAGTTTACGCAAAGTTGAAACACCTAGGAACTTGTTGAAACTGTTTTTCAACAACATGGACGAACCTATAGAGATGGAGAAAGTAAAGAAAAGTAAGACAGTAAGAAAAATGTCTATAGAAGCAGAAAGTAAGGCAGAAGAAGTTCAATTACTGCTTGGAAAGAGCAGATGGAGAAAGTGTCTGTAAGCCAGTGAGAGTCTATAAAGTAGTATCGACATGGATAAAGCTACAACCAAAAATTAAGTAGAAGAAGTTCTATCACCGCTTGGTATAATGGAATGAAAATAATTCTTCGTAAAGCAGTAACATCTACGGACTTGTTGAAGCTGTAGTTTGAAAACATTGATGAAGCTCTGAGGTAGAAGAAAGTAGTAGGAAAAAGTAGTAGAAGAAAGCAGAAATAGAAAGTAGAAGGAGAAATTATAAGAAGCTGCCATGGAAGAGAAGATTTCATAAAGCAGAAACATCTACGGACTTGTTGAAGCTGTAGTTTAAAACATTGATGGAGCTCTAAAGTAGAAGAAAGTTGTGGAAAAAGTGGTAGAAGAAAGCAGAAGTAGAAAGTAGAAGGAGAAACAAGAAGAAGCTGCCTTTTGAGAGAAGATTTTATTAATCTTTCCAGTAAATCAGAGATGCTTTGAGAGAAGTACTGAAGCTGTGGTGAAACGTTATGAATGAAGATCCAACTACGGACTCTTAAAACTTTTAGTAACTTGTTTTAGCACGTTAAAGAATCAGAATTCCTTGGAGACAAGCATTAAGGGGTCTCGAAATCCGTTAACTGTTAATAGTGGCCATTTAAGAGTGCAATTCTCTGGTTATAACTTTCACTTCAACACTTCTTCATACCAAAGTGAATATAAATGACTTGTCCAGTGTTAGCAGTCCTCATGCAACATCTTAGATCGCCCAGCTAACCATGCCTTATTTGGTGTGCTCAACCCCTCACTCTTCCACTACTTTCGCTTAACTTTTAGAGCGGAATTTTTTTGTCTGGTTAACAGTTAGAAATGCCTCGATTGTCCGACGGATAAGCCGAATGCATAGCAAATTGTCGGTAATTAATGTCAAATAAATGGCTAATCTGCTGTCAAAGCGACAGCGCAGCTGTCACTCTTTGGTGCTTATCCTCGAAATCTAAGTCGATAACGCAAAGTGCGACTTTGCCAAAACAAATGCACAAACTCATCAGAGCGAAATCAATTAAATTGCCATCAGGACGCGCCGGCGCTGGCGCCCAACACTCGTCGTGTCGAGTTAAAAATGAAATTTGCCTGAAATTCGCTTTTAATTGGGCGCATGATGAAGCGTTTGTGTCAGCGGGCCGGCGCACAAATGTGCCCGACGCGTTGTCATGTCAAGTGTCGAAACGGGAGCTTAAGAAAGCGGCGAGCGGTAGCGTGTGGACGGCACATGCAATGTGGGCGTAACCGGCGCTTTGACATTTGCATGACGCGCGGCATTTCGCAATGTGTCGGCGCATGTTGACGCCACAGCGTGCAATGGCGTTGACAAGAGCACAGCGCTGCCGGTGGCGGTGACACTCGGCCGCAGCTGCCGCTTAGGGGTGCGTTGCGCAAATGGGCGCTTGAGACAACCGCCAAAACTAATTTCCTGATTGGCACCGCTGCACCACGACTTTGCGGTTGGCATTGTTGATTTTGTGCGGCCGACGTTGTTGCAACATCATTGCGGCGGCAATGCGAACGCCTTCAATTAGTGCGCTGCGCCGCACATTTGTGTTGCACGTTTACGCTTCATCACTTTGGCTAATTTGCTGCAGTGCAACGCGGCCAACGGTGCGTCGGACTTGTCCAGTTCGTTCGTCTGTCTGCCGCTCGGTCTGAGGCTGTGCGACCTCGTCGGCAACAGCTTCAGCAGCAATCAACCGATCGCTAATGATGTTGGCCGATACTGTTGCTGTAGTAGCAGTTGTTGTTGTTGTTGTTGCACTACCTGATGGAGATGTAAATTTGCAATATTACAAATGAATGCAACGGCAAAACGGCAGCAATTGATCGCAATCAACATCAGCGGCCGCGTAGGCTGTGGCCGCCACAGCTGACCGTCAGTGCGTACCTGCAGCGGCAAACAGCATCCGTCTGCACGCTCCATCCATTCACAGTCGCCTGCTCACTCACACACTCAGTCAGCCAGACAGGCAGTCACTCTCGCCCCCCAGTCGGGCAGCAGTTACGCGCTTCAGTGATCTTCTGGCCACCGCAAGTGATCTTGTGCTGCCCGCAATGCTGAATTGCTGCCAATGCTGTTCTTTGTTGTTGTCGTTGTTGTTGCATGCAAATGCAAACATGATTGCACGATTAAGCGAATGCAACTTTAACCTTCATTTAAATGTGCGCCAACTGATTGACATCAATCCATCGTCAGTTCGATACAGCAATCGATCGGCTGGGACGTTCATCTGAACTGTTCTGTCCGGTAGATCGATCGCTCAAAAATTAGCGCAGCTCAGCACAGTTTAGTGCTGCTGTTGCTGAATGCATTTGTTGCTGTCTTTGTTGGCGTATTAAAGTTTCATGAATGAAGTTTGCTGGGTAAATTGCAGCGGTTTTCCATGAATGGCATTGCCGTGATTGCCATTGGTCAGCTGCGAAGTTTAGTGGTCTGCTTGTTGTTTGGTTGGTTTGTTTGTTTGTTGATTTGTTGGCACTTTAAATGGGAGATTACGACGATTAAGGGCGCTAAACGGTGGAATGGAAAATTGCGGTTTTCGGTGAGAACTTTACTAAATTTACTGGCTTTCTGCGGTCTAAAGCAGTGGAAAAAAACAAAAACGTTGAGTGGAAATGTTGCATTGAAAAGTTGGATAGTCAAGTGATCTCATCTTACTAGGGGATATACTATATTTTTGTTGCTTAAGATTGATATTTTCAAATCAAATGGATGGTATCAAATGGACTGTAACTGTTTGTAACTTTCAAGACTCAAGTTTTCTAACGAATCCTTTTGAAAAAATTATATGTTTTGGATCTTGGTTTTAGTATAATACCTCAAAATTTTCGCTTCATTGATTTTGTATCTTTTTATTGTTTAAAATACTGATACTCAAATAAATTAGAATTTTTGTTCTTCATTAGAGTTGCAGCTTCCGCCTTTCTTAAATAATTTTCGAACCAATAAAGTTAGAGTAATGAAATGACACGTGATCAAGAAGATTTTGGGTTTTAACATATTTACTTTTCAAGAAAATCCTATATGAATTTTCAAGGATATAAAGGATTACATTTTTCAAAGGACCTTTTTCATATCCTTTTTTACAAATAGATAAAAAATGAATTTGATCTAAATTCTTGAGCCTTTTCTCTTTCATTTGATATACATATCGCCATATTCTAATGACGTTAAGTATTTTTTATATTTTTTTTATTTTTTATCACCTTCAAAATTTTGAAGTCCTTTTAAAAGGACAAAGGATGTAGAAATGAAAAACTGAGCACGCAGTATTACTATATTTGGACTCTAGTTTCACGCACATATGGATTTTTCCCGGTGTGAAAATGCTGTCGCACGGTGTTATATTACATATTACTTACTGAAAGTTGTTGGTCCTGGAAGTTCAAGAAAATTTAGTAATAAAGCGAAAAGTTTTTGCTTTCATTTGGTGTCCGAATCTTCATTATTGCACAACCGCAAATATTAAAAAAAAACTTTGAATTGTGTATGTCCTTGAACTTTAAAGTCCTTTTAAAAGGACAGCGGATCAGGAAATGAAAAACTGAGTATGCCATGTTACTATGAATGACCTCTAGTTTCAAGCCTATATAATCTTTTGGATGGTTCAAAAGTACTGTCGCACGGTGTAATAACATTGCAGAGTCAGTTTTTCCATTTACTGAACCAAAGTCCTTTGAAAGGATTTTATTTAAATATTTATGTCAAAGCGAATATGTAGATATGGGTATCAAATTAAAGAGGAAAATTGTGGCCTTTTGTATAAATTCTTCATTTTGAACTTTCAGAAAAAGATGCCAGTAATGCCATGCAAAAGATTATTCACAAATCTTTTTGAAAAATAAGGATATGTTTCGAATATTAGTCTGTCATATCATATTTCTTAAATGCGTTCTTCTAGTTTTATTGGTTCAAAGTAAAATTATTTACTGACCAAGAAATGAGTGCACAGAGAAACTCACTTTGAACAGTAGAACCTCAATAACTATGATGCAAACACAAATCACAAGTTTTAGTGTCTTGGAAGAAATGACCAGGAACTGCCGTAAGCAATTTCGCATCACATCGACAGCTAACGTCGAACTATGCGGAGAACCGTAGACTGCAGACTGGTGCTCGAAGCAGCAGTCGTTAAGATTGGTAGGAGGCAGGTTAGGGCAATGGGTGCGGCCTCAGTAGTTTTGGTGTCAAAATGAAATTTTTATTTTATGGAAACGATTAGAATGTGCTGAGCCGACTTCCGTTTGCGTTGTGGTTAGAATCTCTTCGTTCCAAAACGAATGCCGAACTCGGTACTCATTAAGCGCGGCTGCTACTGCGACTGCGACGGGAGGAAACACTTAATGCAGCGCGCAGTTGCAACATGTTGCACAAACACTTGCAACGATGCACAACGAGTGTGGTGCATTGTGTAAATTTGTGGCCAGCGGAGAGCAGTGACGCACAGACGCCGAATCCGCCAGACAGTTTTGATGGGTTTTTCGCTTTCGTATGCTGCAAGTGTGCGTCACGTGCATGGCCAATGCAACAACAACGATCGGCAGCGAGTATTGGCGACTGCAACGTTGCCATTGCGGCGTTTTGGCCGCAGTGCTGCAAGCTGATCGCGTTCGTGTTGGTGCTGGCATGGCGTTTGCGCTTTTGGTGATTCGTCAAAATTGCTGTTGCCACTGTGCGGCTGTGTGGTTGTTGTTGCTGCTGCTGCTTGGTAGCGTTTTGTAGCGTTCAGCCTGAGTTATGATCATTGCTGTACGATCTTTATGTGTGCAGTGAATATGAGATGTATGTACGTTGTTGTTGTTGTTGCAGAAGCAAGGATCCTTGGCAACAATAACAATAACAACCACAATACAACACAATACAACTGAAAAAGTATCAAAGACAGATAAAACTTTAAATTGTTTGTGTCGATCATAAAGTAAAATCGTTGATTGCCTGTTGATTGGCACTTCTTGTGCCTCGTGTTGTTGCTGCTTGTGTTGTTGTAAAGCTTCGTCCTATTGCCTTCGAACGATTTAGTGCGAATTGCATTATTGTTGTAGGTTTTTGGCGCTGTTGTTGCTGATCGATATCATTTTTCGCTAAACTGTTGTTTTGATTGTTTGTCGGTTGCTTGAGCCTTTGTTAAGTTTTTATTGCTGCTTTTATTGTTGTTGCTAATGAGGTGGTTTATGCTTAATTAGTTCATAATACCTGAGAGCGTTCAATCAATGTATGTATTGATTTTGATTTTGCACACAACCTCAAAGTTTAAGATTCGATTTTCAGAATATGGAACGTAAATGAAAAGAAGGATTTTTAAAGCGCATAATTAGTGAATTATGGCTCTTGAAAGCGATTCCAATCATTTGGTTTGCTAAGGAAAGAAGAATGAAAGATTTGTAGTTGAAGTTTCTAAAGTCTTGTTTGTGAAGTCACAAGGGATCAGTTATTATTAGGATCAGGTAAATTAAGAATGAAAGATTTCTAGTTCAAGTTTCCAAAGCCCTATTTGTGAAGTCACAAGGGATCAGGTATTATCAGGATCAGGTAAATGAAGAATGAAAGATTTCTAGTTCAAGTTCCTAGAGTCCTATTTGTGAAGTAACAAAGGATCAGGTTTTAGCAGGATCAGGTAAATGAAGAATGAAGGATTTCTAGTTCAAGTTTCTAAAGCCCTATTTGTGAAGTCACAAGGGATCAGGTTATAGCAGGATCAGGTAAATGAAGAATGAAGGATTTCTTGTTCAAGTTTCTAAAGTCCTATTTGTGAAGTAACAAAGGATCAGGTTTTAGCAGGATCAGGTAAATGAAGAATGAAGGATTTCTAGTTCAAGTTTCTAAAGCCCTATTTGTGAAGTCACAAGGGATCAGGTTTTAGCAGGATCAGGTAAATGAAGAATGAAGGATTTCTTGTTCAAGTTTCTAAAGTCCTATTTGTGAAGTAACAAAGGATCAGGTTTTAGCAGGATCAGGTAAATGAAGAATGAAGGATTTCTAGTTCAAGTTTCAAGAGTCCTATTTGTGAAGTAACAAAGGATCAGGTTTTAGCAGGATCAGGCAAATAAAGAATGAAGGATTTCTAGTTCAAGTTTCCAAAGTCCTATATGGGAAGTAAAATGGATCATGTATTATCAGGATCAGGTACATATAAATGAAAGATTTCTAGTTCAAGTTTCTAAAGTCCTATTTGTGAAGTCATACGGGATCAGGTATTATCAGGATCAGATAAATGAAGAATGAAGGATTCCTAGTTCAAGTTTCTAAAGTCCTATTTGTAAAGTCAAAAGGTATCAGATGTTATTAGGATCAGGTAAAAATGCAACGCTGGAAAATCAAGTGTTGATCATGATACCAATGAGATCTTGAAATGTATCTGAGTTATGGGAAAAACCCTAAATATGGCCATCAAAGATCATCAAAAAATGACTGTGTTTTGGGAAACTGATGCTGTGTTGCTGTCTATGGCTTTGAGATTACGATTTTTTCCAATTTTGAGTAGCTTTATGTTGGGTCTGAAAGGATGTCAAACTTAGGGGACAAAATCTTACAGAAAGAATTTGTGAGCATTTGACTGGAACCTATGTCATACTTAAGTGTTGGGTTTAATTCCCATTCAGAGTTTATTTTATATTCGAATGGATAGAAATGAACTCACTCGGTTTTAAGATCACTTCTGAACCAAACTCTCTTCCTTTAAAGGTTAATTTAGTAGCTTTAACGACATTGTTTTTTTTTCAAATCAACAACTTTCTTCATAAGTTACCGTCGACTTGAGTCTATGTAATTCCACATACGCAAAGCTCAGCTCGTAGTATTCATGCGACTTGGTGTTGCTATTTGCCACATTGCCTGAGGAGTCCTACCTGACTTGTCCTATCAACCTGACTTCCACATTCCATATTCATTGAGAAACACTGAGCCACAACTTCCGTGGCACAAGTGACAAAGCGACCAGAAAAGGAATCATTCATATTCAGGCAAACTGCGTTACGATACAAATGCGAAATCGACTTACGACTGTGTTGACAACGGACAAAATATGTAATCGCTACACTTCAATCTGCAATTACGCGTGTAGCTGGTTGGACTGGATGACTGGATGGTCGAAAAGTGGCCGGCCCGCACGACTGATTGTAATCGAAACAACAAAGCAACAAATTAAAGGAGCCACACAGCGTAGAAAGCGTAGCGATCGCGAGGCAGCCAGGCGCGCTGTCTGTCCAACACTGACGGACACTACGTTCATCTGTCTGCCGATTGCACCGGCAGCAGGGTGAAGGAAGCGCTATCAGACGCGTAGAAGACTTCACTGTGATATGCATCGACAGCCAACGCGACGATGGTTAACGTACGTAGGCTGGCTTGGAAATGCTGGCAAGTGGCAACTCTGGCGGCCAGTGGTGGTAAACGCTTTTTAAAA
The DNA here is from genome assembly GCA_963668005.1 of Melieria crassipennis. Lineage (NCBI taxonomy): Eukaryota > Metazoa > Arthropoda > Insecta > Diptera > Ulidiidae > Melieria > Melieria crassipennis. Next base: position 103,721,344 of record OY764961.1, read on the forward strand.
TATTTATTTATGCAATTATTTTGCAAGTAGCTTAAATAAATAAATAAATGAAACGAAATGAAATAAAATTGCACCAGCCAAATGTTGCAACAACACAACTAACAAGAACAACATAAACACAAGCACCAAGGCAAGGCAAGCAACAACAATATGAGGACGTTGGCTTGAGGCAACGGCTGCGGCACATTGGTGCGCGGCTGGTTGGCTGTCTGACTGGCTGGCTCGGCTTGACTGACTTGGCGGGTAGTAAATTAAAATTTAAATTTATGCCATTTGCTGAAACGGCTGATGGATGCGGAAGATGAAGTATGGCCGAGGAAGCGGTGGACGCGAAGAAGCAGCAGCAGCAGCAACGGCGATAACGAGAAAATAAAACGGCGGCAGTCAACGCGTGTGCAGTGCGCTCAGCTGGAAGTGGCGCACTTGCTGGGCTGCGGCCAGTGTGCGGAATGCCGAATGTTGGCAGCAATTAGAAGCACTGTGTGGGTTAAGTGGCGGCAATCATTATTCGCATGCTTGCAAGTTGCAACTAACCTCAAATTGTGCGAATTGACAGCGCGGCTGTCATTGCAATGGTGAACAAGGTTTCTTTTGTGGGGCTAATGGCCGATAATGGGGATGATTTGGTATTGAGACACAAGCACGTGCAAACAGGTGCTCGGCTTGTTGTTGCTTTCTTATATTTTTCTGCTCTTATGACGTAGTTTTATTTTTTAATAAAATAATTTGTAACTTGCAAATTAATCCAATTAAACCATAAACTTTAGCGTAAATACTGCTGTCACTTTTACTATAAAGTTGCCTTAGAAGTCTTTAAGCCGTTTGTTTTTTTTATTGGCCATTTGAAATTTGCATGGCTAACAATGTCATAATTTTGTTGCATTTATGTTGTTGCTGGCAATTATTGAAACGATTTTGTATATCGAGATAAAAATCAGTAAAAATCGAGTAGTTGCAATTAGTAGTTAATTACATACTTTTAAATTCACATAAAAAATTACTATGTATGTAAAGACTTTAGACTTGAACAAATAAATTATCTTGCGGCGTAATCAACTCAACTTAGTTAACTGTTGTTAACTAGTTGCATGGTGCACTTTGTGGGAAAACTGCCAGCAACATTTCCATACGGCCGACATCACTTGAACTACATTTTACACTCAAAGCAAGTGAACATTAACTTGGCACATTAAGTTGATGGTTTTTCATTCATTTACAAATTAGCAGCATGAGGAAATTATTGTAAAATAATTTGATTCAGTTGAATAAATTAGGCATCAAATGGAGACAACATTTGTGTGTTGAAATGAACAACATTGAAAGAACTCAACTAGAGTTAAGTTCTTCACCTTTGTGTCCACGCTAAACTGACTGTTTGATTACTTCTTGGCAGTAGTGGCCATTTTGCTACTCGCGAATAGTTTAATTTAACAAATTAATCGATAAGGTTGGGTCGATTGGAGTCGACATTTGTGCGTTTATTAAAGTCTGTTGGGCGTTTGTAATGAACTGCATTAAATGAACTAAACTAGAGTTAAGTTCTTCACAGCTGTCTCCGCGCTTATATGACTGTTTGAAGCCTCTATGGAAGCGATAACCATTTTGCTACTCGTTAGTTGATCTTTCAGGAGATCAAGAATCTTCTCAAAGAGACTCTTCGACGCAAACAATGATCCAACCTGAAGCAATCTACGAGTAACCTTTCGAGTTTAATACAAATATACAAAATTTGTGCAACAGCGGCTTACGAATTCTATAACGAATGGTTAGGCAGCAGCCACCATACTGCGTCTGTAAGAGACCCACTTCGAAGCCTATTTAGAGGCCCATTGTGATACCACATATTTCACCCTTTTTTGAAATCTATATGAAACACTGTTTTTTCAAACATGTGTTACACCATACAATTCAAGGACTTACAGTTTAACGCCGAATCAGAACAGCGGTTTTTTTTTTTGCAATTTTCCTTTCACACTTGGAGGTTTTGCCAATGACTACCAAGAGCGCACTTGTGCGATTCTTGTAATTCTCATCTGCTTCATGTGGATAGAGATAGAAGTAGACGAGTGTTTCACCAGCCCGAGCTAGGATTCGAACATAGTGCCTGTGGTATGATAAGCCAGCGCTCTACCCACTGAGTTATCGAGGCCGGCATTCAATAACCAATACTGGACCGGAATTTATACATCGGAATTACTTCTTAAGAGCTGCCAGAAAATGAAACCAGATGTTAGTAGTAAAATATTTTCAATCTGTTTAATTTCAAATAATTCAGAAATTACTAAAAATATCAACTAAAATCATTTAGACAACAATTATCTTACCATAAAGTTTCAACTGTATTTGTTTCAAGTGTAATGTTGTTTTTTGTAAAACTTTGAAGAACATTTTCCCTCTTTGCTAGTTACCATACCTACTTTGAACCAACTCAAGATTATGCGCCATTACTGTTAACAAAAAAAAAAAAATGCAAAATGAAGTGTTAGTAGAGTTTGTTGCTCCATTGTCACTTTGATTTATAGTGATCGACGGCGTTCAACGGTTTGCTGATTTGATAGTTCAGCGCTGTGATTGGCATTAATGGTTCCAGCCCATTGTTGCAACGGACGGTTGGTATAAGAACAAATCTTATTTGTCCATTTGAAGATTAAAATTATGTAATTAAAAAAAAAATCGTATTTGGCCATTAAAAGATTAAAATTATACAATTAAAAAAAATAACTATAAGCAAATAATTCCAAATAGTTGCAATATGTTTCTATGTTGACTCTCTAAGGGTTCTTGGTACATAAATGAAATACAGGGTGTCCCATTAAAAATGCACAAGCGAGTGCTGATATTTTAGTTGCATTTTGAAATATGTATGTTCCGATTAAGTATGGAATATGGTTTTGATCAGAGGCCTTTGCTCTTTTCTGATTTTTAATAACATTTTGACAAAGATTTGGCTCCATCTCATTGATGACGCATTGGACCTCGGCTTCGGGTTTAGAAATTGTTTGTGTTTAATACGCATAGATCAGACATTTAACAAAATTCCAAAGAAAGAAATCGCATGACCTTAAATTGGACGACCTTGTTGACCAGTTAACATTGGAATTTCGGAGATTGGAGATGATTCGGTATGAAAATCGTTGCTACAATAAATCGATTGTTTTGAAAACCCTCCCTTTTTTATGTAGCACTCTGTTTCTCATAAACGGAACAATCGTAGACAACAGCTGTAAAATTTCAGAGCTGCCACTAGCACAGAAAATAAATGCCACAAAATTTAAAACGTGTGCTTTTATAATGAAAAAGTAGAATACTGCACCTTTCTGAGTTTTTAAAATTAAAATTAGTGAACATTTTAATCGCTTTGAAATTGAGATCCTTTACAAAACTTCTCCATAGCCTACGACTTATTGCGACGACTTAACACTGCAAAGACCATTGCGGTCATTTTGATGGTTTTTAAGTTTTAAATATCTTTACTTTCTTAAGTATTTCTATCAACTTTTGCTTTGGTGACTTTTATTTTTTTATCGTGAAAAATGTTATATATTTTTAAAACACAAAATCAATGTGCGAAATCCGATGTACACTTTTTGAGATATCAGCGGATATGATATGTATGGAAAACTACCGTAAGATTTTTCTTTTTAGTGTTAAATTTCTTTAAACAAAATTTTCATTGGACTGAACTTTGTTCGAGCGTTCGTTTCTAGTACTTTTTCCTGGTCGGTTACCAATCACTCTTCCCACTACAAACTTTAGAACAGTAAACTGGCCAATTATCACAAATTCTTCACGCTTTCTGCTTCCTCATGGGGTCTATTTAAGCTTTTGTCTTCATATATCACCGAGAACGAAAAATGCAATCAATCTAATTAAATGTTTGTGGCTTGATTTCGGTCTTTCTTGTATAACAGGGCTGCTTACATTTAAAACTAGAATGTCCTAGGAAGTAAAAATTACTTTAGTGAGGTCTTTTTTTATTTTCTATTCTACATATTGCATTCTGAAAGATAATCTTTCATGATTTGGACTATTTTTTTTAAACCATTTTCCACTCAAAATTTCTGCAACAAACAGATATTCGGAGGATTTGAACCCCCAAAAACCTCCCTTAGTCAGTATTCGGCATTCTAGTGTTAACTCAAAATTCTTTGTTTGAGGTTAGACCGAATCCACCTTTTGAGTTTCTAGCTGCAAGTCTGCCCATTTTCAATACTTTCACAAAACTCAAACTTTCCACAACGAGTGCCCCACGGCCAATAATCTAACCTCAACTGCGTACAGTGTGCACTCTACAGTAGCCATTTGCACTCTACAGTGGGACCATGATGAGTTGTTATCTGTAAAATTAATAATGCCAATTTTTCTAATTGTTTGCCTGCCCCAAATAAATGGCACAGTCGCACGGAGCGTCGTCGTCGTAGACGTCGCCTGTCTACGCGCCACGACAGGATTTGTGCGCATTGCTCAGTTCAGCTCGGCGTGGTTTGGTTTGGCGCGGCGCGCCGCGGCTCATCTCATTGCTTTAAGTGGTTTCTTTATTTGAGCGCATTAATTTGGCAAATATGAGCAATGAGACGTTGTCGAGGTCGTTGCTGGCATTGGGGTTGAGACAGACAACGACTCGCGTTGTGGCATTTCGTTTCATGAAAGCGATTTGTGCGCCCCGCATTTTTTCTGACTTTGCTCTTTTTTCCCCGATTTGTTTTTGGTGCAGGCCGCCAACGCTACTTTTCGGGCGACCACATAACCGCAGGCAACATTCCAACGCCAGCGCTCGAAGAAAGGAGAGCCAAACCTGTGTGACGAAATAAACGAAAAAGGCCCGGCGAGCGGCAAAATGTATGAATCACAGTAGAGAAGTGGCGAAAAAAAAACGGCCAAGAAAAGGATTTATTGTGGCAGACACTGGGAGGCGCAAAAACACAGGGCGCGCAGTTTTTTGTTGTTGTCTTTGGAGCGACGGTAGCGCTTTTGTGCTTCGTTTTGTGCCGTTTTTCAAATACGCCACAACCGCCTGCGGCCTGTGGCAGTCAATAGGAAGGCCTTCATATGTGGCATTTATGGTTGCACATCATTTCGGCAGCGGCAAATTGTCGCGCTGATTTCTGTCGCCAATAAAGCAGCGAGTCAGTAGTTGGCCGCAAATTAATGCCAATCGAAAAAGATAAAAATGGTTGACGAAAAAGATTTTATGCAATTTTTGTTTAAATCTAAAACGAACTAGAAATCTCAGAAATCTCAGAAATCTCTCTCAGAAATTGAGAGAGACAACTGATTAAAGTAATGAAATGGCTGAAAGTTAGAGCCAGTGTTGCCAATTTGGCGAATTTAAATCTAAATTTTAGTTATTAGTTCATGCAGAATCGAATTTCTGGAATGAAGTTTCAAAAACAAACATTGAAAAATGGCATTTTTAAGACGTTATAATAGAACAATGAATGATAATGAATAATAATAATGATGAATGAATTGTTATACTCCAATTTACAATGAAGATTTTCTTGCAATTAATGTATGTTAAATTTATTGACCTCTACAATATGTAAATTCAGCTTATAATCTGATTAGTAGTGTCCGACCGAAGGCGGATTTTTGGCCAAAGCCGAATACTTATAAAAAAATCTTTTAAGGAAACAAAACTGATAAATTTCTTCTTCTTTATTTATTCATTTCTTGGTTTCACTTAATTTTAGTAAAAAAAAACAGTGTTACCGTATAGTTTTTAAGAAAAACAAAAAACTAATCAATTCAATTGATTTATGTAAAATTTAAATATTTACCTCTACAATTACTAAATTCAGCCTATAATCTGATTAGTAGTGTCCGACCGAAGGCGGATTTTTGGCCAAAGCCGAATACTTATAAAAAACTCTTTTAAGGAAACAAAACTGATCAATTTCTTCTTCTTTATTTATTCATTTCTTTGTTTCACCTTATTTGAGTTAAAAAAAACAGTCTCAGTGTATAGTTTCTAACAAAAACAAAACACTAATCAATTCAATTGACATAAATACATAACTGATTTGAGATAATTTTTATTAATCGCAATCTTGATGTCGGAAATGTCGATAAAACCCGAAAACGAAATTTCAAAGCGAGCAAATGTTAACATACTTTTTTGCTTTTGTCAGTTTCTCATTTTGTTTTCATTCCATCTATTTTAATGGCAAATTGCATGGGGAGATTTTTGTAGGATAAATTGAAGAAATAAAATTGAAGAAAATTCTTTATGACACAATTTAGCTGACTGTCTGAATGGGATATTTCAGTTCAAAAACCTTGGGCTAAAGTATTCGATTTCGATTTAAAATTGGCCGAATAGGCCGAATACTGAAGCCGAATATTCGGTCGGATACTAGTGATTAGATACTTAAGGAAGGCAAATTGCTTGAAATTTACTGAAAAACAATAAAAAAATTCATTTCTAATCATCCTTAACCTCAAAATTTGATTGAAAGTAACAATAGCCATTTTGTTCGTTGACACTTGAACGTTTTTCCATTTGGCCAAAATAATATGGCCGGCAACAATTTCCGGCAACGACTGCACGTAAATGTTCATATTACCCTGACTGCACTTAAGTATGAAACGCATTGGTGCTGTATGTGTTGTTGTTGTTGTTGTTGCTGACACCCCTCACCAAACTGCAGCTGCGACAAGTAGGCCGAACTGGGCAGTGGTCAACGCGAACACGCGAGGTGATGTAATTATGGATGTACTTGTGCTAATGGCAAGCCCACAAAACAGCAACAACAACAACAACAACAACAACAACTGCAAGCACAATAACAACAACACATAGTAAGCAATACAATGCGCAATTGAGCGAAAACAAGCGGCAAGTGGCCAAAGCGTAATGTAAGAAGTAACAAAGTTGGATAGCGGGTTGGCATCGTTGTTGTTGTTGCAAGTTGTTGCAACGCGCACATTGAACAATTGGCCGGCAAGACTGCGACTGGAAAAGGGCTAATGTTGCTGTGAAAAAGTAACCAAGCGACAGGGTGGCCATTGATAGCGTTTATTTGTTGTTGTTGTTGTTGTTGTTGTTGTTATGAGGGAACTTTGCCTTAGCGACTGCAATTAATGTGCTCGCAGTCTGACTGCTTGGCGCGTAGGCTGGCTGATGAAAAATGGGCGTACACCGTTGAGCTTTGTAATGACTTAACCTCACTTTAAATCGCGTTGTGCGAATTGTGCGCATATGTAAGGGTGACTGCAAAGCACACCGAATCCTTTACTTGACTGCGAAAATTGCCAAAAATCTCACCTTGTTGTTGTTGTTGTCTTATTATGCCGATTGTTGTTGGCGCTGGCTTTTAACGCTTCTTGCTGCGTTTGTCTTCGCTTGTTGCTGTTGTTGTTGTTGACATTTTTAATCTGTATTTAATCAGCACAATCTCGAGACGAAAAGGCGCTTTTAGTTGTTTGTATGTATGTGTGAAAGGCGTATTGTGGCGGCCATTCTTTGTCGGCTGCTGGCTGCACATCTCAATGCGGTGACTGGTGTTTACGCATCGCATTAGCATAAAATGTTTATTAAGATAACAAAGCGTCTTCGTTGTAAATTAGCCAAAAGTACTTTTGGTGTTCTTTGTATTGTTGTTGTTGTTGTTGTTGCTGATGTTTCTTTTGGCGCCCGTTTATCCTTTGAGCCGATTAAGTGCCAAGAACACACAAGCAGACACAAAGCCCAGAAGCCAGTTGTACGGTTGGTGTTGTTGCAAGAAGCAAGAAATGAGGAACACGCTACGGGTCATCTATGGTGACTTGTAGTGGTCGGTACAGTATGAGCAGAGCTCAGCAGATGAGTCGGCAGTAGGTAATGGATTTTGTTACATAGTTTTGTAGACACTTGACGGGCTGCAAAAGGGTTTAACTACCATTTGTATTAAATTATTTCTCTACTGCCACTACATAATTTTTGAGCTCATTCACTGCCTGAATCTTTAGGCAAATGTCTGCCTATGCCGGTTGTAGTTCACATTCGAACAGCAAAAGGATTGAGGCGAAATATCAAACCAACAAAGCCAACGCTCGCAGTGACTTACGATGTGTTTACATTTGGCAAACATGCGTGCATATACACATTATTCTGAATATATATGTGTGTGTGTGTGTGTGTGCAAATTTGTAGCCATTTATTCCTTGCAGCTTTTGGCAGCCGTTTTGTAATTAAAAGGACATTTACACCTTTGCCAACGCAACAAACTTAAATCAATGATAAGTGTGACAATAAAAAAACTCAACGCCAAAGCAAACAGTTGACATTCGAGCGTTAAGCCTGAAGAATAGTGGCCGGACTGGCGTTGGGTGGCTGACAATTGCGAGTGTCAACGCTTTGTTAAATGGCCAGCGCAGCGCTTAAAATGCAATTTGTTAGTGGCAGCGAGCGGCAAATGCGGGCGCACTG